>JAPTHA010000005.1:23461243-23475851 GCA_029814585.1 Gymnapogon annona | reverse complement strand
ACACACATTCATACAGGGATGGGCAAGGTGGGTGAAGTGTCTTGCCCAAGGACACAACAGCACATGATCAAGAGAGTCGGTTACCAGACGACCTGCTCTACCACCCGAGCCATGACCACCTGCAAAAGTGGGTACCAGTACCAGTGGCTACCGTCGCCACTGGTATTGGATGTCCTCATGCATTTCTGTGCAGTAGTGCCACCACTATTGCCAAGACAAACATCTCTCGTATTGTTGTAAAGTTATCATTTCCTTGAAAAAAAAAAGTAGTTCTTCTAATAACACAAATCCCTGGCATGAAACTGAGATGCCAAAGAATAGTTCATAGAAATGTGTAAATTTTGGCATAAAAAGTAAGTTCTTTGAAACCTTGCTATTATTTCTGTGTGGTCAGACCTTTACAAAACAAGTGGGTGTGGGTTACTTCTGTTTCCATCAGAATTCAGTCACAAGCCAAAAGAAACACTGGTTATGAAATAGATAAAACTGGCAGCGAGGTAGAACTGATAATGGGATCATAAGGACATGGACAGAACAATAGAGAGCAGACACACAGACGTGATCAAATGAATTAACTGTAAACTGCTTTGAGCCTGGTTTTTATTTCAGTGAGAATCTGTCTTTACAACAAATCCACACACAGAACACACCTTTACCGCCTATCAGTGTGTAAACAAGCAAATGCAGGGTACTTCACTGTAGTGTGATAAAACACTGAACAAAAACCGTATGTTTACGTCCTCTTCAATGTGTTAGTTTTGGTGTGAACAACAGCCTTGTGTGGCTTATGTTGTCCACACACACACATTTTCAACATTTGATCATTTCCCCAATATGTCTGCTGCAAATGTACTTCGTATTCGCAGCAGATGTCACGTCTCGTCGCCTTTGTCATAGCTCGTCAGTCCTTCCTTTACTGTCGTCCTTCTGGCTCTGTATTTGAACCTCTGTGGGGACTCTGAACGCCACATAAGGGCACGTTCTAGTGTTCAAACAGACCAGTTTCTTCAGTGTGGCAGAGTTTACTATGTCAAAACCCACTTTGCCACCAAATGTGCTGGGCTTCCAGTAATCTGGAGAGCATATAGGATTTCCCAGGAGGCCTTTCAGTGAGAAGGGAGCGCCCATCTCCACCATGCTCTCTCCAAATATCGCTCCAGGTCGGGTTTTCTCTAACATCAGGCCAGGATAAAATTCCAGAGCCTCAATGTCACCATATAACTCTTCGAGCTGTCTGGCTATTTCCTCATCATCTGTAAAAGGTAACACAAAGTATTAATAAAAATATGTACAATGTTTTAAGTCAAGAGGTAGGAGAACATCTTGTATATGAGTCTTTTCTGGGACAGGGCTATTTCCATAACTCTTTATATTTTCTTCAATAGATAGAGCATTGGATAAGTCACAACTTTAGGTTTTCCATGTTAAAGCATTTACACTTTAAATATTTTATCATAGCAAATAAAGGCATTTAGTGCCAGCAACAGTCCCACAAACACAGTTTAATTCCTCACATCAGCAAAACAACATGCATTCATTCATTCATTCATCTTCCAACCCGCTGATATTTTAAATAAATAAATATGATGAAACCAATTTAACCCATAAAGACCCACACATTCACTGGTGACCAACAGCATCTACTGATACAAACTGTTTAATACTTGTTGATCAACTAATTCTATCACTGCAAGTACAAAAATAGGTGGAAAAAATACAGTTATTCATCTTTTCATGGTTATCAGATATGACCCATTTGGATGTTCAGAGGCTGCGTAGTTACCATGGAAACACCATCATCTTCTCCAACATTGATTCACCAGTAAAACCCATGGAGTTGAATGACAGTGGATGGACACACTGGGTTTATGCTCAGATAAATTCTAAAATAACCCTCAAATGTCATTTCATCAAGGTGATTAAAGTACATGGTTAGTAAATTAAATATAGGAAAATACTTGATTTTCACTGAAAAAATGCAAAATATAGAGGATAATCATATATGGTGATAAATCACAGTTAAAACCAAAGTTAAATATGGAGAAAACATCTTTTGGGAAATTTCACTCAAGTAGTATTGGATGTTTATGGGTTAATGCCCTCTGGTTGTATTTTTTTTTTCTCAAATGTTGCTTTTTTAATGTCCCATAACTCACATGTGTACCATACCACAGGCTTTGAGTAGAACGTCACAGAGAATGACAAGTCACAGCCCATTCACTCTAGAAACTATTCGTAGCTGCTCTCACAGATGGACAAAGTCATAAATCACAGGCTGTGAGGTGTGTTGACCACACACACACAAAAGCCTTTTTTTCCTTACCACTGAACTCTCTGAACGATGCGTACGGCCTTAGATTAAAGCGCTTCCTGTACTCGTTGAAAGACTGCATGCGAAGCTGTCGGGATTCTTTAATGGCCCCCACGGCCACTTTGGTCACTACTGCGTTAATGTTGTGTCCCCCGCCCACCTGTAGGAGAAAGGAGAAGACAATCTGTACCATTTCTCTCAATAAAACAACACTATCCCAACTATATTATAAATGAAGCTACAGTCGTTTCACAAACTGAAGCCTGATGAGAAAAAATGTTGCACCAATCCAAGAATGTTTCAGTGTTACGGTGTTTTCTGCATCTGAGACCGATGTGTTTAGTTTGTCAAGTTCTTGATGCAAGCTGTGATTCTTACTAAAATCTATTTTAAAAGGGGCCGGAGGTGAATTTGCTTCGTTATTACATTATTGCAATTCTCTAAAGACAACATTTTTCACTATGTCAGAAAATCAACTTTACAAAAACATAAGAAGATTATTCTGTTATTTATTGATTCATATTTTCTCTACAATGAGCTACATATCTTGAAACAAAAGGCTTACGTGATAAATTTAAGTGTTCTTTTTCACTTAAACAGAAATAAGAGACAGAAATAAAATCACATTTTGTATTTTACACACATTAGTTTTGATAAATCTCTCTCTGTGGGTGTCTTGTTTTATATGTGCTGCTTTAAACTGAAATTTCCCCGTAGGGGATTAATAAAGGGATCTAATCTAATCTAATAAATGCATGTATCATGTCTTCAGTGAATAGTAAACAACTTCCAAATGAACAATATGATATGATAAACTGCCCGGACTATACTGCCTCGAACCACACGGTTATCAGGTCAAACTTGTTTGTTACAATTTCCTTTAACTGTGTTTCAATAAAGTATTCTCTACATTGTTCTTCTTTACTTTCTTTCCTTACGTAATTACAGAACTCACTTGTAGAAACTGTGAATTTCTACAAGTAATTAAAAAAGTAAATTATGAATGTAAATGTAAATTAAAAGTAATTAAAATTCATGGACAAAGTACAATTCCAAACAGCACAAATCATGTACGAAGCCCATAATTATCAATTACCACTAAATATTCAAAACATGTTTAGAGGGCTAGAGTGAGGTTATCAATTACGAGGGAAAGATCATTTTAAAATGAATAAAATTCGTACAAATATTAAAAGGTTTTGTATTTCATTCTGTGGTGTAAAACTATGGAACAATATGGATGACCAGTTAAAAAGATGTTGCAACTGAACACAATTTAAAATAAAATATAAGTGTCATATTTTCAAGGGTTACAGGGATGAGTTGAAAGTGTGAGAGTCACTGAAGAATATTTCATTTCACTGTGTTATTTATAAATTTGTAAATTGCTTATTATTGCTTATTATTGCTAGTGGCAGTGTCTGTTATTTTTAGGGAAAAGGGATAGACATTGAAAATAATGCAGGGGTATACACACACACACGCACACACACACACACACGCACACACACACACACTCATATATACTGTATATATATGTATGTATAGACATTTGTGTGATAGTGCAGGGAGAAGGGGTGGGATTGAATAAATTTAGACTTCTTCCCACTCCTTTTGTAAATGTGGAAGCAAATCGTTCTTATTTTTTATTTATTTTTTTGTTTGTTTTATTATTCATGTTCAAATAAACTTTAATAATGAAAAAAAAAAGTAACTCCAACTGTCTCTCCAACCGTTTCAGTTTTTAAAAGTTATTCTACTTGTCACAATTTTCATTGCAACTTTAAGACATTTTATCATTTTTGGCCAGCCAAGACACGTTAAAACATGTCTGATAACAAGATAACTTTCCGATTGAATGTTGACTACTCAAACATTTAAAGATAACAGAGTTGTTGACTTAACAGGGTGGAAATTCAGTTGGGAATTAATTAATTATTTACAAGTGGACTAACTCTCTGTCATAATCATTATGTTTTGAATTCCTGAACTCGGACAATATTTGCTCCTAAAACTTAAACACGTCTGTGTTTATATGCACATCAATACGGAATAGAATAGAATAGATTTCTTTGTCATTACACAAGTCGTGGAGTGGATTTGCAGGGGGTCTTTACCAGTGAAAGTGAAGTTATGTCTAAATAACCACACAATTAAATACTAACATATATTAAAAAACGTAAAATAGTGTGCAATGGGACTATGGCCAAATTAGAAATACATTAGTCTGTCAAATAGGTCAAATAAAAAAATGTAAAAGTAGTATAAAAATGTGCAAATGTAACAGCGTAAACAATGTGAAACTATATGTAACAGTGTAAAAAAATATATGAGATGCTGTGACTTTTGGAAGAGCATGTAAGAACAAGGAAATGTCCAAAAAGATTGTAACGTACCAACATTTCTATCCGATAACGTTCCAGCTCTATGAATGATACACGTGAGTGTTCATCTGATCACTGTGGTTTATTTATTAGAATCATAGAAATGGCGTGTGTTACCTGTCCAGCTGACTGTCGAGAGAAGGCATCCACCAGCGTCTCAATGCCATAGTGTGTGAGAACAGACGTATTAAAGAGGAACTGTGGGTAGGTCAATTCATCTCCATTAATGAGGAAGCTGTCGGGCATTAAAGGGTGCCAGTGGTAGAGCTGGCTGAACTCCAGAGCGATGCGGTTCCCGTACTGAAAAGACGACTTAAACAGCAGCGTGGGATCGAACTTTAACTGCAGCATGTATCCACTGAGGTGCTGCACGTACTCCTCGATCACTATTCGAATGGTTTCTCCTGAAGAACAACACGTGGACACACACACACGGCGGCCACGTGAAGGTAGTTACCAAAAATATCTGGTACAATCATTCAGTAGAGTAGAGTAAAGGCTCGGTCCTGCTCACCTATGATGATGAGGCGTGTGGTCTGGAACAGCTGCTCGTCGTCCCAGGTCGGGTGCGCCGCTTTCAGGATGTCACACACTCGGTTATGTTCCCTCAGCCAAAGTGTGGCGTACATTCCCAGACCGGGGAGGAGTCCGAACACTTCCTGACCAATAGCCAGCTGCTGTTCAGGTGGGATGCCCGGGAGGTAGCTCATCTTAACAGGGGCATCGATGACAGTAGGAGGATACACGTCTCCATTTATTACCTGTTGACAAACACACAATGAGGACAAACACAACAGCTACTGCAAAACCACCCCTTATTTACTTTTACTTTAATTTGACCTGAGGTTTTCCTAATGTAGTATGATTTAATTTGATTTACATTCGCCTAACATGTCCTCGATTCAAAAACTGTGAAAATTTAATTGTAAAAATGAAACTCTGGGCTTTTTATCTGAGACATGGATACATTTGATGTTTTTCATGTAAAGGGTGTCCTTTCAAATAATCCTCATCATACATCTTCATTCTCAAAAAGTATATCGATACCTTAACAGTTAATACATAGGAATTGTACTATTCCGAACATGGTGACCTAAGGTCCTCTGCTCTATAACCAAAGGTCCTGTTTGTGTTGCTGTACTACATTCACAAGAGTTTAACGCCAACTTATTGCATCTGGAACTTGTCAAGATAAAGTCTGTATTTCTGTATGCAGAAAACGTTAACATTTTTGTTTAAACCTTCAACCAGTGCCTTGTTTAGATTAAAGGTTGTGCTGGAGGAGATCTCAGCTACAGCTTCTGGAATGAAACATGTCACATTAAGCCACAAAGTGAAACTCATAGCAACTCCAGCTATATCACCATATACAACATCACTCAGGGTGTCCCATAAGTCTCCATACAAAGGAGACATAATACTTTCAATACATATATGATTCGAACATGTATTTCTTCATATTTCAGATAACCCAGAGAAGAGTAAGTCTTAGAAGTGTTCTTCAGCAGTGGAGGACGCATATTGAAATGTGTTCCCGACAAAATGGTAGTCACATAGAGCTTAGTATATAAATAAAAATGATTTATGTCAAGAAATGTTTGTTTTTCCCATGTATGGAGACTTATGGGACACCCTTCATATATATATTTGAAAGAACTCACTCCCTCGGCAGAGAGAAATACAACTATTGACATTTTTAGCTGGTTATAAAACACTGAAAATGTCATTAAAAATATTCTATTCCGTTTCTGCTAACAAATACCCCTACACCTTACACACTGAATCTTTGAAGGCCACCTCAGATTGGTCATTTCAGGGTTTGTCTTTCTGCGTTTAATACCTGATACTTCAGTTTCCCATCTCGGTGAAGCCTGAGCTGCAGCTGACGTTCTAGATTGTCGCCATAAATGTGACCTGCATCCACCTGAACATGTGACAGCAAAAAGAATAAAGGGAAGACAATGACACATTAATACAAGGTGTTGTAATTTACAAAACACCTTCTACTCCTCTGCAGTGAGCCTCATCAGCAAGACCATGGCCTGCGGTTAACCCCCCCGCCCCACAAACTTTTGAAGATACAGGCACTAATCTATACAGGTGCTTACTTAAGTTACATTGCACATAGACCTAAGTGACATTACACATAGACTTAAGTTTTTGCACATATCTTATATTTCTATTAGTTTTTATATTATAGTGTAATAATATACTGTCAATTGATGCCTTTGACTGGAAGCACTGATTCTTATTGTTATTTTTACTACGATGTATATTTTATTTTATGCACCAAACCACCAAAACAAATTCCATGTAAGTGTAAATCTACTTGGCAATAAAACTGATTTTGATTCTGATTCTGAAAACGCGGGAGTTTTTTTGCAGTCTTATAATATCTTGTTATGGACAATTATCATATGAGTACAAAAACCAGTATTTACTATGACATATAAGTAAACTAACCCCATGTGCTAAGGCCTTGGTGAAGCCCACACCCATGCGATTGTAAGTCTTGAAGAACTGGTGTGTGAAGTGTTGCGCGAAAAAGGCGAACATGAGGTTGCTGCCCTGGGGGTCGGGTCTGAACGTCCTCCTTTTCAACAGCCTCTCAACCAGCAGCTCAGGGTCAGGCAGTCCAGCCTTGCCTGAACAAAAAGCACAATGACATCACACACAGCACGGGGGGCAAAAAACACAGATACACCATTCCTTCATAGTCATAACAAAGCAATGTCTGTATTGCCACTGATAGTTAACACTGCAGAACGGTCCAAGGTTAATAATCTGCCAGCAGAAAACTGGCGTCATACCAAACACTGAGCGAGACAGATGCTGATGTTGATATCAACACAGTGATTTGTATAAAGGACATGAGGTAGTAGTGAAAAAATTGCTACCTTGTCTTCTTATCACATATATCATACATTATGTTTTGTTATTGACTGTACAGAGTAAAGTACATATGTGACAAAATGACATGGTATTTACAATGATATATTCACAGTGACTAAGAAAAGTTGTCGTAGGTTTCAAAGGTCACTATTAAAATGACCATTTTACAACAAAAAAATGGTCTAAAAAACTTATTTTATTAGTATGTTATGTTAAAAAGCAACAGCACATCCTGCTAATTTCTTCAGTGGCCAAAAATATGGCCTTACATGTTGTGTTATAGAAGTTAAGGATGTTAGCAAAATAAAATGTTGATATAAAGCCATGTTTTGGAAAGAAAATAATATGTTTCCACCATCATGTCATTATAAAATGTTCGTTCAGGTTTCACAGTTACAGGCAATTTACAATTAGTGGCCAAGGCTTGAGTTCAGTGTTTTATTCTGTGACTTCAACTTTTAACTTTTGGCAGTCGTAATGTTTTGACTTCAGAGTTGGGTCATAAAATGTGACCCTTTGTGACACGTTTGAAAAACTTCCCCTCTGCGTTCCTAAGATATTGCATTCGGAGGGATGGGCAGATCACATAATTACAAGACAGTGATGATGTTATGAATCTGTCCCTCAATGTCTGAACTCTTCATATATAATAAACACTGAAAAAGCTCCTGTCACATGAGTGTTCTTTCATCTTTACATCCAGTATCTGGTCATCACTGAGAGTTGTACAACTCAGCAGTAATTTCTAAGCAGAAAATAATATGCATGCTTTGGTCTCTACTTCCCAGGATGCAGTGTGATGCATTCTGAGCTGACTTTGAAGGATATAATAACTTCATCTACACATTCAGACGGCCTTACAAAATGGCAAACTGACTGTGGCGTTGACTATAACAGTGGGTAGTGAGTGATTTCGGACACAGACCTTCTGTCAAACTATTCCTAAAAATCACAATTTAAAGGCAGACCAACAACGCAAGACCAATACATAGGATACCATAGCTGACCTTTGACCCCCAGAGGTGTGGGACAGTCCTTTGGCACCGGAGGCAGGATGCGAGTGTAGTAGCTCAGATTGTTGTAGGCCTCCCAGCTCAGGTAGCTGTATTTAGAGTTGAAGGTGGGAGGGCTGGGTATTAAGTTGGACCTGACTGCTCAAACAAATACACACACATAAAAAGGTCATTTCATTTTCTCAACACGTGACAACAATGAGGTTTTGACTCTGACATGGCTGCAGACTCACACCTGTTAACACTAGACGCATCAGAGTGTCCCGTAGGAAGGTGCTGTTGACGATGTCCCAGAGTAAACGGAAATGTGTGAGAATGTAGTGCACCACATTGGGACTGGGTTTGAGGAAGTGATGCACTCTGGTCCAAAACTCCGCTGCAGTTGGGTGAAAACAATTTAGTTGTTACTGGAAGGCGGACAAATGGGAATTCATGTTGGCAATAAACTCAATACAGCAACGTCGTCCCATTTCTTTTGTTATGCAATAGACGGGAGGGGTACATGACACTGGTCTACAGTATGTCTCACTGGTACACCAGGGTGACATGTCCCCTGCATGTCTAGCGTTCTCTGCTTATAGTTTTCCATAGGTGTGAATCATACATGCATTTTTAATGCTTAAAAGTAATTTAAGGATTAAAAATAATAATAAAAAAAAACATTTCAAGGTTCAGTGTGTAATATTCAAGTTTCAGGTTGCACCGCCGTCCTCCCACTTCCTCCTTACCAACAGTGGTCACAACAAAACAAGACAATCTCAGTCCAGGGGATATAAACACTCAAAGATAAAAAGGGATGCTAATGCACCCGACCACTGCCTGACACGTACTACATAAAAGGAACTAGAGTCTGAGCTCTGATAGAAACATAGAAAGATTCTGATATAATTATCTACTTTGCAGCTTATTCTACAGTTTCATTCAGATTCACATAGTTTTAGAACATAAATATAGTATATTACTATATAACTCTCTCTATATATAACTGTCTCTGTATATTACTGTATAACAATAAGGGTATAACTATAGAACTGTATATTGCTATATATCTGATGTTGTCTCTGTATATTACTATATAATAATATAACGGTATAACTATAGAACTGTATAACTATAGAACTGTATATTACTATATAATCTGACGATGTCTCTGTATACTACTATATAACAATAAGGGTATAACCATATAACTGTATAACTATATAACTTTGTTACTATATAACTGCAATGTCCCTTTATTGATCTTTACTGTTGCACTCAATGTGTTCTTTTCTTTTCTTATTTCTATTTATATATTTATATTATTAGGATTTACTCTTATTTTTCATCATATTTGCAGTATCTTTCTGTGTGTGTCTTGTCTTATTTGGGCTGCTGTAACCTGAAATTTCCCCGTAGGGGACTAATAAAGGGATCTAATCTAATCTAATCTACATATAGGCTCAACCCTTTTTGAAGAAAAAATTTAAAATAAAGTTTACTCTTTTTCTGCCACAAAATATGGGAATCACTGGCATTTACCGGTAGTTTAAAATTGGATACTACACTATACTTTACTACACTATACTATACTACACTAAACTAAACTATACTACACTACAGTATACTACACAACACCATATTACACTATCCATACAATACTACTCTACACTTTACTATACTATACTATACTATACTATACTATACTATACTATACTGGTAAATATGATTTGTAGTTTTATGAAATTATTTTTCCCCTGTGTGCTTTTCCTCTCCGGTCCCTTTCATCCTTTCCACTTATTCTGTCTTCCTTTGAACAGATATTATTTCCCATCTGACAAGTATGATGTAAATGCATCACCGTGAGCTACTGATGTTAGTGGTGATTAGGTACTCCACTGTGAGACATGGACTTAATGAGTAGCACACTACCTGACTTAGACACTTTGGTGACACATGTTGAGCAGCAGCAGCGCTGATCCAGCTGCTCGACTGCTGGCGGTCACTCATGTTCCTCCAACTCTTCCAAATATTTGGGTCTAGACAAGACATTCTAACCCCGCGAGCCAGGGGCTACGTTACACTATTTCCTTGTTTAACAACAACAAAATATGAGATGGATATCTATCACGGGCCGACACTCTCTAACCCTTTATACGCTGCGTTTCAGGAAATATCAGGCATATTTCTAAGCTGTGCTTCGATTAAAGAGGATATGAGAAGTGCTTTTCCAAACACAACTGGACTCACGGAGGGTGCAGTTTTGTCCGTAGTAACCGGTATGCGTGCAGTCACACTCGTACTTGTTCTCGGCATACCTCACACACACACCCCAGTGCTGGCAGGGGATATAGCAGCACGGGTTCACTGTGGAAAACAAAAGTGAAAACCTCATGTCAGGGGCCAGGACCAGTACTGTGCCAGGTGTAGGTAGAGAGAACAAGATGAACTTTCCTAGACTGCGGAGCTGCTTCCTGTTCATTAAGCCTCCACAGGAACATGTATGTCTTAGCAGAGGATTGGTTTACCATCTTTGCTTTGCAACGCTGCCAGAATACTCCAGAGAGCTTTTAGTCAGACATGTAGTCACACATTGAACTCTGAAAAACCATCTGTCATGAGGTTCCTTGCGCTGCTCCGTTCTTGTCCTATTTTCTAAGATGAAACACTGATTCTTTGAAAAGAGTGTGATAATTGATATTTTTTCACCGTATGAATGATCTGGATTCATAATCTTGACTCTTCAACATCAGAAATACTCACCGTCTTTCCATAACTCTGTCATAAATATATTAATATGTGAATTAATGTCAGTACAACCAGTCTGGGAAAACACTCTACAGTCCGTTCCAATCAACAGAGATACATAAAAAGCCCTTTGTTCTCGTAGATACAAAAGGGAGGGGGGATTCTAGTATATGAATTACAAGGCACAACAGGCAGCGTTAGGACATCATTTACTTAGAGGGAACTCCATGCGCAAGAGGAAACTCAAAACTGCTTAAAGCAATCACATAAAAATGCTCAAGGGTGTTTTATTGCCTTTAAAATGCATCCAACCACCTGTTGTAAAGACCAGGTGAGTGATTTCTAAAAGTGATTGAGGTTTTCTTTTGTGTGTAATATACACTTCCTCAACAAACACGTCTCTGCATGTCCACACAGGCCTCACCTGTGTCTGCTTTCCAGCTATAAGCTAAACCCATCAGCAATCTTCATCCAGATCCACACCAGATGGAATTTCCATCTAATGCGAAGCATAAAAATTTATTTTACAGGCCCCATAACGTTACCACATTTAGAAATGAATCACCTCAACAAGCCTCAAGTTGTCCTCCTTGATATAAATAAAAGTTAATATTACAACAACTGCGACAAGGTAACGCTGAAAATTAAGTCAGTGGAGTAAATCCTTCCTGCAGAAGAGGAAATCAGTCACTACCAGGATTCAACTCCAGTAGTTCAGATTGTTCCAATTGGTTAATGACAGTGGTGATTAATACATTTAACCTGCAACATGTTCTTCAACCCTTTAACTGATGCAGTGAATAGGTTCTAGTTCCTTCAAAAAAACATCAGTTTGACAGAGAGCGTAAAGATTTTAATGTGTGTCAATGGAAAAAAAGGTCATGTGGTCTGATGAGTCCAGATTGACCCTTTTCCAGATGAGATGAGCAGATCAGGGTGAGAAGAAAGGTGAACGGAGGGATTACTGATCATGCCCAGTGCCTACAGTACAGGCCTGTGGGGGCAGTGTTATGATCTCATGTTACTTCAGGTCTAGCTTCAATGGCATTTGTCCATAAGGTAACATCAGCTGAACCCGAAAACACTGAATGACCAGTTCTGAACAACAGCGGACTTTTTTTCCTTCGGTGATGACACAGACATATTCCAAAGTGACAAACCAGGACTCATCAGGATCAGACTGTCACAAGAGTGGTTCAGGAACATGACAAATCATCTCAACACGTGTGGAGGTCGGCCTCCGCAAAGTTAACAATGCTTAGGATGTAATGGAGAAGACTTTAAACAGTGGTCCATCATCAGTAGAATATCTTGTAAAAAAAAAAAAAAAAAGAAATAGAGATAAATAAATGTAACATTTACTGTGGCGCTGCATGAGTCTGGCATGAACGCAGCCGACAGCTAAGCGTGATCCAATGAAAGGATGAACTTTATAGAAGTATTAAACTCAAGAAAATAATCAATAAAAGTGAAACTGATCATCAAATCATCAAATAACTAAATGTGAGCAATCTTTACATTGGATTACTATTACTGCTTTCTAACCTTGCAAACAAATATGTCCCATCGTCCAGTATTGGCACCAAATTCTGGCACCACTGATAGTGTGTAAACCATCTTATCTGTACAGAGAACGTATCAGATTAGGAGACAGAAAGCAGCAAAAAAATAGCATGACAAGTGCTTAAGCATTCCTCAACATGATACAGCATTTCCCTCGGGAATTAAGAGTACTGAGAAAGGCGTAGAGGTTGAAACTGAGGTACGGAAGATCTGTGTTTACATATGTGTGAGCTGATAACACTGGCCCCGGGGCAGGATGGTATATTGTGTGTGTAAGGGGAGTGTGGGGGAGTTGTAACTACACAGAACAGGCAACGTATTTGACCGCAGGTCGGGCAGGAAAAGTCTGTTCACGGGGCTGTGCTGCAAGGGGGAAAAAAAAATAAAAATAAAAATTTAAAATCAAAAATTATTATTTGAACAAGAACACAAGCCTATGCCTTGAATGTTTTCATTTTTGTTTCATGTTTTCTCTGTTTTAACATTTTAATTGTAAAATATTGTGCAAAGCCCAGTCTCAGGACAAAGTTTGTGTTTTGTCAATGAAAATGTCAATTTAAGAATGAAAATAAAGTTACAAAAAAAAAAATCAAAAATTATTCACTGTTGATTTGTGATGTCTAGCCTTTTGCCTGTCTATAAGAGCAGACACTCAGGTCTACTTTGTCGTTTAATATATCACATATTCATCATGCGTTGCATTCCCCAAATTAGACTGTGTTAAGTTTCTTTTTTTGTTTCAATGTAATAAGTTATCAATAAAAGTCAGGTGAGCTGTGATCAGGTGAAATGATCGAGCTGATGACGTCACGCGCTCGTACCCGGAGCAGGCCTGCAGGGGCTTGTCTTCTATATCAGTGCCACAGGTATGCACAGCAGTGGTGCAGCAGTGATGGGGGGAAAAAACCGAATCAAATGCATATACACACACAGATGAGAATACATGCTTCGGCCCGCAGTGTGTATGTGTGTGTGACTAGTAAAGAGCAAGAAGTTCAAACTGACTGGACTCACACCTACCCGTGCTGGAGGAGGAGGAGGAGGAGGAGGAGGAGGTCACCTCATCTCCACGGCATGTGGGCTTCCGCAACAACAAGAGCAGGGCACAAACTGATCCTAGAACAGAGGCTTTGACAGGAACCAGGAGGTTAGACTCAATGTCCGCAAAACAAAAAGTGGAGAAAAGCGCGCAACCGCTTTAAAAGCACACTCACATCTCATCACAGCAGCTTCAGTCGGAGGACATTCCAGCTTCAAAGAAACGAGAGGGGGAAAAGTACAACAATCCCGGACTGCGGATAGAGAGGGGGGGGGGGTCCAGGTCCAGATGAGCCGGAACAGAAGGTCCAGATATCCGACAGGTGAACCAATCCAGTCCCGCGCTGCGCCCGTACCTGCCGCCACCGGAGCTCCGACTGGAACTGACCGAGCAGGAACAGGACGCGGACCTGATGCGCGCTCCCGACTCTTTACCCCCTCCTGCCGGCCCGCGTGCGCATGTCATCACGAGAGGTCATGTTTCTACTACTTTACAAGCACAGACGTGGATGGATTAACGTCTGGAAATGATGAGACAATGCTGTGGCAGTTCTTCCCCATTTTAGATCTCGGAGGTTATGAGATCACTGGCTTTGGCTTGACCTTCTCTACACACACACACACACACACACACACACACACACACACACACACACACACACACACACACACACACACAC
>JAPTHA010000005.1:23439818-23452634 GCA_029814585.1 Gymnapogon annona | reverse complement strand
ATGTATGTATGTATGTATGTATGTATGTATGTATGTATGTATGTATGTATGTATGTATGTATCTATCTATCTATCTAATCTAATCTAATCCAATCAATTAAAAATGGCCCGTGAATACAATTAGCCGATAAAGACCATTAACCCATAAAGACCCGGTGTGACTTTTGTGTTAGTTCAAAAATTAATTTTTCTCAATATTTAACCATTTTTCAGGTATTTATCGCCATTTAGTATAACATTATCCTTTGTATTTTGCAAAATTTCCATTGAAACCCATATATTTTCCTGTATTTAATTAGTTGATTGTGTAGATGTTCGTTGAAGATCAGATTAAAGCTGAGGGTTATTATATTAGAAACAGAAAAAACTGAAAAAAAATGACTGTTTCGGTCAAATCTAGAAATCCAATGTGTCCACTGTCAATGATTTAACGACATGGGTGTGTGTGTGTGTGTGTAAATACTGTGTATGCAGATAGACAGGATAGAGACGAATGTCTGTAAAAGAAGCAGGTAGTGATGATTTGTCCAGTGAAACAAGGGACTGTGACTACATACTCTACATAAAGGCTAAAAAGGACTAAAAATAAGTGGAAGTTGAAAACAAAATGATCTAGATAAACAAATATTTGTGCACATGTAAAATACTTTAAAGTTTATTTCTATAATTTCATAAAATTTCATTCTGAATATTTAGTTTAGGTTTTTTTTTTTTATAAGAAACAAGTGTTTGTGCCATAATGCACTGTTGTATAAACATTTATTACACATAATAAGGAGCATTAATGATCATATACTGAAATTTCTTTCAGAAGAAAGGGCAAAATACTTTCTATTTTCTGCAATAACATTGTTGTTTCAAACTATATAAAGAAATATAGCGACACCTTATAGGGCTGTGTACATGAAATATTTGTCAGAGGATGAAAGAAAATCTCTATACTGCATGAAATCCCAAAGGAAAAAAAATATGGGTCATTTTTTTGTCACAATTCATTCAAGGCCTGTTGAGTAACTTGTTTATCAGGGAGCTAAACAGGTTTAGTCAGAGTTGAGAAAACAGCTTTAAAACCCCTTGAGAGAACAATCTGCTCGTTTGATTTATAAAGGTGTGGCTTGTCTGATGTGGACATTATATCCAACAATAATGGCTGTTTTATGCTATAATGGGAAGACGTACAAGATGACAAGTCAACTCTGTAACAATCTGGTCTGAATAAATCAAAAATCCCTGAAGACTGTCAGAACATTAGTTTTATATATATATATATATATATATAATCTGGGGTGATCCTCTTTATTAATGCAACTTTTGAGTAATAGTGAAAAACTACCCACACCCAAATATTTCCACCTTTGACTTATTTCACGTACCCATTTCATTTCCGTACCCAATCTGCAGCTGTGACCATACAATTTAGTTTTGACTGATCTGTAAACAGTTTCCCTCAGCTGAGAAATGTCAGTATTGTTTGGTCTCTGCTAAATATTTAGGCTTGTTTCGTTGTTTGAGGATAAACTGGTCAATCGCTTAGACTGCAGATTACATTCTTGTCACTCGTACCGTCTGGAGTACGGAGCAGTGAAAGCAGTTAAGGGGGCTCTGAAATCAGCTGTTAAAGAACGTTCAGTGCTTATAGAATTAGCTCGTCTTTTGATACGGTGCCTAGTGTTATTACACAGGTTCACGTGTGCATCTGGGTGTGAAACAGTTCCCCACATTTCACTCCATACATTTACTAGTGTCAAACAACTCAGGTGTGATATGTAGATGTTATTGTATAAACCAAGTATGGTTTCTAACTTCAACATTGAAGAGGTATTACACATTCAAAGGTGTACTCAACTCCATCCTGAAGTACAGGGCTCAACTATGGGCCAGTACATATCAGCCACTCCATGGAAATGAGGCTCCTGCTGTTCAGGTCTGGATGTGTCTTGTGGTTGTGGGTCATTCAACTACTGACCTCATCAGTTTTCTGATTGTGAAGCACAAAACACACACAACACACTCCTGTCAGTACCTTGTGGTTCTGTGTCCTCCAACTGTTCAGAACCAGCACTAATGATTCTGAGTAACACACTGAACTACAACACGTTATTGGAAACATTTTATTTCATGATTGATGGTTGCGTCTCATGAAGCTCAGTGTGGTTTTTCCTCCTGTGTAGCATTTACAAACTCAGTCTGTGTTAAGTCAATCTATCTTTGAATTTAATAACAAAACCAAGACAAGCCTTGTACTGAATAAGTACAGACTTCGACAAGACGCATCCTCTTCTTCAACATCACATTTATTGAAACAAAAGTGTGTGTTTTAGGATGAGCTGGAGGCGGCCACTGCTGCACGTCTGGGTTTAGGGGTGGTGCCTTCCCTGAAACCGTTCCTGCAAATGAAAAAGGGAAAACAAATGTCATTTGAGCACTGATTAGGTTACAGACATAAATAGATGCTGTTAAAACAAAACATGGTGCATGTTCCAGTAGGAGATACGTCTCTGGACAGAAGCCATAAACAGACGTTTTACAAAAATGTATTGGTGATTTGCTCAGTGATTACAAGGAGTCAGTACAAGGAGTAGTGTGTGTTACAACCTAACACAAATACTAAGGAATCTGACAGCAGAGGGATACAGAACACACGTTGGCTCAGTAGACAAACAGGGAACTGTCTATTTACCTAGGATGTTCATAAAAAAACAAGTGTCATATTTTACAAGGCTGCTTTACCTCAGAGTAAAATACTGATATCACAGAGTTCATTTGTTCAGACATTTATTTTCACCATCACTGGTAAAGCAGCATGTACAAGGACTTATAACCTCTGTTCAATATTAGTAAAGGCCCAAGCTGCACCTTCAAAAACCACTGTGTATTATTTGACTTCTTGAAACCATTGAAGACCATTAACACAGGTTCAGACCCTGCAATGAATTAAGACTAAATCCACTTCTTGGCACACACTGCTACCTTGTGGTTAGACCATGGAACCACGTTTAGTTTACAGCTGAATGTTTACAGTCTCCCTCTAAAAAGCACTGGAGGAATTTCCACTTGGTTCTCATACCCACTTGGTGATTAGATTTATCTTACTGTGTCTAAACATTTATTTAAAATCTTGTTTGTTTGCAGTTGCATCACATTTCTTCCAAAAAACACAAACTTCATGCCGAAAAGTTAACACCAAGGCATAAAAACACTAGACGGTCAAGCTATTGAAGTAGATGATTTACTGTCAGATGATTGCAATTATCCATATTATCTCTACTGTTTCATTCTTAAAGAAAATTTACTTATCGTTTGTTAACGAGATGCGACCAGAACTAAATATACAAAGCCAATTTCTGGACCAAGGTACAAAACTGGCATAAACCCAGGATATTTTCCAAGTTGGCGCTGCGACAAATACAATGGGATGTTGCTGCTGACTGTCTGCCAAATAAGGAAATGGGGAGAAAAATAGTCCCTTAATTACACTACCAATCTGACAGCAGAAACAACTCGTTTCAGATGTTTCATAATAACAGTACATTATAAAATCTCTTTGGCGTAAAACAAGATTGCCATTCAATCTAGTTAAGTTAAATTACCCCCCCACAAAAAAAAAAAAACATACAGCCTGGTTTACCCTGCATAATTAAATGTCCCAGCCAGTACTAATAGAAGGGTAGATTAGGCCTGAACATCATACCTGAATCTGCGGTAGACAACCTTCAGGTGTCTCAGACGGCCAGTTCCAGTGGTGTTCCTCCTCTTGGCCTTAGCACTCCAGTTATCTACAAAACAAACATTTGTAAGCATCAGGGCACCCTGGTCTTCATAAACTTGCATACAAAATCAAAAGTGACACTATGTAAACAAACAGCACGTGCATTATATACTATGTAACGGGCAGGGACATCCCATCGTAGTAAGACATTTTGTTAAATCACAAAGTGCACACAAAACAATTTTAAGTTGAAAGCTCAAGTATTAAGTCACCCACTTTCAAGTCAAATGAACAAGCAGGCAGAAACAACCCACACAAAAGCCACAAGACACCTGTCCTGCTTAACGAGGGCAGATAAAAAGATGCGATCATCTCAGAGCCAGTGTTTTCACATCTGTTTTGTTGACAAGTTCATAATAACCCAGATTTGTTATTGTAATTATTTTCTTGCTGATATTTTATGTAAAAGCACACAATGTTGTCTAGTGTAATTCCAGGGTCGCCTCTGAGACGGCTTTTGCATGTGCACTTTACAAGAGTTCTCAGCGAGTACAAAGAACACACATTTGGGGGATGTCATGGGGATACTCACACTTTCTCTTGCGCTTCTCTGGGTAGCCACACTTTCCGCAGGTGGACTTCTGCAGGTGGTAGGCTTTGGACCCACAACGACGGCACAGAGTGTGCGTCTTGTTCCGGCGCTTACCGAAAGATGATGTTCCCTTCGTCTATGGAAAACAAAAAGAACGTGTATAGGGCATTCACTGCAGTCTTACACCAGTCACAACCGTGTTACAGATCAGTCTTGTCTCAGTGAAAACAGTCGAATCACAGAAAAGTCATTTGTTCAGACATTTGTGTATTAATACATCACTGACAAGACTGGACGTAGCGACGAGGGTATGTAAACGTCATCAATTCAGTTGATCAATTTTCAATATGCAACACCCAAATTTCTACCCCGCTCCAATTGGACATAAAATAGCATTACATTTGCAACCGATGCGTTTACTAATTTTCCTCAACCCGAGGAAGCACTGCGACATCAAAGGTCTGACCGGCTAGGCTAACAACTATAGCAATGCTAATATTAGCATTTTACAACTAACACTCAAAATTGATAGAAATATTTAAACAAACGGCAGTTCGGCCATTAACAACTTGTATGCAGGGCAAGTTAATAGTTTTCCGGACTCCTCTGAGGTTATTCAGCACGTTTTCAATCAGTTAACCGCGGCTAGGCACAGGGCAAATAAAACGCCGGATGGAGCCATCAAAACGGAGTAAATTATGCCCAATTTCAGCTGTATCTCAAAAATAGGTAAATAAAATTGTAAGGGTGGACAGTAGCCACAGAAATACCAACAGTTTAAGTCAGATAACTGACACAATTAGCAGATGTTAAGAGATTTCAGTCTGTCCGAGGTTGAGCTTACCATTTTCGTCCGGTGGTCGAGGGAAAAGAGGCCGGAAGAGGGTGATGCGCTGCATGAAATTACATCCGTGCTTTTTCCGGTGTCACATAAAAACGAGTCCCCACTTGTGTAGAGTGTTCGTCAACTGTCGAAAATATTTGGATATTACATTAAAATAACAATAAAATAAAAAAATATGCACGTTTCGTATTCGCGCGTGTGTGTAGCTTTCTTTTCCTCATACTACGGTTTAAAA
Organism: Gymnapogon annona; assembly: GCA_029814585.1. NCBI lineage: Eukaryota > Metazoa > Chordata > Actinopteri > Kurtiformes > Apogonidae > Gymnapogon > Gymnapogon annona. The sequence goes on along the minus strand of JAPTHA010000005.1, from coordinate 23,447,254 downwards.
AAACTGTAAAAAATAAACAATACATCAACATAAATAAAAAGACACTTGGATGACTTGGATTCCCTTCCATGTAGAAATTGTGACACGTCGTCACTGGTGATTTGTAGCTGCTCTATGATTCTAGGTTAAGAGTAAATATAAATAAGAAGGAAATTTCCCCAAAATTGCTTTGCAAATTAAAATATACCAGTGACTGAGCCATGACCAGAGTGAGAATGATGAATCTCACAGCCCTGTGATAAACACTGTCCAACAGGTGACGAGAAAAGTCAGGTGAATTCACAGAAATTATGTTTCAGGTAAAAAATACTGAGTCTACTAATTTCCATTTTACAAATATAGTACTGAGGATTCAGTGTGTAACCTTTAATGATATATAACAGTAAACAAACTGTGAAATTATTTTAAACTCTACTAAATATGCTTTAGTTGCTCAAAACATTTCCCACTTCATGTTTAGATAAAAACTGCATATTTCTGTCAGTGAAAGTAAAAGTGAAATTGTCACTTGCCTTGAAGAAATTACAAGGAGTATGAAATTACATGGTTAACAGTTAATGTTAATGTAATTATTTCATTACTTAAAGTATTGTTAGCTGCTTTAAACAGTGCACCTTTATCTGTATGGTGATCACCACCTAGTTTCAATATACATTGAAATAAAATCCGCACAGATTTTCAGAGAATATCCTGGAACTATAAATCTAATATTTGAAGCTGTTTATAAGGACAGGGCTGGAGTTTTCTTTTGGAGGAAAATTGGGACATTTCCTCCTATATCTTGACCTGGAGGTCTGAAACAGAACTGAATGTTTTATCAAATATAACCTGTGAAAGTATCGAGAAGTAAAACTACATTGAGGAAGCACATGGAGATAAAAGAAATTAAATATTATTAACAGAATTGTATTCTGGTCAAATGGTCAAATGTAGGAGCAGGTGGGTGGAGCCACTAACCTCAGATTAGAAACATAGAACTCCAGAGAGAGAAAAAAACAGACTATTGGAGGAAGAAGACACTTAGGATTGACATACGTCTACTGTTTTTGCACATGTCAATGCATCTTCCACTGCACTTTTTACTACTCACTGCACATATTAGATTAGATTAGACTTCCCTTTATTAGTCCCCAGAGGGGAAATTTCAACAACAGCAGCAAAGACAAGGAGTAGAAAAAAGAACAGCGCAGAACAGATACACAACAAACTGAAATCCTGCACAACATGGACAACAAGACAAAGACAGTATACATTATTGAAGTCCCAGAGATGATAACGAGGGGCTGAATGCGTCCATCGGAGATCGGACCCGTCAGCGAAGGGTCCCCCAGCCACCATTAGCATAGCGCTCTCAGCTGCTCACCGCTAACGGTTGAAATGTAAACCTCTTTAAACTGAAAAACACACTCCACTTTCGAAGACCATTCCCTCAGACGCCACTCCAGCCCCTATATAGATAGGTATTTATTTGACTGCTGCTCTCTATTGTTTAGACAATTTTTTATGTGTATTTCTACACTTTTTGCACTGCATGGCCAGAGGGAAACACCATTTTGATTCTCTGTATGTTCTATGGTGAATTGACAAATAAAAATGGATTGATTGATTGATTGATTGAGCATGTGAAGAAGAAGAATACCTTTATTAATCCCACAGTGGGGAAATTTGCACAGTTACAGCAGCAAAAAAAAGTGGTTAAACTAAATGGTGCAGAAATCTGTTACAAAAAAATAAAACCTATTCACACTAATTTACATTAATTTACATGTTTAAAATAAGCTCTGTTGCATTTTGTTGATAGTGTACAGTGTCCAAGGGATGAGCTTTTATTAAGTGCCGTTATACAGCCTGATGGCTGCAGGCAGGAATGATCTGTGGTAGCGCTCCTTTTTGCACTGAGGGTGCAACAGTCTTGAGCTGAAGGAGCTGCTCAGGCTCTCCACCGTGTGGTGCAAGGGGTGGGAGGCGTCGTCCATGATGTCTGTCAGCTTGGCCAACAGCCTTCTGTCCGCCACCTCCTGGATGGAGTCCAGTAGACAGCCCAGGACGGAGCTGGCTCTCCTCACAAGTTTGTCCAGCTTCCTCCTGTCCCTGTCTGTGACTCCACTTCCTCAGCTCACGATGGCGTAGCACACTGTAGAGGCCACCACGGTATCATAAAATGTCTGGAGAAGGGCCCTGCTGACCCCGAAAGATCTCAGTCTCCTCAGCAGGTAGAGGCAACTCTGGCCCTTCTTGTAGATGGCAGTTGTCTGTGAGGACCAGTCCAGTTTATTGTTGATATGAACACCGAGGTACTTAAATGAGTCCACCATATCAATGTCCGAGCCCTGGATGTTCACGGCTGTGTGTGTTTTGGTGTTTCGGCAGAAGTCAACCACAAGCTCGAGTGTGAAGTGTGAAGAAGAGTGTGGACCTCAGTGCATTCTGGGAGATCCTCCAGCTGTGCAGGCATATGCACAGTACCATTCATTAATCACATGCATCATGTGAGACAGTGCAAGAAATTTAGCTTCCTCAGTCTTAAGCTCCACTGACTCAGAGCAGAATGGATGCTCTTTGGTAATTGGAAATTACCCCCCATGCAGACGCAAGAACATTCACAGAACAGAACAGGCTCCAGTCTATTGTCTGCAACTGGTAAATGCCTATCCTGGCGACAAACCACTTCAGCAGGGAACTAGAAAAACAGAAGAAATCTATTCAATCATAGAAGTTAGAGAAATGAAGTTATCATTTAAAAAAGTCCTAAAGAAGGACTCTGGCTCTGTTTTTTTCCACTTCTTTTCTTGTTAAAATGTGGTTTGGGAGTTATTTTTTAGTCATTCAGGGTCTAGAGACATTTAACATAGGTATCACCAGGCTTTTGTGAAGTCATTGGTGTAAAATGTGGTGGAATGTTGAGTTAAAAATGATAACTGAACAATTTTCCTGCCATCATTCAGAAATACAGCTGGAAGTTTGTAGTAAAATCCTTGTGGTGGCATCTGCAATATTCCCAGGGTTATATGAATAAATAGACTGCCTGTTACAGCAATAGTTTGACAGTTGTGTAACAAACACCGATGAACACTGATTCCGATGAGACGCAAGAGCATCTTCACACCGACTGCCATTGTCCAAAGATAAGATGAGCTTTATTTGTCACATGCACAGTTATACATTGTACAAAATACAGTGAAATGTGTTTTTTGTACCTGCGTCCAGTAAGTAAAACACAACACACTAAAATAAAGGCACGCAAAGTAAAATAAGAATCTATATAGCAATTAAATATAAGATAATTATAAGAGAGAGTGTAAAATGTAAAAGATAAAGCAGTAGCTGTTGTTATTGTAAATCTATTTACATTTTGTGCAAAATGGAGCTGTGACAATAAGCATGTGTGGTCTGCCCTGCACAGGTGCGACCTGGTTTTTAACTCCATATACGTATTCGAACTCTGTAATATATGGTCTGCTGGATGAAAAAAAAAATGCCCCAGAAACCTCAGGAACTTGGAAACTCTGGAAGTCATGGTGTGAATCGATCAGAAACCAGACTGTTATTGGGGTGTGATCAGTCCCCGTAACAAAGAGAAGTTATAAATTGTGGACTTGATGTTGTTCTAAATCCCATTAGCATCTCGATACAGAGACTGAGAACATACATTATCAAATCATTACTCTTAAAAAAAGGGTGTCTCAAAAAAGCGTGTCTTTAAAAAAGAAAGCTCAAGCACACCCTACGTCGATATAAGAAAGTTGTTCCAAGACATTAAAACACAAGTTCCTGATTTCACAAAATTTTCCAATAATGCAAACACATTCCAGGGATAATTATATTCACTTAGAACCCTCTAAATATTAGACCAGTCCTTTAAATAGACTCGTGCTTGACAGTGTATAAGGCTGTCCTCCATGTTTTTAATAACAATATTCTGTTTTATTTTCTTATTATTACAGCTTAAAATCATTTCAGTGTGTTCCTCTTGTTTTCTATATACTCACCAATGCATCCATGACATAAACACCACAGTAAATAAATAACAACTTACAGGTTGGAGATGAATGAATAAATGAATACATGAATGAATACATGAATGAATGTCTGAATACATGAATGAATGAATGACAGAATACATGAATGAACAAATGAATGATTGAATACATTAATGAATAAATGAATAAATACATGAATGAACAAGTCCAATGTTTGCTGATACAATGTCTTCCCTAACTTGAACCTCAGCTGCTGCAGTAATTCGTGCATTGGCTGCTTCTGTCTCTAATGCAGCGGACTCTAATGTCGACCATCAGCCTGATCTCCACACCGGTGTCGGGTCCTTGTGCCCCCGTTAGAGCGGAGGTGTACCGGGCTGATTCAGGTGCAGTGCGCAGGTGCATCCTTGAGAAAGGAGTCCGTGACCTTGGTTTTTGGCTGAGTAAGGAGCATCTTGAACGGAGCGCGGCGCGCCCCCGGCAGCCCGGCTGAGAAAAGACACATCCTCCTTCCTCTCTTTAGATTTCAGTCACGCAGTTTTGCTCAGATTTGAGATGAAGCATGAAGGATGCGTGTGTGTGTTTCACTCCGTCCCCGGTCGCAGCTCGTGTCGATAACGTAATTCAGAAGAAAGCAATCGCGCTCGGCATCGACGCGCCTGCTTTTCTTTAAGTGTAATTACGGGATTTTCTCATTTTCCATTAGACCAACATCCTTCCGGGCGCAGTTATTTCGCATAAATCTACATGATCTGACTCCGTCCGAGCGACCTAATCCCATCGAGGCGCAAACTGATTTCACCCCGGACATTTGATTGTTTTCGACTCGCCTTATTATTATTATTATTATTATTAATTTAGGCAGAAATCAACGATTGTTCACTTAAATTTCGGCATAATTGATGATTTGCTATTGAGATTAAACCTGGAGATTAATCGCGATGGTCCTCTCAGCCAGCACCGGTGATGTGAGAGCGGTTCGATCTCAGTAGACGATGTTCCGTCCGGTGGGTCTGAGGCACCTGCGCTCCCGGTCCTGAATGCGGCGGAGACAGACACCGAACTGGGTGTCACCCTCAGCCCTGGATGCTGCGCCGAAGAATGGGATACACCGACCCATCGTCGGGTAAAGACATACTCGGCAATAGGTCTCTTTGTTTCATATTTATATGCGCATTTGGACTCGTCACACTATTACAACAGATCCTCTATGGGAAAAACTACATCAAGAGGTAAGTGTTGATGGTTTCTATTCGCTCCAATCAGAGGCAATTAAAGCGCAGGCCGAGCTATTTATAACCCAGATGTCCGTAAGGATAATATTTAGCTCTTAAAAGCATGCCTTCATAGCCTTTTTTCCCACCGATGCCAAATAATGAGTGAATGATGAAGGGTAAATACTTGTGTTAGTCTGATTAAATGGGAGTAGACTGGATGTCAGGACGCATGGGGAGAATGAGCTTTAATGGTTGTAAAGAACAAAAGCAATTAACCATCCATCTTTTTTTCCCAGTGGCATAGAAACAATTTTCATTGGATTTATTTTATTTTTGATATTTTCTTATAAAATGAAGCATCACATTCATACCATACACAGTACTCCAGCTGTGTATGGTAATGTTTTCCCTTTCTTTTCCCAAAGATCTTTTATTTGATTTTAAGTTTCAGCCTTCTTGACTGGTCGTAGCCTACATCAGATTTACCACAATGCAACTGAAACCTATTGGAGCTGATGATGATGATGATGATGAGGATGATTACAGGCAGCGTGTATAAGATGATGTGTATTTCTTATCAGTCCCCTCCTAAATAAATAATTGTTCCCAGGCTGCACTTAGTGCACAGACAGACACTGCAGAGCCATGCTTTATAAAATACCTCAGTAAAAGTATCTCCTGGTACCAGACTCTTGAGCTGGATGCTGGTTGGTACTGTTGTCTTAATCTGCATAGGTCAGCGGATTGCGTTCATCTGCAGGTCCTTCCACCCTTTTTTTTTGGTTTGTTTTTTTTCCGGCACATTTTGAGACAAATTTCAGTGTGAGACGAGCAGATGCTGAGAAGCTGGAATCTTTGATCTATAGGTGGTTTAACAATCTTAAAGAATGCCAAATCTCCACCTAAATAACCGAACCAAATGTTGTACCCCACCTCCAGATATACGATAGACAGCGCATATATGTTTACTTCTCAGGAGACATGTATGTGCTGCAAAGTGAAAACTCCCCCACAGCTCCCCCGTCCCCCCCGCCACCCTGCTGGGCTGGTCTGGTCTAAAAATACTAAATGTGGATTCATGGTATCCTGACCTCTCTGGTGAGATCTATGAATTCAGACCTGACACACACGCTCACACACACAAACATGCACACACACATCCGCCTGTACCCTTACTCCTATAGAGCCCAGCCCCAGGAGAAGATGGGGAAACAAGCCACACAACAGAAACCAATGGGCTTCAGCGGCAGCCATTTTGCTACAGTCTGTCTGCACACACACAAACACACTCACACACACACACACACACACCTCAGTATAAATGGGGAAAGGAGCGAAAGAGAGAGAGAGAGAGTGAGAGAGTGAGAGAGCGAGAGAGAGAGAGAGATAGGAAGGAGATGGTGAGAGTGAAAGGCTGAGAGTGAGTGTTTGGGATAATGGACAGAGAAAGGAAGCATCTGAAATCATCTTCTGCTCTTAGAGACGTGTCACAAGTGGAGGGGTCAGCCACACCCAGCCTCACTTGCCATTAAACCCAGAGACGTCGCCTGGACAAAAAATCAAAACAAATACCGACAGTGACTAGGTTTACAGGCACAAAACATTCCACTTTTCACCCTAATTTTGAAAAGGACACACTTCTCGACAAGCCTTTGCATGAATCTTCCACTAGTAGAATTTTCCAACCTCCAGGTTTCTTCAAATGCTGGATATCCAACGTGTTCACTTTAGAAGATGAATGACATGTTGATATCATTGTTCATAACATTTAACGCTAGCTCTATTACTGTTTCTGACTATGAATGTGGACCTTTATTGAGAGCATCCATCTCCTACAGGCTGTGTGTCTCGACCTCTGCAATACACAAATCGAATCGAATCAAATTGAATTAATGGAATTGCATCGAATCAAATAGAATAGAATAGATATTTATTGCCACTGTCACAGGAACAGAAAAAAGCGCTTTACCAGCTCTGTTCTATTTAACATCAAAAACACTTATAGTTGAAAAAGGACTGTGTGAAAATATCACACAAATGCTAAAGAAAATGTAGGCAAATGTTGCGTCCAAATAAAATAATAAATAGACAGATGGTACCAAAGTACGACCTATTGAAATATTCAAAAGCTAACTCTTTACTACAGATAACAGATATGTACAACATATAAGGATATATACAAGTAATATATGACATATCCCAGGTAGATTTACTAAAACACTATTACACTGAGGAAATG
>JAPTHA010000005.1:23427071-23439718 GCA_029814585.1 Gymnapogon annona | reverse complement strand
ACATATAAGGATATATACAAGTAATATATGACATATCCCAGGTAGATTTACTAAAACACTATTACACTGAGGAAATGTCCTAATGTGCCACATGTGTTCACAGAATACTCCTACGACTGGAAAAATACCCTTGTTTTTCAGATTGAGAATATGATGTTTACATGACTCTTGAGAAATGTTTATAATAGCGAGCTGTTAGTGCGCACATAAAACCCGCTGACCCACTAATGCCGTGGTGCTACGTCTTATTGCAGATACAGGACAGGTTTGCAAAAGTGAGAAAAAAAATAGATCTGTCACGTATTTCCTGCCCATTCCCTTTATGTACAGTATATTGTACTGTACATCCATCTGTGATGACTCTAAAGGTCAAAGAGCGTTCCCCCAGACGCAAGTACACACCCATTGAAGTCACGAACACTGTCGCGCTTGATCAATCTGGCCATGAGTCCAGCTATAGAGCTGGGATGCAGTCATATTATGGCGCTCCATGAATCATGAACCTTCCTTCAGCGATGTAAATGAAGAAGTTGAAGGAGCGATGTAGAGTTGTAATATGGTGGCACAGAAGGACCAGGAAGTCATTTAATAATCACAACGAGTGAGTGACACACTTCTGTAGAGAAGCACATTAACTTTCAACTCCATTTGACACAAGGAAGGTGACGTCTTAAAATAACTACGATTAGAGAGTGTTGCGCCTCTAAAGACCCCAGGATACACAAGACTGATTATTATCAAACATCCTGAAATTAATGACCACATTTTGCACTAGCCTGGAGTACGTATTGTAATCCTCATAACTTTTTTTTACGTCACCTTTTAAATGCAAATTAGAAATTACTCATAAAGTAGCACAGTTTTCAGCTAATCTCACATATCAGAAACAAGAACCAGCAATGCAATGATTGAATGATTGGCATTTTTCTTGTTTTAATGAATAGATTAGTGCAAATGGCCAAATTTTCCGCGTCTACAAACTCACTCATAAGTTTTGATAGTAATGATGAGGTTCTGATAATGGAGCTATTACCTGCATTTAAGTTGTATTAATGAAGTTTAACTGAACAAACAGGGCACATTAACCCATAAAGACCCAAATATCCATCAGTGTCCAAATGCTTCTACTCAACTAAAAGGTCAAATAATTTTGGATTCCCTGCGATGAACTGGCGACTTGTCCAGGGTCCCCCCCCAACCGCCTTCGCCCTTGAGTAGCTGGGATAGGCTCCAGTGACCCCCGTAACCCTGCAAAGGAAAGCATCTTCTCCAACATTCAGAAATAAATGAATGATAGTGTATGGAGGCTCTTTTGAACGATATCATGTTATAATAATATATGTTTTGTTGAAAATGATCACTTCTTTACCAGTTTTTTTCTGTTTCTGATATAATAACCCTGCACTTTAACCTGAGCTTTCATGAACCTTTATGTAATCAGTAAAGTAACTGTAGAAAAAGAACAGATAATTAACAGATGAAAAAGCATGTAGAATGCAGAGGATTTTATTATAATAATTTGTGAAAAAATCACTTAAGTGAGGTTAAATAGAGAGTAAAATTGATTTGAGAACTACCACAACGTAGCACTGTATCTTTAAGGGTTAAGTGCTTCAGAACAGCTTTGATGATAGTCTGACATGATACTTACGGGAACAACACTTCTAAGTGAGTCACTGGGAGATGTATGGGTTCTTGACATTGCGTTTGAAGCACTGAAACAAAAAAGGATGAAAAAAAAATGTCATAAGCGCCTTTGATTTGCTTTTTCTGAGCCTTATTGCTAATGCAAAATCCAGTTCGACTTCAGTGTTGAGATGTAGAGATGTAGAAGTGCCTCTCGGGGGAAGTCAAAGGGTGTCTGCAGATTGCCACTGACATTAGCCGGTGCTGATGAATGTGCTGTTACATAAAGCCTCTTTACGACCAGTCGGATGCATTTAGCGCCCACTCACCACTTAGACATGACTCACATAGGAATACTTACATAATCAATTCTAAAAGATAATGGGAAAGGTTTTACACCCACTCCTGTGGAATTATGCAATGTTGGATGTCTTTTGACCCCCCCAAACCTCTGACTTTTAATATAACCACAGGCCGAGATTTGAAAAAAACATTAAAGTGGTGTCACAATGTTCAGGGTGTCGCTTATTCTAATTGGGCGCTATTTATCATTTCTGTAAATGCGGAGGATTCAGCACATTTCTGTTGAATGCATTTCTGATGACTTCCTCTGAACCCTGAACATTAAATGGTCTGATCCTGTTAAATTCACCGTTCTCTTGAGTGTGTAGTGGGTTATTCATTCATGGAGCACTCTCATGATAACACTCACCCCCTCCAAAAAAATGGGGAAGGGATGTTGAAAGTCACTGGAGCGTATAGGCAGGGATATCTAGAGTGTTCTGTAGTATGTATCTGAAAACTGTCCTGATTAGACAGGCTTCTGTGAATGTAGTCTTTTATACATAAAGGCCCCCAAACAGCTACAGATTTAAAGCGTTTGGTATCTGTTTATCCACTAATCCCATCAATGCATCTACATTGGAGTTATTGGCGTTAAATAGTCATTCATCTTTTCATCAAATCAAATCAAATCAAGTTTATTTGTATAGCCCTTATTCACACAATAGGTCTCAAAGGGCTTCACAAGCCCACAGATGAAAGTAAATGACAGCATCCCCTGGTGTGAACCCCCCACCCGGGCAAGGAAAAACTCAAAAACCCCAAAGAGGCGAAAAAGAAACCTTGGAAAGGGATCACAGGAGGGCGGGATCCTCCCTCTAGGACGACCAGGCTACAATGGATGTTGAGCGAACAACATTATTACAGTGTGTGAATGTATGCACAATGAAGTCATGGTCACCAGACGTGACCCATTTGGACATTCAGAGGCTCTGTAGTTACTATGGAAACACTATCATCTTCTACAACATTGATTCACCAGTAAAACCGGAGCTGAATCAATGACAGTGGATGGAGACACTAGGTTTATGTTCAGTTAATGAGAGATTTGACTGAAAAAGTCATTTTCTTCTGTTTTTTGTTTCTGATTTAATATCCCTCAACGTTAAGTCGAGCTTTTATGAACCTCTACAGGATCACTACATCAATATGGAAAAATGTATGCTTTTCAAGGAAAAAAAAACAACAAAATACAGAGGATAGTATTGTAATAAATGCCAGTGGTTCACTTAAAGATTAAACAGGAAGAAAAACTGACACGAAAATAGCACTGGGTCATTATGGGTTAAGTCCATATTAAAGCCTTTCAATTCATTGTTAGTATACTTCTCAAAAACAAAACCTCCAAATCTAATAAATGGCAATCTTTGCTCACTCAACCTCTTCAAGTCTCTTAACAGTTTCCTCTAACTACCTGAAATGTAGTTTAAATCCTTCAGCTTACTTCATATTAATGCCCCGTTGGCAAACCTGTCGGCATCTCTTATCCTGAAGTACTCTGACGCTCACGGCCACACTGGCACAGACTCTTAACTCATCTAAATCACTGAGACAGTAATATATTGAATTACGAGTCTAACACTCCGTGCAGGCCAATATTGCAGAGTGTGAATATCTGTATCACACTGAAGATAGTGGCAACAGCACAGCATAAATTAATTAGCAAACCATGGTGCCATTAACCAAATATCCATTCAATCATGTTTCGTGTCTCCCTTTGGACTGTTTTATTTTTTTCTCGAACTGAAAAGCCCCCCATCCCCCAGTCCCTAATGTATACAGTATGTGTATGTGCTTGTGTGTTGAGCGATGTTGAACTTTGTGAGTGAGCACATGGGCTTGGTTGTCTTCTGTTTGACATTTGCACACGAAGAGCAATAAATCACAAATAAACTGACTCATTTTCTTACTAGTGCGCAACAGTTTAGCCGACTCAAAGGGGACGAGACAGGAAATTGGACGGGTCCTGTTAATTTCTCGGATGATGGATCTCTGAAGCCGGCCAGAAATGGAAGGAAAAGGTACCTTTCCATCGTGACTAACTGCACAAACACCTCTGAGGAAAGAGAGTGTGAAAGAAACGAGAGAGAGAGAGAGAAAGAGAGAGAGAGAGAGAGCGAGAGAGAGAGAGAAAGAGTTAGAGTGAAAGAAAACCTAGGTTTGAATTCAGAGCCTTCATAGTGACGACCCAGCCCTGCATGTGTAGACCGGGCTGCAGAGTATCGCCCATCAGTCTCCTCAGATGCTATAGACAACATATTTTGTTTAACTTTTCATTTTTATTTTTTTCACTTTCTACTGTTGTCTGAAGTCTGTAGTTTTAGGAAGTTTGAGGAAGGGGTGGTGGTGTCACAGGACTACATCACACATTTAACTCTAACTTAACCTGTCTGCATGTTGACAGATGTTTCCGTCAGAATTTTCAGCCAGATTCACAGATCTCCGTAATAGTCACACCCTGCCTAGCCGATATTAAGAAGAAAAAAAAAAGGTAGGCCTGTCTGAAGGCATTTCTAGTACTTTCACAGAAACCCAAGAATGCCTCTTTCTTTTTCATTAGTCTGAAAGGTATAAACTCTCATATTTTTTCAGTGGTGGTTGCACTTCAGATTTTGCTCTTGCATGTTGTCTGATCCCGTCCACCTCGACCCCCAGCTCCCTGAACTCCCATCCCCTCTCCCCCTACACACCTCCCCCCTCCAGAAGCTGGTTGAACCACGGTCTCCTGTTGATGTACTGGCTTCTCTTCGTACCTCTGTGTCCCATCCAGCACCCATCTCCAAATGCCTTGTTCTCCTCAACCTGTGTCTCATATGTTCTGCACAGCTCTGTGTGTATGCCATGTACATAGTGTGGACACTTCTCTCTGCTTCCCCTATCTCCCCTTCTCACATCTGCATTGTCTCTCTCTGCAACCTGGAGTTTACCCCTTACTTTCCTTGCTATAAGAAGACAGGAAACGTGCCAGATTCCACTCCTTCCCCTAAAGCAAATCCTAGCTGCAGTAACTGTGGTAAAAGTGACCATTACTCTCCTCACACTGGATTAGTTGTTTATGGTTAGGTTTAGACACCAAAGACATGAAAGAAGAAACATGTCATCAAGTAGATATACTTTTTTTTCTTTAAATCATTTTTCAGGAGTGAACAGAGAACACTTGCAAAGGTTTCATCATCTTAGCTTAAACAAAAAGCCAGAACATGCCTATACCCAATGTTAAATCTACGTTACGCTCCTCCTAGTAAGCCCTCAGAAATACACTGCATCATCAGGTGGATGTAGACAACCAGTTTCATTGTTCCTTATTTGTACGACTTCATCCCAGCATCTTGTTCCTTTAATGCATCCCTCCACTGTAAACTGCTTGTTGTGTTCTCTTTTTTTTTTTTTTTTTTTTTACCATCGTTTTAACCTCACCTCACAAATCTTTACAGCTACAGGTAATATGTTGTATAATTTTTCCATTTTTTTTTAAACACGATACTCCATTCATTCTGTAAAAAAAAACCCCATTCATTCTAATTAAATCCAAAACTGACTACAAACACTGCTGTTGATTTGGCACTAAATCCTCATGTGTTATACATGTTTTAGAAAATACAATATTAATGGTTCTCTTTCATGCAATAGAAGTTACTGTATGTGCGCTTAAAAAGATGAGAAATTTAGAGATCAGCATTAAAGGAGCAACCTTAGAAGTCAAGATTGTATATGATTGGAAAGATATGTGGTTGAAATGTGCAATTTTTTATTTCCCCTGCTTGTGTGGCAAAGACACGCTGCACACTGTGTGTTTGCATCTAAGTTTAACCATAACATTTTAGCCCCTCATAGTGCCGATGCTAATATTTTAGCCATTAAACAAGTCTAACGACAATTAAATGTAACTTTAAGTCCTTCAAAATAAACCACTCTTAAATAAGTGGGAGACCATTTTTTACAATTCATTTTTACAAATAAATATCTATAAATTATTGTTGTGTTTAACACGGGTGGATTGTATTATTTATTAGGCGCACAAAATTACTTAAAACTGGTTAAGAAGTTAGAACAATTTTTTTTTGTAACTGCACCTTAATAAAACATCAATACCAGTGATAAAACAGGATTTCTATTTGATGGAATCTACCTAACCCTAATCAAAGAACAGTTTTAAGAAATGTTAACAACATTTAGAAGTAAACTCATTAAAACTGTTCTCAATCACAGGCTAAATAGTACAAACTCCTTTCCGTTTGCCTAATGTTAACATAACACCTGAATATAAAACACAGTGCTGGTAGTTTCTTTCGTCTGCTCTCTCACCTTCCATTCTAACCACCCCTGGCTCATTCAAACACACACCGTCACACAAACATTTGACTGTATCTGAACTGCATGTAAATACAACGTGGTGCTGCACAAATGAGGCTTAATCACACAGATAAACAACTAACAGCTCTCTACAGATAGTAAATTTGATTCATTTTTAAAATAATTTCCAAAGCACAGAGACACAATTACAGTAAAGCGTCCAAAATTAGACAAATATGTCTAATTCATTAGCGCCGTTTTAGAAGTCACTGAAACTCAACTAAAAGTCAGTCTCAGTGGTCATTGCCTCTACTTGCATGAGCATATATGTAAGTGTTTATGTGCTCAATGCATCGGTGTATCAAGAAGTCAAACGCAGACGTTTTGACATGTATGCGCATCTCAAAAATCCATGATTACTTCTATTAAAAGTTCTAAATCCAATGTAGTTGTTTTGCCTCACACCGGAGCACAGACGTTCATATTCATGTCCACCAGACTCCACACCACGATTTAACCCGCCTCATCGATAAGAATGGAACCATTTGAACAAACTATGCACCCAAAAAGACTCCTTTCCCTCTCAGACTGTTTTCTGTTTCTGCTGCAGATTGATAATATACACATGTTAACCCAAACCATGCTAATTCTCATTCTAATAACAATATGTTAAAATATGAGAGTGGTGTTCTTTAGTCTGCAAATATCGTAACCGCATTGGTTGAGAGTAAGATGTAACAGAATCTGGTGCAAGTGTCCAGTAAACAGCGTGTTACTCTTCCATGTGTGACATCTAAAACCAGTTGCATCACTTCTGTCATTTGTCATCCCACAATGCTAGGCTGATTTAAGGATTTCATAAAGTCAAACCGTAGGCATTTAAAGTAAATGCTATAACACTGTTTATTTATGTCTCTTTCTAACTTGCTGATTGTATATTGCATTTTATCTCCACAGTATTTTTTTTTCTGTTTGATTCTCCTGTGTTTTGTAGAGGTTTAGCCAGAGGATGACTGTGTTTATCCCTCCAGGTATCTGGAAAACTATGATGGCTCCTATGAATACAACTCTACTGCATGCAGGGAGCTCAGACAGGAGATTATGGATGTCAAAGTCCTGACAATGTAAGTGTCCATTATGGTATAGCCCATAAGTGAAGTGTATTGAGTTCTATTTCCAAGAAAGGTGCAGTGTGTAAGATTTAGCCGAATTCTACTGGAGAACTGGGACACAATGCTGAGACTAGCATTTTTCAATGACCCTGCGATGAACTGGCGACTTGTCCAGGGTTCCCCCCGCCTTCGCCCTGAGTAGCTGGGATAGGCTCCAGTGACCCCCGCGACCCTGCAAAGGATGCAGTGGGTTTGGAAGATGAATGAATGAATAATGATATATTCATTGAGGGAGTGGGCACCTTTTATGGAGTTCACCATGTTGTGCTTCCCAATTATACCTCTTTTTTTAGCACTAACCTGCATTTTCATCACCTAATGCTGCTGGTTTTCCACTGCCTCACTTCAATCCGGCGTGGCTTTCCACTGCATTAGATCAAAGCATCCATAAAATAGCATCAGAATCTATTTCTAGTGAGCAATACTGAACATGACTTAAAATCGTCCACATAAAGGAATGCTGTAGAATCATAACGGCATCAGTATGTATGCGTATCATCCTGTCTCGATGTAGTACACCAAGGGCCACAGATAAAGGCTCAAACGTCTGCTGTCATCCAAAATCATCTACTGATGAAAGCTGATTAATATTTTTTATACAGTAATCCTATAAATGCACATAAATAATTGGTGTTAAATACAATTATTCATCTTTTCATGGTCATTAGATATGACCAATTTGGATGTTCAGAGGCTTCATAGTTACCATGGAAACACCATCATCTTCTTCTTCTTCAACACTGATTCACAAGTAAAACCCCTTGGACTTTGACAAATAACAGTGGATGGACACACTGGCTTTTCTGATTGGTTAATTATATTTTTTATCTATAGCGTTTATGAACATCTACAAGATCAGTGAATTAAATATAGGAAAAAATATTATGATAAATATAATGATAAATACAGGAAAATACCTGACAAATATAGGAAAATACCTGATTTTCACTGAAAACAACACACAATAAAGACAATAGGCCTCACTGACCCCCACGACCCTGCAAAGGATAAAAACGGGTTTGGAAGATGAATGAATGAATGAATGAATGAATGAGTAAATGGTAATAAATCACTTAACAAAAGTTGAATACAAAAGAAAAAAAATAGCATTTGGGATTGGCCAAAGTAGTACAGGGTCCTTATGGGTTAATATTGACTTCAATACAAAGCCCAGAATAGGCTAAACAAACACTAGCTCGAACAGGACACTCCTGTATGTTTTTTCTAGCCAGTGTCGGGATGTGTGGGGGGTGGGGCCATTCATTTGGTTGTGGTCTCCTGTTTGACTGCTAGATGTCACTAGATATCACACACGGAATATTTAAGGCGCATAACCAGTAGGTAATAAGTAACGGGGCTAATTCATGTAATCGATAGGAATTGAAAAATATGAGCTCCATATTAATGTGGTATTTTGAAATCACTAACGACAACATATCCACACAATCGACAGTGACTGTTTTTGGTGTATACAGGGTTTGATGATCTGGCCAGAGGATTTTCCCTGAATGTACAAGATTATGATTTTAAAAACATCCGAGGGGGTTTAGCTATATTTAACACTTTTGGGAACCTTTGATTTAAATTCATTTATTCTTTCAGTATACTCCATTTCTTTTTACAGTTTTTTACCATCAAATTTTAAGGTGCAATTTTAGAGCAAGAACAACAGCTATTTCATATAACCGCTTAGATGGGAAAAAAAAGGCATGAATTCATATAGTTATTTTAGCCAAGAATGAATCTGTCTGAATGGATGACTCCTAAATAAACAATCTTATCCTGTTATTTTCATTTAAACGGAAGGAATAATAGTTTGACAAACAATTCTAAACTGTGATAATATTTGATGATGTTTCAGATGTCACAAAAACTCCAGGTTCAACATTTTAGTCATAAGATGTTTTTTTTTTTTGTTTACACCTCTATTTGGTAGTTTAACTGCAGTACACTAAACATATTTGCCCATCAACAGTGGATTTACGGGTAGATGAATTACACTCCTCGATGTTCCAGTCTTGTGGCGTCGTTCCTCTAAATGTCCGGTGACCTTTTGTTTTCGTCCCTGCGGTTGTCAGAATTTATGGTCAAACTCATTCTAGGCGCTTGATGAAGAGCCATGAGGCTCTCTGGATATGGCACAATATAGCTGCTGTCACTCTGCCAGACAGTCAAACAGTAATGGTGCCACCCTGCCTCCCAGAGCAAATCACATCTCCCAATCATCTCGAAGGAAATGTCAGTTCAAGGACAGCTATTTACAGACAAGCTAGATGAAACCACTCTGTGCCCAGATGCTATTAGGTCCGGCAGCGTCACACATGCCATTATAAAGTCATCCTTTTCTGCTACACATTTATCCTCTTGTTTGTCTTGGAGTGGTTTTTACGCTGTTTCTTCAATCCATTACCTTTATAGAAACATGGTTAATCGGAAAAAACATGGCCATGGGTATCCTTCCTCATTCCACAAGTCTCTCTGCCTGTCTGCCAGGGTGAAAACCTCAGACCTGTTTGAAAGATGGCGAAACCTGCAGGTGTGTAAGTGGGAGCAGAGCAAGGAGGAGACCAGCAACTTCAAGTAAGCATGCATCAGGTTTACCCAGAGAAGGGACGGCGTTAAAAATCTGGATTTGATTTTATGATCCCCGCAGCGTTGAATTCAACTTTTAAAGCTGAGGGAGGCGGAAATCAGAGGAAAAAAACAAACAACTTCCTTGAACAGCTCTCTGATATATATCCACAAAAAGATAAATTACAAAGACAAAAAAATAGGACATTAGAAAAAGAAGTAAACTCAACACTTCACTGTTAGAGGAGCTCGATTGTTTGTTGCAAAATGTAGGCATCACATCTGCTGGAACCTGAAAAGCGACTGATAATTAAATTGGTCATATTCTACCCCCCGACTTCTTCTTCTGTCATGTGGCAGATTTTCTACAGCTTGCTAACAGAGTAAAGAGGAGACACAGAAGTCTTATTTCCTCTCTGATCACTTGAATTACAAAATGCTGAAAGGTCGTGCATTGAAGTGTTTTTATGAATATCTTGCCATCACTCCACTTGCACCTGGGGGTGAAAACTAATTTTGCATCACATGAATCCCAATATAACACACAGCGTGGACTCCTATTGGTCCGTGCTGCTGTTGTAATGCCCAGACTTTGGTTGTGGCCAAACTGTCTCTGTGGATTCACATGTGATCATACATGGATCAAAGGGCAGAGCTGGGATAGTGCAAAGGTTAATGGGAAGCTAGTGCAAAATGGTAGTTTACTGACATAATTATTTGATGGTCTTGTTAGTTTAACTTAGCCACAAATAACATTGCACAGTTATTTGATATGGCAGGAGTTTTTACGCCAGATGCCCTTCCTGACACAACCCACCACACACTCTTACTAGGGATCGAGCCCGGTATCCAGCCAAACAAATGCCATTGCATGGTCTATCAATGGAAAAAAAAACATTTTCATTCAATAAAGGGAAGCTGTGAAAGTCATAAACAGGCGACGGGTTGTCAACATAAAAGACACATCTACTAGCTCTAAAGAATTATTTTAGTATTATTGATGAAGATGGACCACATTAACATACACAATGAAAAAGACCAGAATGAGTCCTCTGAAAAAAAAGTTCTATATACACTATATAGAGGGTTAGTCAAGTTTATTTACATACTTTCGTGCATCTTAATGGCCATCAATGGTATTACACAAGTCCTTGTACCTGAGCAATGATGGGTGATCAGTAGATCACTGTGTTACAGGTAGAGTTTCCCTTTTTAAGTTATGGTTTTTTTTAAAAAAAAACAAAACAGAATCACCATTCCTTATTAATCCCAGGAGGGAATTATTGTATGTACCAGTGGTTCTATGGAAATATAATCAAAAAGTACCTGGAAAGAAATGACCAATACTGCAAAAAGTACAAACACACACACACACGCATGCACACACGCCAATTAGAACATGTATTTTACAACTTGTACTAGAAAATATGTTATCTATATAATTAAAGAAACATTAATAAGTGTGCAAAAATCAAAAATATTGTTGTTTCATCAGAAATTATGTGGTTAAAATATGGAAGTCTACAGTCTGATGGCCAGAGGCAGGAATGGTGACAGTGGATCTGTGGTGCACTTGTTTTGGAATCAGTCTCTCTCTCCGGTGACTGTTGTAATAAATCTAACTGGACTAGCTGATGCATGAGGACTTTAAGATTTTTTCAAGACTACTGTGTCTTTGCTCATCTTTTCTCACATTTCTTTATTGTGGATATCTCTCTTTTTAGCCTAATATTTTTAGTTTTAATGCTGAGGTTTTCTTCCTTCTCCTTGAAAAGGATGTCTCTGTCACGCTGCTGTAACGCTCCTGCCTTTCTGTTCACCACCAAGAGAAACACTCCTGCAGGGACAAAGCTAAGGTATGAGGTGGACACCAGTGGCATCCTGCCCATCACCACTGAAGTCTTCAAGATGTTCCCAGATGTGAGTTCCCTGCGTGCTGATTAGAATGATGCGAGAAGTTCCATTTAATTTGATAAATCTTTCTATTGTATTTTTTTTTTGCACTGGACAGTGAACAGTTTTGTTTTTGTCCTTCAGGATATGCCTTATTCCAAATCACAGTACAAGAAATGTGCTGTCATTGGAAATGGTGGCATCATCAAAAACACCAAATGTGGAAAGGAAATCGACTCAGCAGATTTTGTGTTTAGGTATACAGGATACGACCCTTCAATGTTTGTTATGTGAGAGCTGTACAGTCTCACTTTGCTCCGTGTTTTATTGTTAATACACTTTTGCACACAGTTTCGGGCAGAACACTTGCATTTAATTTTTTCACAACTATTATATGAATTGTGCAGCACTACATTATGCCCAACCAGTATAATTTGTAAATATAACCCTTGTTTTTTCTCCTTCACAGATGCAATATACCACCCATTAATGACAAATACGCCACTGATGTTGGAACTAAAACAGATCTGGTGACAATAAATCCGAGCATTATTACTGAGAGGTACTGGACATATAGGTTAGAGCAGAAGTTCTCAACTGGTCTGGCTTCATACATTAAAAGACAATAGCAGTAACTCAACAATCTCAGGTCCAATGTGGCCTACCGAGTCTGTAAGGTCCAATGTGGTCTACAGGGTCTATAAGGGTCCAATGTGGTCTACAGGGTCTGTAAGGGTCCAATGTGGTCTA
>JAPTHA010000005.1:23410935-23423456 GCA_029814585.1 Gymnapogon annona | reverse complement strand
ACACACACACACACACACACACACACACACACACACACACACACACACACACACACACACACACACACATACACACATATTTATATATCAGTTTATTAAATACAAACACCAAATAATGTTGGCTTTACTACTAAATTGTTGTAGAGACACATCTGAAACAGGATTGGAAAATGAAAGAAATGTGAGGTGTGTAGTAAACAGAGTTCTATACAACACAGTGCTTCTTAAATGATTCCTGATCATTCTTTATACTGGTTTGTGTTTGTAAATAAACTTCTTTGGATTTTCTCATTTGTACGGTCTAAGATTATTTTTCATTTTTCAATGACTTCATCTTTGAATGACTATAAAGCTGATTTTCACCCAAACTGTAGGCTGGGTCACAGAATGGGATGCACATTAATTCTGGGTTAACACATTTTCTTGATTGGAATGGAACTCAGTACAGGTACACAACTTGCACACTAATTTGATACCTTGTACCTATCTAAAGCATCCTCAAGCATATTTTATGCTACTTGACTCCTACTCCAGTACAGTTTAGAGGGAAATATTTGTACTTCATAATATTCATCTGACACTTAAAGTTGCACTTAAAATGACATTGTATTCCTACGGGATTTGATGCAGTACTAGCTTCCCAGCAGTATGAAATTAAAGACATGCGTGAAACACTCTTACGTGTTTCACGCATACGTTGAGTCTAGGTCTCAATACTTCTGTTTTGAGCCTTGCACTGAAAAACGTTTGGACATTCCTGCTGTAAAGTATATATTTTAAACTCCTCTACCTTATATTTAACAAATGTAACATAAAGCACAATTATTCATTAGAGCTGGGTGACATAACCTTTGAACAGTGGGTGTTGTGCCTGTCGGGAGCGACAGAGGTCACACGGTGCTGAATAAGCAGCCTCATTTTAGGTCAGCTGACCTCTGGTTTGTCTGCTGCCATTATCTCTTTAAGCAAAGCTACTGTTGACACCTCAATTATTAAGAGGCGACTGGTGTCGGTGTCCTGTTATTGACTGACTCAGCCAGTCATGGATGACTGGGGTGTTTTACAGTAGGTAAGACCTTAGTCGGCGTAGAAATGACACATTAACCACAAAGGCAGTTGTTTAAATATATTAAGAAGCATTTAAAGACTAAAAAGACAGATCTTGCACTGGTACAGCAAAACTTGAATTAAAGTTCACTACACTCATACACACAGAGGAAGCTGTATTAGGGGCTTTGGCTGTTACTTTTATTGGACTTTGATGATGTAAAATCAATCAATCAATCAATTTTTATTTGTCAATTCACCATATAACATACAGAGAATCAAAATGACGTTTCCCTCTGACCATGCAGTGCAAAAAGTGTACAGTATACGCATAAAAACCTGTCTAAAGAAAAGATATTTGATAACATCATGTTACCCCTAAAAACACAATGCCACTAACATTTTGAAAATTTTGATCATGTAGATGTTCTTAAAAGCTCAGATCAAAAGTCAAGGGTTAATCCAGTAAACTTAAACTGGAAAAGCAGAAGAAATAGTGGCTTTTTCAACAAATCACATAATTAACTGAACATAAATCCAGTGTGTACATCCACCGTCATTGATTCAACTCCATGGGTTTTACTGGTGGATCAATGTTGCAGAACATTGAAGATGACAGTGTTTCCATGGTAACTAGGGAGCCTCTGAAAGTCCAAATGGGTCATATGTGATGACCACGGCAGATGAAAAACTGTATTTTAGACTAATTATTAACATGTATTGATAGGATTAATGGATCAGAAAATATTAAACATTTTAGATAAGCAGATGGTTCAAGTATCATCAAGTGTTTCCTCTGGGAGGATTCTGCTTCTGTAAAAGTAATCTGATATAAAGTAAACCTGATTTAGACGAGCTATTTATGTAAAGTGCCTTGAGATAACTTCTGTTATGATTTGGAGATGTTCAAATAAAGTTGATTGATTGGTGGTTTTGGTTGCGGGTGGATGTTCTAGTCTCGATGGGTTAAACAGAGGTTCTAAAGACAGTTATTAAAAAAAAAACAACTAACATTTTGTGTTTTATTTTAGAAGGGATGAATCTTACATTTACTGGGTCATATAAGGTTTGATGCTCTGCTGTCATCCAGGGGTTAAGTAATCTGATGTTGAAAGATCAATACGACCAAACTCTGCCCTTCCCCTTCATACTGACATTATCAGGTGTCAGGTAGCAGCAATAAGGCTAATGGGATGATTTGGCTCACAGTCAGGTGCAGATGTGCATGATGGAGAGATGAGACATGCAGTAAAAACTAGATAGCAAACAATTATGTTGAGTACACAGGACACAATTATTTCTTTAAACTTGTATAATAGTTTATCCTTTACTTTTGCTTCTTAGGTCTATATTTGTTTTACTCTCATATTTCACTTGTTCTGAGAAAAAAACAGAAATTAAAAGTCTTTATATCATGTTCTGCACTGAATTATTAATCTTCTGGTTTAGTCTAGACCAGGGGTGTCCAACATATGGCCTGGGGGCCATATGTTGGACAGGTCCCAATCCGGCCCGTCTGATGAATTTGTGAGATGGAAAAATTACACCTAAGATATTTGCAAAAATTTATAGCTCAAGTTCTAACCTAGAAATACAACCTTAGAATTCTTTTCTCTGGGGAAATGTAAATATTTTCATACAATTTCCCTTTATTTAAACTAAGACACAGAATCACTTCACAATAAAAGCATAAACAACCAGACCAAATATAAACAACTTGAAATGTCTTTGGGGAAGTCATTGTAATTTTATCAATAATCTACCTGTTGCCGAATGTTTTGTGTACTTGTAGATCCACTGTGATGTATAAATTCTAAACTGAGGAATTATATTGTTAATATTACACTTATTTTTCTTAGAGTTTCGAGGTTGTTAATGTTATTGATTGTTTTAAAGGACAGTTTGTAGATGTAAACATTTTTATCATATGAGGACACTTTGGAGTTGACATTATTGATACGGAATTCTTTTATTTTTTTCACCGGCCCTGCCCACTTCACACCAAATATGGATTAAATTCGCTGCTGCTCTAAAATGAGTTTGAAATCCCTGGTCTGGACATTATTTTAATGTCTGCTTAAAGCGAGGGAAATGAGGAAGGTGTGCTTAATCCAAAGACCACTGTTGATAGATGTTGAGTCAGAATTATCTAGTGGGGAAGAAAATAGATAGATGAGGCACGAGGAAATAAAGCCCATCAATGGGTGAGATTTGCTATTTTCTACTGTAGCTGTTTTCATCAAATCAAAATGAACCATTTATCTATAAAGACGTTCTACATCTCCATTTCCAGGGACCATGTTTCTACAAGAACTCACTTTTTTTTCATTTAGGTCCATCAGTCTAACCTATCAGATTGTGTGTGCGTTGACTGTACATGTGGACATACACTTAAGCAGAAAGTACAGAATGGACAAAATGACCACCCAAACAGATTTATGAACTAAATACCATCCAGTAGGACTTTAAATCTGGCTAAATCATATATGAACACTACTGTGGAGGATAGAGGTCACTGCTCTGCGGATAATGACTTATTCACTGTGATCAAAGAGGCCTTGTAACAAAGTGTCTGTGGGCGCTCAAGTCCATATGTCTGTCTGTCTGTCTGTCTGTCTGTGTGTTTGGGAGTTCAGGTAAAAGCGAGACGCCCCCAGCTCGTAAAGCGATCCTGACACCATGAATAATGGAGCGTGCCGTGGCAGAGAGGATAAGTTCTCTGAGCAAGGCTCCTTTTTCACAGGGCTTTCTCCCCTGGGTCACGTGACTGTGGAGGTGACAGTAATTTTTCATGAGTAGTGTCTGTTGGTTGTATGTCCATATTGCCCAATTGGGAGCCAGCCATCGATCCCTCTGTTCCATCTCAGTCAACGTGTGCAGCCTCACACTCCCAGGTCCTACTCTGAACCCCACCATCCTAGAATGTCACTCCTGCCACGGGTCAAATGAATTGTCTTACACCATTAGAAACACAAGGCCACACTTACGAAACTAAAGGCCAGAGAAGTGGATGAATAAAAGATGCCGTCGAAACAGAAAAAATCCACAGCTTCAGGAGAAACTGAAGAGGTTGATGACGAAGTGGAGGAAACGGAGCCAAAGTTAAAAGAGAGGAGTAATGGTGTGACCCGCGACGACACCGCAAAGGGAGATAAGGCTCGGAAGAAACACAAGACCGCAGAAAAGTCTGAGGATCAGGAGGCTTCAGAGAAAGAGAAGAAGGAGGGTGAAAGAGAAAAGGAAAGGAAGAAGAAAAAGAAAGATGCAGTTGCTGTGATTGACAATGAGGATGAAGGAGGCGAGCAGAACAATAATGATCTCACAACCACTTCCAAAAAGGAAAAATCAGAGAAGCTCAAAGAGGAAGTGACTGAGGGAGTGAAGGAGGAAAAGAAGAAAAAGAAGAAGAAACCTTCAACAGAGGAACCAGCGGAAGAGGAGAAGATGGGCTCCAAGGACAAGAAGTCTAAAGATGGCAAGAAGAAGAAGAAGTCTCACAATGACGATGATGAGGAGCCATTAATTGAGGAGCAGGAAGAGGAGGAGGGCTCAAAGAAAAAGAAAAAGAAGAAGGCAAAGAAGGGATCTGCGGAGAGCGACGAAGATAAAAAGAAGAAA
Organism: Gymnapogon annona; assembly: GCA_029814585.1. Taxonomy (NCBI): domain Eukaryota; kingdom Metazoa; phylum Chordata; class Actinopteri; order Kurtiformes; family Apogonidae; genus Gymnapogon; species Gymnapogon annona. The sequence continues at coordinate 23,418,791 of JAPTHA010000005.1, read as the reverse complement.
GGGAAGAAATCAAAAAACAAACAGGTCGACTATGCTGCCATTTACCAGAATGAGCTACTGAACTACCACACAGACTCCTCTGATGGATATGAGGATGAGTACTACAAAAAGAAAGGTAAGGACCTGCTGCTGTGGTGCAAAAAGACAAGCCTCGTCTTTTAACCTCCTTCAGGTAAGTGTCAGTTCACTGGTCAAACGCCTGACGCACGACTCTTTCAGGTGGCTTTGGTTATGAGCAGAGGGGCACCCCAGGGAATCCCTCTGTGATTGTCCTTGGGTGAAAGCTGAGTTATGTTCCACATGAATGAAGCCATACAGAGGCCTGGGGGCAGGCAGGTGCTGGGTGCTGTCCCGGGCCTGAAGCCAGAGGGGTTTTCTTCAGGTGGATCCAATGAGGTGAACAGGACCTGCATGGGGCCACGACAACACCTGGTATATGTATCAACAGCACTAAGGGAATCACCGGTTCACATTAGAGTCTTTCGTTTGCCAAATACAGACTATCCTTCAATATTATCGGACAAACGGTTAGATATAAATGACATCAACCCACAAAGACCTTGCACTGTTTTGCAGCCACTCCCAGATGATTTTTCTTTCTCTCTATTCAACCTTTCTTAGGGTGTATTCACACCAACTTCATTCGGCTCATTTAAAAAACAGGTCAGAGTTTGTTTTCTCAGAAAGAGGACATTTTTTCACATGTCAATACAAGCATTGCGGACTCTGATTCGAACAAAATCAACTGGACTCGGCCCGTTTCCATAAGGACCTCGGGCAGGTTCACTTCTGGTGTGACTGTAACCACCAAGGAACGGCCATATGAGCCACCGTAGCTGCAAACAGCATGTCCTCACCAATGCAGAATGACACATAAGACATCAGCTAACTGGCTCCAAATATGTTGTTCTTCACAGTGTACATTGTTTTCTTCAATTTGTAAAAATACAATACATATTCTGAAAACCATACCTAAATATGGGACCTCCATGTCTGGTTTCATCAATACCTGCCATCTTTGATGGGTGTGCCTCCATCCACCGTCATTCATTCAACTGCATGGGTTTTACCAGTGAATCAATGTTAATCAATGTTAAAAAAGATGACGGTGTTTCTATGGTAACTACAGAGCCTCTGAAGATCCACATGGGTGACATCTGATAACCATGAAAAGATGAATAACTGTATTTAACACAAATTATTTACATGTATTAATAGGATTAATGGAGCACAATATATTGAATAGCTTAGATTAGTAGATTGTTTTGGTCACCAGTAGATATTTAAATGAAAAAAAAAAAAGCTTCACATTTACAGTATGTGGCAAATATTGGTGGAAAAACTTTCAGGTGAGATAAATTTGTCATGAGAGTACTGAGAAGTAAAATAGTTCCTGTCAGTATTTGTTGTTTTTGTAGTGATATTACTGCTGCATTAAAGGGAATGTTTAATTCACTGATGTAGATGAAGTCCATTTTACCTATTTTATATAATGATAAAGTATAACCTCTTGCAACGTTAAGCTTTAAAGAATCCGTCAACTCGTCAAAGAACATTTCCTTCATCAAAGTGAAATTGGAGGAGTAGGGTTTTCTCTGAACATGCAGGGGGCAACAAACTGAAATGGGGAAACAATCAATAACCCTTGGACAACTATGGATTCAAATGTAGAATATGCTTCTGAAAATGGAGGGCAGAAATAACATAAAAGAGAAATACTCAAGTTCAGTACAATAGCTTAGAATAAAAGCACTCAGTTACTTCAACGACTGGTGACAATGCAAGAGAGGCATGAACTCTGCAATTTTATCCAGCATCTAAATGGTGAAGTGCTGTTGTGTAGCAGCAGTGATAAATGTCCACTTACATGTCTGCATTACCTCCTCGGTCGTCTAACAGTCCTGGCCTCTGACTCCCCAAGGAGTTTATCAAGTCTTGCATTTACCAGGCTGCTGTCCGTCTGATTTTATCACATCCCTCTTTCCCTTTAATCTGATTTTAAAAGCTCTGCTCAGTGTTAATTAGATCTCAATGCTGTCCCGTCTTATCGACTTTGGCCAAATTTCACTTTATCAGCTCTTCCTGCTCTTCTCCCACTTTGCTGTTATTTAGTCATCTGTGTCTGTGTCTTTTTATGCATGTCCTTAACTGAACCGTCCTATTTTATATTTCAGAGTTTGCATACACAACCATTCATATTTATAAGCACACATCCATGAGCCTACAGAAAAGTAGACTGACATGCAGTTCTACAATTAAAATAGACCATTCACTTGATATTATTAGTCTTTTATCCTATTAACAAATATCCAGTCTGGTGCTATAGATTTGGTCAAGATTCAAGATAAATGTATTGCCATTTGTGTTGAAACACATAGGAATGTTTGTAGGGTCGCTCCTAGGGCCAGATATAATCAAGGACACTCTTCTAGAACAGAAATGATCATCTATAAAAAAAAAAAAAAGAAAAATACCTCCAGGTTAATGTCAGTTACTGTTTATATTGTTATGTAACATTTCTGCTCAGTAATGCAGGAGGCTATAGAATTACTTCGGTATAAGCTCATGTATTGAGTCACAGGCTGCACCCCTTTGTTGACTAATCTCCTGATGAACATTTAATGTTGGCAGTGTATCTTAGTCAAAGACAAAGTTACAGGTGTCATTTTTAAAATCCTCTTGAGAAATACAAACCTTAATTGAAACTGAATATGCAAATCACTTGATGGTTCATTGTCATCTTATTTGTATTATGCTAATTTTAAAGTAATCTCAGACCTACACGCGATGGAATACATACGGTGTGCAATAACATCCATTAATATTGCAATAACATAATGACGTATGATAAACAGACAGGTAGCTTGGTAAACCTTCCTCTAACGGTCCCCTAATATGTATTTACCTGCTCTATGTGTGACTGGTTAGTGTATAGTTCTGTATTTGCAAAGTTGGATAATTGTCACTGGAGAAATAAAAAGGGAAACCCCTGATATTTTCCATTAACTTGAGCCAGCAATCCAGAAACTACCATTGCCATGGATATTATTCATGACTGAAAGTAATTTTTTTACGCTTAGTCACTGGACAATTATAATAGCATTCGTACTGATTCATTAATTGTAATGAATATATACAGTTTTACCTGTTTAATACCAACTTAGACCAGTCCCATCTACTCCATTTCATTGAGCTGATGGGTAATAGTGTCCTAACACTAGGATTACCATGATTCGACAAGTGATTTATATTAGTGGGTGTTTCGTATAAAAAAACAAAAAACAACCCCCCCCAAAAAAACAACAACTGAAATCTATCATAATTTATACAAGAAAATGTTTACATACAGCGGCCCTCAAATAGATGCATAAAATGTAAATTGAAAGTCTGTCCACTCTACTAACTTTCCCCACTACACAGTCATGTCAGTAGATTAACTGAGCCAACTTTTACAGACTGCTGAGTTCTCATCAGTGTGGTAGCTTGATCAGACACAGGGACACATTTGTGAAATGTGAGAGAGACTTGGCCGGCACCACAGCAGACATGGATTCGCTGCAGATTCGCCGCATTGAGTTCTCTGGCAGCCATGCATGGAGAGAAACATAATGCTCCTCACGGTTTATAGATTATTGGACATGCCGTCTCAGCATGTGACTTTGGGTTTGTCCTTTAGGTTAATAGTTATTGGTCTTTAAATGACGGAGTAATGATGATGTCATCAAGGGTCATATTTGACAGCGCCGGACAAGACGGAACACATATTTAACCCTTTTTTCTTTGTCTTTTAGTGTATGAGGTGGTCGCTGTCACAGGTGATGTAAAGGGAGCTGGAACAGATGCTAATGTATTTGTGACGCTTTTTGGAGATTTTGGTGTCACTCCCAAGGTTCACCTAGCAAGCAAGTGAGTTTAGAAGTTTTTATACTGATATATTGATAATGTGTCATCATGTGATAAATGCTGCTAAAGGTAAAATATGCTTTACTCACTCTGCCCCGATTGTTACCAGTTTCCATAACAGGCTTTATTGGAATTGCTTTCACTTTAAGTCACACTTTTTCTCTATTTCACATGACATATGTAGTAAGTATGGTTTGTTTAATGCTACGGTCATATTCTGTCAGTGTCAGCTAATGATGTATTTTTTTTTCCATTCTTTTGTGACCCCTCAGCACAGAAAAGAGGTATTTTCCAGTCAATCTGCAAAAAGGATGGCTATGATGCTGTCCTTGTTTTGGGTTGTATTGTGTATTACACTGTATGAGACAGCATTCCTGCAAAATATCACCTTTGAGAGAAAATCAAATCAAATTTTCCCATATAGACTGTTTTGACTGACAATCAAACCTGAAGACTACAGTGGTGCTGAAGAAGACTATCTTTGAAACTAACAGTTTAGCTGTGGCACGGGAATTTTGTCTCCATACAGTAGAAATAGTGTCGGACAGAGAATATCTGGAGTAAGGAGGAACTATGTGGCATGGCAGGTCTTCTTTTCCATTCAAAGGCAAATGAAAGAAGACCACGATGTCATTTCTGTGGATGATCAAATGACTCTCAGGGGATCTTATCAGCAGCAGGCTCTCTTTATCTCTGCACGTTGATTGACAGATAGTGTTACTTGTGTTGCATAAAGAATACACCTACTTATTGTCAGTCATGCTGGACCATGTCACCCACACCTTGTGGTGGTCTTATTCATCCACTTAAGACAGTATCAACGTGCCATGATCTCCATACTGTGCTATGGTGGTATTTACCAGCTGGTGAAGAGACATATGGTGATGTTGATGTGTCACTTTAGTTATTATCATATATAATTTCAAAGAGGAGTTTCACCTTACCCAGATATATATTAGGTCCTGCCTGTATTGTGTAATGACATATTAAAATTTGACTACATGCATGATACAGGTATGGGAGGGTTGCTCTGTCTCTTCGCATAATTGCCCCGAAATGATCAACAGTCGAGGCAGATTAAAAATGCAACTCTTTGGAAATTCAGTGCAAACAAAACACATACATGTTGCATGAATTCCAAAGTCTGCATTGGACTTTGCTTTTTCTTTTAACTAATGTATCCTGGCATTTCTTTTACAGGCATTATCAACCACAAAAAAAAGAGTAAATGAGGGCATGTATTCATGCATTTTGGACAGTATTTCATTCTTGGTAGTATCTTATGTCATCCTGCACTTTAATTATGTGTGCCTTGACATTGTCTATGGGGTTGAATATTGCAAGGAGAGAAGGACAGATGAAGATGTGGGTCAGAGACAAAAGACAGGTCTCCTGTGTTAAACTTAAAAGAGGGTGTCTGATTCACTGTGGTTGGCAGAGGGGGTCTACTCTATACTGGCCCAGTTCATCTCTGTGAGGGGTAAAAGCATGTGAGGAGAAAGAGGAGGCAGCGCTGAAGTGGCTAAGGCTCAGGAGGTTTCAGATTATACCACTGTCATGGGACCACCCGGGTACCCTAAGCCGGATAAGTCAGGAGAAGTAATTTACTGTTCCAGAGTACAATTCATGTTGTCTCTGTATCTGTTTCCACAGTGTGATCTGTCGTAGTTGAAAAGAGTTTCCTCCAGTATATTTCATTCTCTTTGGCCAACACACAACTCCAATGACCCTTCCTTGCTAATCCTAATACTGTTTCCTGGTTTTGTCAATTTCTAGAAGTCGCACTGCATTTGAAAAGAACAAGACCGATGTTTTCCGTATTAAAACACATAATGTTGGCCCTTTGAAAAAGCTAAGGTAAGGGTAAATAAATTCACTGTAGTTTTGGCTTTAAGTTTTGTTGCACTGGTTAACCAGAAAACATAACTCTACAGTTATTTCCACACATAATAATGCTACAGCGCAGTGACTGTCACAAAGGAATGTGTCAATTATTTCCCAGCTGTGCTGCTTTCCATCTAAGGATTTCAGTGACATAAGGTTAAGCTCCATCTGCTGCTACCAGTTAGTGTCAAAGTCCTTCCCACAGACATTAACAAGAAAAAAAGGCATCAGTTTGTATTGAGAAAACCATAGTAAAAAAAAAAAAACAATACAAATTTTTGCCAAGATTGTTATTACAAGTGCAGTTATTCAGTTTGATGAAAATAAATGGTGTATGTAATGTGACAATATTATTACCTGGAGGGTAAACGTGTGTCACTGACTGTTGCTCCCCCAGGATCGAGCACGACAACACAGGGATGAACGCCAGCTGGTTCTTGGACAGGGTGGTGGTGACCGACATGAACCGGCCCCATCTGCGATTCTATTTTGCTTGCAACAACTGGCTGAGTCGGGAGGAGGGTGACAACCTGTTTGTCAGGGACCTGCTGGGTAGCCTGAACCCAATGGATGTCCCCAAATGTAGGTCACAGTGGGATAAACACACGACGCCGAGCTGAAATAGGTTCACAAAGGTTAAAACAAACAATATGATAACAATTCAAAACATCCTCTCGTCTAGCATGGAGGTGTCCACTTAACATAAACATTCACCAAATGCTTTACATGACCAAAAAACAGAGATTATTTTAACAGTTGCATTTTCTCAGCATGTCACACGACATAGTTTTCTATCATGAAATTAAAACGTGGATGATACACTTTACATATAGAGCTGGTCTCTCTCAATCCAATTAGGAATTATGAAGTTAAGGATAAATTCAGTGCAATACTATAATAATAGATCCACATTTTTGGCAAAACTTATTTGAGTTTTACTGTGCACTATATAGTCAACAAGCCAACAAATGTAATGTAGTGTTTCTTGCCAGGCTAAAAACCATTCAGTAAAAGACAATTGTGTCAATAGCTTTAATGCACATATTGTGTTCTTTTCAATTTGAGAATGTCTTTAATTTATCACTAATGAGTACAGTAACATGTAAACAAGTAAAAAAAACGTGTGGGATTCATACTTTATGCAGTTTGTTAACTAGATTAAGTCGTACAAAAGCTAGCTAGCTAATCTAATGCTAGGCTAACATATTCAGCAATTAAAGGGGTTTTAGCTAGAGTATTATTACATTTACCAAATTTAAATAATCTATTGATTCCTGTGACGCTTCATTTTAGTTTAGAAACACTATTGACAAAATGACAGTGTATTTATCGGCTCCTTCCACCACATTTGGCTGTTTCGCTGTTTGCCAACAGTAAGGTGAGGCAACTACATTTCTTTCTTTCTTACTCAACAAATTTTATGTGTGCTAACTGAAGAATAAAAAGTTTGCTAATAAACAGACCTATGTAAGTTTTCTTATATTAACAATACTGACTCAATTATATTCATACACGTCTGTATAATGGCAGCAGTGGCTTTGAACTGAACAGACAAAACCAGTCCTATTATTTTCAGTCACGCACAGATAAGTTGTGAAAGATTTTTCACAATAGAATGGCCTTAAAAAAAGTTGCAAGTCCTCTTGTTGGTCGAATCATAGAATCAAAGAAATTCAAGAATCAGCCATGAACTTCTGTGCTTTCACAATATTTGAAGTTTAAGAAGCAACATAAATTAACTGCAGTAGCTACCAAGTGCAGCCTCAGTTGGATGAAGGCGAAGGGTCTCCTACAGATCTCGCTGTTGTTCCAGGGTGTAATTGAATTCCATTGGAGTGTAATCCTCAGGTAAACCTGCCCATGCGTCCACTCCTGCAATGTGATCTAACATCTCAATACCTGCTCCAGTCAATCAAGCAGAGCGCCAGGGCTCAGATGTAGACGGGCAATGCTCTGAGGGACCAATTAGAGAGTAATATGGCTGTATCAAAGACAAAACCACACACACACACACACACACACACACACACACACACACACACACACACACACACACACACACACACACA
>JAPTHA010000005.1:23397923-23410835 GCA_029814585.1 Gymnapogon annona | reverse complement strand
CACACACACACACACACACACACACACACACACACACACACACACACACACACACACATCACACACACACACACACACACACACACTGCTATGAATATTTAACATGGAGCCATCTCTGTGTGGATGATCGAGGATGCTGCCTAATGACAGCAGGAGACTCCATTTTGTAATCATGATACATTAGACAACATTTCCAGTAAAGTGCTTCTCTTGTATTAAATAATGAAATCCAGCAAACAGCCCAATCTGTTTCTCTCTTCTGTATGTTTTGCAGTGAATAAATACATAGTAAGCGTCTTCACTGCTGACATGAAGGGAAGTGGGACTGATGCAGATGTTTTCCTGAATATCTTTGGAGAGAATGGTGACACAGGTGATCATGTTTTTCATTACTGTTGTTAGAGATTTCCGTTTCCATTTATATTCACGCACTCAGCAACTGTTGTCTGGTCGAGTCACTCATACCGCCTATTTTGTATGTGCTGTTGATTCTGAAAGGAGAAAGACGACTCGACAGCGACAAAGACAACTTTGAACGTGGATCAGAGGACAAATTTACAATAGAAGCACCAAATTTAGGACAGCTGAGGAAAATCACCATTGGCCACAACAACAGAGGTTCATCAGCTGGGTGGTTTCTAGATAAGGCATGTGAACAGTTCATACATGTTTTACAGTCTTGATACAATGTTTCTCCGCATTTTATATAATTCTGTTGTCCTGTCCAGGTGGTAATTGATGACATGGGAAATAAAGAAGTGTATGAGTTTCCTGTTAATCGTTGGTTTGCCATGGATGAAGACGATGGCAAAATACAAAGAGATGTGTTGGTGGGATCGCTTCAGCCAATGGGTAAACATACAGAAAGAAACAATTTCCCCAAATCGTTCTATGGAAAAACTGATGATTTTATACATGTTTCTTTACATAGGTATTGTATACAATGTGCAAGTGATGACTGGAAATGTAAGAGGTGCTGGCACCAACTCTAAGATCCACTTTGTCATGCATGGCTCCAAGGGCTCAAAAAATAGTGGCAAAGTTTTCCTGGAGGGCGGTGCTTTTGAGCGTGGTCTCATTGACATTTTCAACGTGGAGATCTGTGAATTGATTAGCCCTCTCAGCAGGGTCACTATCGGACATGACAATGGGGCCGTGGGCGCCGGGTGGTACTGTGAAAAGGTACTCACATTTTCTTCTGATAACAAAGGTACATGTGAGAGTGTTGTTCATCCATAAAACATCCCTTTTTTTCCTCCAGGTTGTAGTGTACTGTCCATTCACTGGCATCGAGCAGACATTTCCGTGCGGGATGTGGCTGGATGAAGACGAGGGGGATGGACTGATTGAGCGGGAGCTGTATGAGATGGTTTCTCTACGGCAGAAGAAACAGAAGAGTGGGTGGTCAAACTCTCTTCGAAGATTACTACTAAATATAGCGGCTCTATGTTTTATGCATCGAAAAATAATTAACCCATAAAGACCCAGACATTTACCGGGAACCAAAATCCTCTACTGATATAAACTTTTTAGTTCCTGGTCTTCCACTAAATCTATTAATACATGTAAATAATTGGTGTAAAATACAGTTATTCATCTTTTCATAGTCATCAGATATGAGCCATTTGAACATTCAGAAGCTCTATAGTTACCATGGAAACAATGTCCTTATCTACAACATTGATCGACCAGTAAAACACAGAGTTGAATCAATGACAGCAGATGCATAATAAACTCTAATATACTCTGAGTTTTGAGGAACACGTAGGTGATCAGTGAATTAAATATAGGCAGAAACATACTTGATATAAACTGAAAAATAAAAAAAATACAGAGGATATGATAATAAATTGTGATAAATCACCTAAGAAAGGGTAAATATAGAAAAACTGGGAACTGTCACAAAAAGCAGCACTGGGTCTTGATGGGTTAAACACGACTTAGACTGATCTTACCTGATTCTGAAGATATTTTGTCTTGTTGGACTAGTTTCAACACGTCTAACACGTACATCATTTGTATCAAAACTACACTTCCACCACAGAGTACCCATGGTCCCTGTGGATTTGGACATCAGATGTGAAGGGGGCAGGGACCGACGCCCAGGTGTTTCTGCAGATTTACGGAGAAATGGGCAAGTCTGATGAGATCAAACTGGAAAACAACTCCGACAGTTTTGAACAGGGCCAGCTTGATAAGTTTATTGTAAGCTCTGAGTCATATACCAGTATCTTTGAAGCTTTCATGCTAATGTCCATTACACTCCCTAAAAATACCTCTTTTCCCTCTGTTTACCTTGAATATTCATTGCAGATTGAAATGCCAGACGTAGGGCGACTGACGAAAGTGCGCATCTGGCACGAGAAGAGACATCCATTCGCTGGTTGGCATTTAGCAAGGGTGAGTCTCATTGCCCTGTCTGTCAGATTCGTCAATGAAAGCCATTAAATCTTTTGTACTGCAACACCTCTGTGACATTGAGTAAATGCTTGCTCTTGCATCTTAACTCAGAAATAAAAAAAGACTCTGTGGCAAGAATGCATTTGCTCAGCCTCTTAATGCATTACACTGTAGCTGCAAAATGCAAATTAACAATGTCCTTATATTGATGCTGACATGTAAAGATAATAATGGCACACAAAACTATGCTTTTTTGCAGGTCACTCTGCTGAAGACTCTGACAATGGAGAAATATTCTTTTGAATGTGGTCGTTGGCTGGACATTAATGAGGATGACAATGAAATTGTCAGAGAGATGCCGGCTGCTGGAGCACTCATCGATGAACCGCTGCCCTGTAAGATGCACAGACGATACGATACAAAACGCCTTTAATGTCTCGCGAGTAGAAATTTCTTAGCTGACAGCACGCTGACGAACTCATTGACAGCATTTTAACCTTTATGATACATATTTATGTATCAACTGAAGATCTGCCCGGCAAGTTGAAATATTATAATACCATAAAAAGTCCTTATGTGTATCCTTCAGTGATAAAATACCGTGTCACCATCTGTACTGGCAACGTCAGCGGCAGCGGCACAGATGCCACTGTTTTCCTCAATGTTATTGGTGACCTGGGTGACACAGGAGAGCGACTAATGATCACAAGCAAAAACAATGTCAACAAATTTGAAAAGGGCAATGTGAGTATATTATATATACACAATGAAGACAAATATGGAAATACAAGTTTGGTGGAAATTGCTCCGTAAGCATCCTTTAACCAGTTTCCTCGTCTCCTTTCAGCACGATGAGTTTCTCATTGAGTCCGTGACTGTGGGCCAAGTGCGCAGGGTGAGGGTGGGTCACGATGGGCGTGGTGGAGGCTGTGGTTGGTTCCTTGATAAGGTCCTGGTCAGAGAAGAGGGCCAGCCGGAGTCATTGGCCATTGAGTTCCCCTGTAACAGGCAAGGCAATAATAACTTGAACATGAGCTTAAAGAGGAAAAGTGGTGTTTATTTAATTTCTTAATTTGTTTCTGTCTAAGAGTCACTAAAGTGCAAACCAGCTGGATTCAAGTTTCCTCAACAGCACTAATTGCCTCATAAATGTAGTAAATTAGCTCCACCTTGAAGCACTACTTCTCCAGTGGCATGCATTTAAGTAGTTAGGCAGCTGATGGACCTGTTTGCCATTACAAATAGGGACTAAATGCACTGTGGCCAGCCAGCTCTCTGCTCAAGTAACTAGAGCCAAACCACAACTCCACGGTGCTGTGTTACCTCTGCAAAGAGGCTCTTCCTGTGTGTCAGTATGTCTGCCTGTGATAATGTATAGCAACTAGTGAAATTCAGTGTATGGTTCTCACCTGTGTCCTGTGCCATTATTTGTTATGCATGTTGTGGCCTATGTAAGCTAAAATGTATTGAATTAATATTATTTTTAAAATCTGTAAAACGAATGTTAAACACCAAGTAATAAGAGGATTGTAGACCTTCTACTCACAGACATATAATTAACATAATTTTTTTTTAGAGTCTAAAGACCATCATTTAAATCCTTGTGTTTTAAGCTCACCATAAATAATCGGCAGTATCTACAGATGGAGCGGAGTCCAACGTGTTGCATCAGCATGTTTCTACAGTATCAGAACAGACTCCCTCATCTCCTTTTTTTGCATTTGCATTTTGCATCATGTAGAAAGTGTTATGTAGCACTGCTGTCATCTGCTGTGTTTTTGAGGTCAATATTACCCCAACCACCCCAAACAGTGTCAGGGGTTAGTAATCCAACAGCTTAATCACCAGATGTCCCTACATGCCTTACAGGGATTATTTTAGTGAAAAACAAAAAAAAGAATCATGTCTCCTTTATATGCTGTGTATTTAATTGTTCGGTTAGGTTTAAGAGACAGGCGTTTCTCTTAATCTAATTGGGATGAACCTGAATATCTGTAGGTGGTTGGATCGTAATGAGGATGATGGACAGATTGTTCGTGAATTGGTTCCTGCTGGAGACGGTCTACGTCTGTTCAGTAAGTGCAAAAAAGGGCATTTGACTTTACACAGTGATAAGGTTTAGAGTTAGACTGATAATGCGACCCTTGATGTGTACTTTTCTGTTTCACAGATGTGAACTACCATATAGCAATCAAGACAGGCAGTGTGAATGGGGCCAGCTCTGACTCCAGAGTGTTTGTCAAGCTGTACGGGGAAAAGTGCGACACTAATAAAATCATACTGGCCGTCTCTGACAACGACCTGAGAAACTACTTTGAGACAGGACGCACTGACATCTTCATCCTTGAAACCTGTGACGTTGGAAAGGCAAGTTCTTTATTCACATATACCTTTCACAAAGACCAGAGCTTCTGCTTCAGACATATCCTTACCCTGCTTCTACTGTATCTTCTGTATTTTCAGATCAACCGTCTTCTGATTGGTCATACCAACGAGGGCCTGCGAGCGGGCTGGTTTTTGGACAGCGTGCAGATCTCTGTGCCAGTTCATGGGATGGAGTACATGTTCCCAAGTCACAGATGGCTCTGCAAAGATGAAGCTGATGGGAAGGTGGAGGTGGAGATCTACCCCAGTGAGGTTCTAGAAATTGAAAAAAGTAAATAACAAAAACACAAATGTCTGAGTATCTAACCTTCCTTAAGTGATTTCTGACAATGTATTGTAATATTATCCCCTTTATTTTGACATATTTCGGTGTAAGTCATATATTTTCCTGAGTTTTATTTATTGTAGTAAGGGTTTCTATGGGCAAGGGTTAGGTTGGATTTTTCCTGTACGACTGAGAGCCTTCACAAGAAAGTTTTATTTACTGATCATGTAAATATTCTTACAAGTTAAAGTAAATTCAAAGGATATTGTATCAAAGAAAACGGAAGAAAAGGGGACTTTTTCAGTAAAATATATCATTAATCGAACATACACCAAGTGTCTCCATTTAATGTCATTGATCCAACTCCTAAAATTTTATTTTTAATTTTAATTCTCCATTTATGTAAATATTCCTAAAAGTAAATACCAAATGTATTATTTTGAATCCAAATTTTTAAAGTTTTCACTTGTTTATGTTTTTTTTTCTCTGCACTTCCTTGTTGTAAGCTGCTGAGGTTGACTATGAAATGTACCCATGTGGAATAAATAAAGTCTTATCTTACCTTACCTTAAAATGCTGGGATTGTGCTCTGTAACAGAGATCAACTATGAAGTGACGGTGGTGACAGGGGACGTTCGTGCAGGTGGTACCAATGCCAATGTCTTCTGTCAAATCTATGGAGACGATGGGAAAACCGAAGTTCTGTCTCTCAAAAGCCGCTCCAATAATTTTGAGCGTGGCACCACTGAGATCTTTAAGGTCCGTCAACAAATTTATGTCATGAAATTCTACCAGTCCCTTAAGCTGAGTGGTAGACTATGGAGACGGCTGACTTCTATTTGTGACTTCTTCACCAGATCGAAGCTCATGATATCGGTAAGATCTACAAGATACGCATCTATCACGACGGGAAGGGAATCGGAGATGGCTGGTTCCTGGAGACGGTGGACATCAAGAGATTGACGATGGCAATGGTGCAGATTGAGGTGAAGAAGGAAGACAGCAAGAAAGACAAGAAAAAAGACAAGAAGAAAAAAAAGAAAGAGGAGGAGGAGGTGGAGATAATCGAGGAGATGCAGGAAGTGGTGGAGACATTTACTTTTCCTTGTAACCGCTGGCTGGCCAAGGACGAGGAGGACGGGGAGATTGTGGTTGAGCTGCTGACTGAGGACAACGAAGACCTGGAGGGTGAGCACAGCATCAGTGACCCACTGTCATTTGTTTTTAAGGGCTATGAAGGAATGTTTCCATTGTGACATTTTAAAGTGATGCGGCAAATGTTCCTGTGTGTGTAAATGAAAATGTCAGTGATAATGTGGTGCATCTGCCTGACTAACTCTGTCCCCAGTGAACTCCTATGAAGTTCATGTGTTCACCGGCACCATGTGGGGGGCTGGGACCGACGCCAATGTTTACATTAACATCTACGGGGAGATTGGTGACACTGGGGAGAGGAAGCTCAGGAAGTCAAACAACTTGAACAAATTTGAGAAAGGAAAGGTAAGCGGGAGTGAAATACTGAAGGTGACTCTCTGTGTTGATCTTTTCCACCAGTTTTTATCTTTCTTATCTCATAAAGACAAAAAATTCACTGGTAACTCTACCAATCTAAACTGCTTAATACCTGTTTATGCATTAGTCTTATTGATGATGATTTCTTTTGACTTTTTCCCTTCCGGGGTTGCCACTGCGAATCCAATTCGCTTATTTGATTTGGCAGGAGTTTTTATGCCGGATGCCCTTCCTGATACAACCCACTGGATGCTCTCACCGGGGATCAAACCCGGTATCCCCTATGCACCAGCCCAGTTCCTTACCAACTGAGCTATCCAGCCGGCATGGATTAGTCTTACTGATACATAAAATATTTGGTGTGAAATACAGTTATTCATATTTTCATGGTCATCAGTTATGACCCATTTGAATGTTCAGAAGCTCCATAGTTACCAGTTGAATCAGTCACAGTGAATGGACACACTGGGTTCATGGTTCGTTAATGAAGCCACTTTCTCTTAAATGTTCTCTTGTTATTGATTGTTATTTTTAATACCCACCAACTTTTGATCTGAGCTTTAATAAACATCTCCATCATCATTGAATGTAAATATAAAAATATACCTGATTTTCACTTGGAAAAAAAATGCAAAACACATTTAATATCTAATATTAGAATAAATACAGAAATTACTTAAGAAAAGTTACAAATAGAGAAAAAAAATCACTTGGGAATTTCCATTCAAGTCACAATGGGTCTTTATGGGTTTTAATGTGAAGCCTTGACATATTTTAGCAACGCTTTGAATAAAATGTACCATATAGTGTAAGCATACTAACACATCTAATTTAGATTTTCGCAGATTAAGGCAATGTTAAATAACAAATAGCATCCTAATGTCTGTATTATGTCCTGACCTTTTGTTTTTGGGTTGATTGTGTGTTACCCAGGAGGATGTTTTCACCATCACTGCAGTAGACCTGGGGATCTTGAAGAAGCTGAGGATCCGACATGATAACAGTCAAGCCAGTGCCGGCTGGTTTCTGGACCGGGTGGAGATTATAGACAACAAAGATGACACCACGTAAGTCAGGCAAAAACAACACCAGCGCCTCAGCTCTCTACTCTCATTTGTATCCATGTATTGATGTGCTTGGAATATACATACAAATGGACTAATGCATTTTTCTAAATTCACATCACTGTGTTTAAGTGTTTTTATTGATCTGAAATGAGCTTGCGTTTTGCTGACTCATAATACACACAAAATAAACAGCATCGTTTCCTGGCTCACCACCTTCCTGTCAAACACAAAACGCCTTTAGAGCTCCACTTTGTGGTATGAAATGGTACTCTGAAATGTTCTGGAAAAGATACCATCTGTCTGAGAAGGGCTGGCATTCATCTGAGTATGTGTTCATTCTGTTTTTGTATAATTAAAAACATGTGCACCAATGTCCCCCATGTCAGTGCTCCAGATTTAACCAAATGGCCTGATTTTAAAAGATTCCACCACAAGGGGGGTCGTTAGCACAGACTGAAAGCCAGTAAAATATAAAACTATCCGGTCGGTTGTTTCTCGCTGCCAAAATCAACACATAGGAAATAGCATTTTTTTCAGGAACAAAACCATTAACGGGTGAAAAAGATGTTTGATTCTGGTGTAAAAATGAGGTTAAAACATCATATCTGATCTTTTTCATAACTTTCATTTTTGTCCTTCAGTTGTTTTTGTTAGTGGTTTATTGATTTTGTCTTAGCTTGCTATTGCTTTGATTGAATTTGCTGAGTTCTCCTCCAGTGAAAGTACCACCCACTTCTATTGGTAGATTAATCTTCTGCATCAGGACCACAGATGGAACATGTATTTGAGAACATTAGAACATCACATAAGTGCTGATCCAGACACCTGTCTACATCCATATCAACCTTTTGAATATCATCCCTCATATTAGTACCATTACTTCATGTACCTAACAAATCAGGTAAACTCATTGTTCATGCAGAGGTGGACCTTACAGACCCTGTAGACAACACTGGACCTCACAGACCCTGTAGACAACACTGGACCTCACTGACCCTGTAGACAACACTGGACCTCACTGACCTGGTAGACTACATTGGACCTCACAGACACATTCAGCCCAATCTGTTCTGAAGTGGGCCAGACCAGTCTAATAATAACAGAATTCCATATCGATAATGTCAACTCCAAACTGTCCTCATATGATGAAGTTGTTTACATCTACATGCAAACAGACCTTTAAAACAATGAATAACATTAACAATCTCAAAACTATAAAGAAAAATGAGTGTAATTTTAACAATATTATACCTCAGTTTATAATTTATACATGTACATTACAATTTACGGATCCCAGTGGATCTACAAATACACAAAAAAATTTAGTAACAGGGTGCAATGTTGATAAAATCACATTTACTTCTCTTTATACATGTTAGCTTGTTTATATTTGTTAATTTTTTTTGGTGGGGAAATGATACTTTGAGTGTAAATGCAGAAAAATTACATCGAAAATATTTACATTTACAGAGAGGAAAAATTGTAGCAGTGTGTAAGTTGTTTTGACAATATTGTTCCCAGTCTGTATGTGCAACTTGAACTATAATTTTTACAAATATCGTGGGTGTAATTTTTGTATTTCACAAATTCATCCCATGGGCCAGATTAGAACCTTTGGCGGGCCGCATTTGGCCCCTAGGCCGCATGTTTGACACCCTTGCTGTAGACCACATTGGACCTGAGGTTTGTGACTCATTGTTCTGACTGGAATTGTTGCTGTTACTTGCCTTGAGATGCATGACCAAAAATGACCAAAAATAGTCACTTGCCAAATAAAGGGTTAACAATACATAGTGAGGTCAAGTTTTGCAACGATGATAAACTTTGTCTTTATAATCCAGTGTTTACAAGAGTCTTGCTTTTGGTTGTACTACGGATTGTCCACTATTTGTCTGGCTGCACAGACCTTGTATCACATGACAGAATTGCAACATTGATATAGTAGCATTTTTCATCCAGTATTTTTGAGATAGGATTATTTTACATCCCTACACACAGATAATTGCACGTCTTGTGCATTATACTTTAGGTACTTTTTCCCTTGTAAACGATGGTTGGCTGTTGATGAAGATGATGGACAACTTGCCAGGGAGCTTGTACCTGTAGACGAGGCCTTCATGAAGAAAGGGGACGATGATGAGGAAGACTCCGAAGCCACACTTGGACTGGAACAAAAGGGTGAGAGAAATATTACGACTGCTTTTTACAAGGGACTGAAGAGAAAAGACATACAAATGATATCAACTCAATGACTTATTTATCGTGATTTGTTTTCTTATAACAGCTATGTCAACCACATACACCATCAGAATAAAAACGGGTGACAAGAAGTACGCAGGGACTGATGCCAATGTCTTCATGACCCTGCACGGCAACAAGGATGATACAGGTACCGGACTGATACTCCATCAGTGCCTGTAGATGAGTATGAGTATATCAATAAATAAAAGAGAAAGAGAGAAGAGAGAGTACTTCAACTGTTTAATCCATCTGTCCTGCCACATCATTCAGGGATCATTAACCTAAAGGCTTCAAAGACTCACAAGAATAAGTTTGAGCGGGGTTTCATTGATGAGTTCATCGTAGAAGCCGTGGACATCGGACCTTTAATGAAGATCAGTATTGGACACGACAACTGTGGTATAACAGACAGACTCCTTTGTGTTACGTAGGACACGATGCGCTCACAGTGCGTATTGAAATGGAGTAATATGTGATTGTGTTTCAGGGGGAGGATCCGCTGGCTGGTTTCTTGACTGGGTGGACATCGATGCTCCATCTCTGGGGCAGAAACTACGCTTCCCATGTGGCCGTTGGTTAGATAAAGGAGAGGATGACGGCGCCATTGTCAGGGACCTTTTCCCTAATTCTCTCCAGACAGAACATTACACCCCATGTAAGCAAGTCACTGTATTTTTTTGTAACCTTTATTTAAGCCACAAAGTCCCCATGTTAATTTTCCATCAGTTCCCAAATGATTTCTTTTCACTAATTGAACATTTCTTAAGTGATTTATCGCCATTCATCATTATATTATCATCTGAATATTTTTTTTGGGGGGGGGGGCAGGGTTGCGGAGTTGTGGCTCACTGTATTATACACCAATTACATTTACATGTATTGATTGGATTAGTGGATCAACAGGTATTAGCATTTTATATCTAACGAACCTATTGGACGGTGGTGGTTGTTTGGGTATTTATGGGTAAACTTGGAAAAGTAGACTTACTGAGACTATAAGATTTTTTACAAGAGTGTCCTGGCCTAGACAGCAGCAGAAGTTGCAGATGCATAAAAATACCTCAAAACAGAATCAGGTATAAAAACATCTGTATCCAGATTGATCCTTTTCCCATTCGTTTAGAACAAGGGTGTCAAACATGTGGCCCGGGGGCCAAATGCGGCCCGCCAAAGGTTCCAATCTGGCCCGTGGGATGAATTTGTGAAATGCAAAACTTACAACAGAGACCTTTAAAGAAAATCATAGTTCATATTCTACATACAGATGATATTTTTCCCAAAATATGATCGTAATAACATATACTGTCAACTTCAAAATGTTCTCTCTGGAAATGTAATGTTTTAAATAAAAATATAAATATTATGTTTTTTAATAAATATTCATTAAATAGAAATAAATAACCTAACAAATAAACAAATACAAATTATAAATACAAATACAATACAAACAAATACAGGATAAACAACCTCAAACGTCTGAAGAGAAGTCAGTGTAATTTTAACAATATTCTAGCTGTTAATAAATGTTAAGTGTATTTGTAGATCCACTGTAATCTGTAAGTATAAATTATAAAGTGAGGTATAATATTGTTAAATGACTCGTGTTTTCCTTTAATAGTTTGGAGGTTGTTAATGTCATCCACATTGGTTTAAAAGACCGTTTGTAGACATAAACATATTCATCATATGAGTACAGTTTGGAGTTGGCATAATCAATATGGAATTCTGTTATTATTAGACCGGTTCGGCCCACTTCAGACCAGATTGGGCTGAATCTGGCCCCTGAACTAAGATGGGTTTGACACCCCTGGTTTAGAATGTCTTTGAATGTATTTAAAGAGATCTGTTCCTTCAGTTTTCTTCCACTTCTGAAGGTTGGACAAGGCAGTGGGACGAGGAAACTTAATGTTTGCTTTCCCAGTTCTGGCTTTTGGAAAATGTAGGGATAACATTAGTCATTAAGTATTAAATTCATTCCAACGCATAAAGACCTAAACACATTTATAATTAAAAGAATACAGGTGTTTTGGTTTGCCCTTAAAAATATCTGTCCATTACACTTAAGCTTGTACGACCGAGTGATGAGTTTAAAGCAACACATGGAGATGTTTTGTCTTTCACTCACATAATTAAACCCAATTCTATTTTTGTTCTGTAGTTGTGCCTTACGAGATCAAAATCTTCACCAGTGATTTGTTTGGAGCCGGCACAGATGCAGATGTCTTCATTGTCCTGTATGGCCGAGATGCAGTGTGTACACAGCAGAAGTGTCTGTGTGTCAACAAGAGAGAGAGGAGGATGTACTTCGAGAGGGGAGCTGAGGACATGTTTATAGTCGAGGTAAATTCAAGTGGTGCATAAAGGGGGTGTGGTCGTATGTTTACGAAAGACCTAACCCTAATAAAAAACGAAAGTTGCAAATAATTACCAAAAATAAACTTCAGAAAGTACATCTCTGATAACAGTAATGGTAATCTATGAATAAAACAAAGCAAGGCACAAGGCAATGAAAGACTGATCTCAATAAATGTCATATGTCACGCAAAGACGTACTTTTGAACCTTTCCTGTGTGTTATTCAACACCATTTGACAGTGACACCTAGATTTCTGCTTCACATAACCCGAGGTGCATGGTAACATTGCTTCAGATTGGACAGGGGGCCTAATAACTGTGTGAACATACACATGGAAACCTTATAATGCCTTACAGTGGCATGTACATTTACATGAGTCATGATATTACGTTGCAGAGATCAGTCACAGCTACAGTATTTGATCACCAACCCATGAACAGTCTTATGTCCTGGTTCTGGGATGTTGATGTTACTTTAAACACCCATGGACACAGCTCCCTCCTTAATGCACCTCCACTTCTTGTACATCAAATGAGTGCGAACAAACTTGTCTTTCCCATTCCAAACTTGTCATTAAAACATTCTAAAGTGCAACAAACAAACTGTCCTCCCCAAAGCTGTCCTCCTCCTCAACTCTTAACACCTCCACCCTCCCCCCACATACACGCACACACTCACACACACAGT
>JAPTHA010000005.1:23342861-23376083 GCA_029814585.1 Gymnapogon annona | reverse complement strand
TTATTGTGATTTACTCTTATTTTTCATCATATTTACAGTATCTCTGTGTGTGTCTTGTCTTATATGTGCTGCTGTAAACTGAAATTTCAACTCAGTCCAGTTGACCTGATTCAATTGCCTAGAAATGCCTTTGAACTGGACCAATGAGAATCTACACAGACACGTCTTTTAACCATTTTTAACAAGTTCATATAAGTCTCACAGGTCCCAGAGGAGAGTATTTTAGGTCTTATCTCAAAATACCACAGGCATCGCTCATTCTGTTGGTCTGGATTCACCTGAATTTCATTCCCGTTCCAAACAGGTTATGTTTTTTTGCTGAGACTGTGCGATTGATCTGTAATGTTGGTGGAGGGAGACCTTCACAAACAATAACTCAAACAAACGTGTTTAGTTCTGTATTTCGTCTTCTCAGTCATGTTCTTCGGTGATGTGACTTTCACTATGTGCTGTCAGTTGAATGAAGTACTTTCGATTGTCAACTATTGTGTCATTACGTTCTACAAGTTTTCATTCACAGCAGTTAAACTGTTATGAAACCTTATTATTATAACCTCCCCAACCCATTATACAGAAACGAAAACAACATTTATTACAGCATATCCCCTCTAAGATTTGTAACGTTGTAAAGACCCAGCGCTTCTTTTGTTTCAGTTCCCAAATATTTTTTTTTCTCGGAACTGAACATTTCTTAATTGATATATTACAATTTATTATCCTCTGTACTTTTGGGTTTTCTTTCAGTCATTTTTTTTCTCCAATATTTAATTCACTGATCATGTCAGTGTTTATTACAGCTCAGATTAAAATTGAGGGTTATTATTTATTGGGAACGAAAAAAAAAAAAAAACCCATTAACTGAACATAAACCCAGTGCATCCACCCACTGTCATTGATCCAACTAGATGATAGTGTTTCTATGGTAACAACAGAGCCTCTGAACATCCAAATGGGTCATATCTGATGACCATGAATAGATAAACAACTGTACTTTACATCAATTGTTGACATCACTGATAGGATTAGTAGATCAACAGGTATTAAATATTTTACATCAGTAGATGGTTTTAATTGCCAATGGATGTTTGGGTCTTTATAGGTTAAGTTGAGAGGCTTTGCCGTGACAGGACGTGGGTGAGAAACTACCATCAAAAAGTTACTAAAGCTTTCAAACAAAACATAAAAGATCAAAAATTATAACACTTGCACATTTTGGGTAAAATAGAAACATCTATTTGAATCAATGGACTTGGTTAAACTCCTCCGTTGGTATTAAAAGGTAGTTCTGACCTGACGTCCTCCCCGTCCTCAAGCATGGACAAGCAGATGGTACATTTCTCATCCACATCTGTTTCCTCCTCCTCCCCAATCTTCAGCTGCATTGGCTTTCTCTGATTTCAGATCAGATTACAGACGGACAAAGGGGTGGGATCAAAAAATCCATTAGAACCCAGTGTGATACAGTCAATAGGCCACGTCTCCTATAGCAGGTTATCAGGACCCACCTTTTTGTATTTGTGTGGAAAGGTGAACCTCTCGATGGTTGTCTGCACGGCTCCCCTGCTGACGCTGCCCAGACGGTCCTCCAGCTGCAACAGCTCCTGATGGAAAGGTTAGAGTGTCGGACAAACGCCGCGGTCAAATGAATGTCTAAAATATATGAGTGACACTACGAGGCTTTAGAGATTGAGACGTACCTCATAACTTTCCCGTACAGCAGTGGCGTGCCTCGAAGGGTTCAGGCTCTGCAGGGCCAACAGGTGCAGCTGAGGGTACGGATAGTTTCTGATTTCATGTACAACCTAAGCACAAGAACAGACTTTAACACATCACGCATGCCATCCTGACAAGTACAAGCTCGTAAAATGTCACAGAGATAAAAGCGGTCAGGGGAGGGACGCACCACTTGTGCTGAGGATGCGTTCCTGGGAAAGTGGTGCATGCGTGGCGAGGCCAGGTAATGCTGATAGTGCTGTGGAAGCTGCTGGAGCTGGTACTGGTGGTGAGGGAGGCCGGCGTCCACGCTGAGATCCCTACGGGCAAACAGACGGGTGGCTAAAGTAACGCCCGTTACACAGACAGACGGATGCATAATGAAGGCACGGGATCATGTGAGGACTCTACAGGGCTCATCTCCCGCTGTGACTCACCAGTCCGTGCCCTCGGCCAGGTACCGCGGCTGTTGTGTCATTGGCTGGGGGACGTGGAGGGGAGGGGAGTACTCGAACCCAGACCGCAGTCGGTGAGGGTTCAGGGGAATACGCTCCTGGGTTCTTCTACAAAAGATCAAATGACATTGAGAATGCGATTCACTTTTTTTTAACCCATTATGACCCAGTGCTACTGTTGTGGCAGTTCCAAATGAATTTCTCTGTCTTTAACCTTTCTTAAATGATTTAATCAGCAATTACCGTGATATTATCCTCAGCATTTTATACTTTTAAGTGAGAATTCACGTTGGTTTCCCATATTAAATTACTACTCTTGTAGATGTTCAGTCCAGATCATAATAAAGTTGAGGGTTATTATATTGAAAATGAATAAAACTGAGGAATAAATAACTTCTCTGCAAAATGTAACATTAACTGAACGTCCGCTGTCATTGATTCAACTCCATGGGTTTTACTGATTAATCAATGTTGTAGAGGATGCCAATGTTTCCATGGTAACCACAGAGCCTCTGACCGTCCAAATGCTTCATATCTGATGACCATGAAAAGACAAATAACTGTATTTGACACCAATTATTTACGCGTATTTATATCAGTTAATTTTTTGGTCACCAGTGGATGTGTGGGTCTTTATGAGTTAAATAAACGTCTTTATTTAGAGTTTGGTAACAATAAACCCCCAAGACAAAACACTTTTGGTCACAATAACAGGAGCAGTAGAGCTAACAGAGCGGTGATAAATATGGACCTACAGTATTTCTGGATGTGCCAGTAATTCAAACACTGGGTATGGATAGAACTCATTGGTTTCTATTGCTGCAGCTCTAGCAACTCCAGCACTAAGTTAAAAAGATATTATCATCTTTCAAATGATCAGGTGTATTTCCTGTCTGCTGGACAAGTGTGCTGAAAATGGAAAAACTCGACAAAGAATATATACTTCTATTTCACATCTACATCTGGCTTAGATTGGCACAGTTAGTGTTCATTTACTAATATTGTCGGTAAACATTGTTATGTTTACCGACAATATTAGTATTCGACAAATACATCACTCACTTTGAGCAGCTGATGGGAATACATTAAAGATCAACTTTACCTTACACTGTCTTTACATGGTGATAAAGTACGTTTTCATCCGATCCTCCCAACCCTGAATGCACTGTTGACTTGATGTGTTTGTATAGTTTTACCTGGAGTGTGGCAGAATTCTGCGGTGCTGTGCTTCGAGGAGCTGCTGTTGGATGAGGTATTGCTGGTGTAAGGCCTGAGGTAGGAATGGAGGCCCTGGCACGTCCTGGAACTGAGGGGGTGCAGCCAGGGCAGTGAGGGGCGGGTGGTGTGCTGGGGGCAGGTGGGTGGCCAGGCCTGTCTGGGGCGGTTGGCTGGCATGTCCTAGGGGGAACTCAGCTGAAATGGGCGCCTGCGGAGCGCCCAAGTGAAAGTGTCGGCAGGAGGTAGCATGGCTGTGTTGGTGCCTGGTAAAGTGTGCTCCTATTGGGAATAAATGCCAGTGATCAGAACGCAGATTCGCCTGTGATCACTATTTCAATTTACTGCAGAAAGACCAGGATAAACCGGTGTGGAGTGCACACGTCGTGCTGCATGATAACACAAAAAACAGGGCGCGCACAAAAACTGACTATTACCACCAAAATCATGGCAGCGATGTGACACAGGAAGAGTGGAGACAAGACAGCAGATGGGGGATTCAGACTCTGAGACCCCTGTGGAGCTCTATCTAAACTCACAGACAGATTGCACCCAATGCCTCTTCGTCTCGCCATAGCGCAGCCACTCGGAGAAATGAATCTTCCATAACAGCTTGGACCATTTCCAAGTCGATCTATAGCACCGAGGGTTGTCTTTTGTCCACAGCTAGCCACTGGAATTGATTCTGAGGTTGTATTATGTCTGCTGTTTAAAGGGGCAAATACTGCGCTGTAGATTTTTCAATTCACGTCTCCATAACACAGTAACTGCAGCTGTGGTGGGCGCTAAAGATGAACCACTCCTGTCTACCTTCCCCCCCACACAGTTCTACCAGCGGTGTAGGAGAGATGTGATTGTGTGGTAGTCCCACTGAGTCACCTCAGTGTCGAGTTTCACCAAACAATCAATATGAATTACTCCTGGCTCAAACAGAAGAGGCTTGAAGGAGGGGTGAGGCGGGGACATACAGTCACTCCTTCAACTTCCAATTACAGTTGTAATGCTTTTTCTGCAACAGGAGGCAGACAGTAGCGTGGGGACACGATGAATACAATGTACATTTGCTTTTGAAAAGCCCCAGTCAAATGATGTTTACCGGAGGACGTGTTTGCCTTTCC
Source organism: Gymnapogon annona (assembly GCA_029814585.1). NCBI lineage: Eukaryota > Metazoa > Chordata > Actinopteri > Kurtiformes > Apogonidae > Gymnapogon > Gymnapogon annona. Next base: position 23,371,582 of record JAPTHA010000005.1, on the reverse strand, counting down.
TCTGTTGTGTCAGCTTTTGTCCTCAATGAGCGGTAGGAAGATTCAAATAGAAGATGTCCCATATGGAATTAATCTGAAAAGTCTTTCAGCAGCAAAAATATATAACGTCAAAGAAACGCTTAATAGTGTCCAATCATTACCCCCTAAATCTGCTGATCTATGCCATTATTTTTGATATGACACAGTTGCTGGATTGATCTGCTTTGTTCCATGTAGCTGCAGGCCACGAGAGGCCAGTGAACCTCGAGAACTTGAAAACCCTGTTTGGCTGAGGAAGTAGAGCAGAAATGGTAGAGCTACAGTTTGGATCGCTGAAAAGTGCATATTTGTACGAACCCCGTGACCTGATAAGTCTAGACTCATAATGATGCTTATATTAAATATCATGCGTGGTTTGATGCATGAACTGTTCGCTTAAGTATTTGACAGACTGCACAGCTTCCAGCAAGAACAGCTGCGGCGTTCTTATTTTTCACCTCTGTTTCAAGTTTGACTTAGGGACATAGAATGACTGGTGCAGAAGAGACCCCCACCCATTCTTACACATGGACACACATACAGTATATACCCATGCACCTCCAGTCACCCCTGAGCTGCTGCACAAGCAGCCCCTCCCCCACGGCATGGCTGCGGCATGGTGTCCCTATCTGAGTGACGGCCCAAAAGCCCCTCCCACCTGCGACTGCAGCAGTCTGACATGGAACCTCACTCTCTCTCCCTCTCTCTCCAACCCCCTCCCTGGCTTCTATCACTGCAGCTTTACAATCACATCTCCTCTCACCCATAATCCTGTCTTTTAGGCTTAGGCTAGTGGTCTTCCATCATGTGACGTATTGAGCTGTGTGCATGCAGATTTCCAACGTAGCCGCCACAAACCTGCTGATATCACCCATTACCTCACTCGCAATCGGAGCACCGGACTAATGAGAGATCAGTCTCTTTGAAGTAGAGCCACGATGAAAAGCTGCAAACACACAGCTCTGAATGAAACGTACTTTGCACACCACTCACTGACCTTGATGCCTTTCATTGGTCAAATAAGGACAGACTGTGGGAAAAAAAAAGATTCACTGTGGGTTTTATCAGTGCAGCGTCAGACACTGTGTACATGTGGGATGGAGAGTGAATGCATTACAGCTGTTGGTTTCTTTTTCTTTTTTTCTTTTTTTTAAGTCTGCTCCTGCTGCACTCAGTGAAGAAATTTGAGACACCTTCTGTCTGCACATAAATAACTCCAACTATTTTAGACATTGTGGACAGCCGTATGGCTTGGCAGACTCCCAACGTGCAGAAAATCACATTTAACTGCCACATTCAGGGTTAAAACTTGAAGCTGATTACTTGAAATCAATGACCCATTATTCCATGTTATCACCTTTTGAAGGAAGCAAATCATTTTTGAATGGAAAAACCCTTTGACAAAAGACAACACATTAAAATGACAGTGTGAGTTAAAAATAACAATCATAAACATTATACATCATTGTAATATTATCACAGTAATTGTCAGGGCTTTACAAATAAATACTAATGCCTTACTAATGAATAAAGGTAAATGATTACTTACATCAGAGGGTATGGTGTAGCCCCAAACTTTTTCCATTGATTTCTTATTATGTCACACATTTTAAGACAATCGTGTTAGAAAGATTGATCTCAGATTTTCTGATAAATGAAGGATGTTTAGCTTTTAGATTCTTTCCTGCCAGTATCTCAGAGTAGGGCTGGTGGTAGGAGGTACAATGAGACACCATTACTTCTAGATATTGGACTATGTAAAATTTCCCCTCACGGGACGATTAAAGGTATATTCAATTCAATTCAATTCAATCACATGATATCTACTTGTCTGCATCATAAGCCCTTTCAGGCAAAAATTAGAAATCCGTTTGCACAACCTCTTCAGTAGTGAATTATTTTTTGAATGATACGTCTAAGTGCCTTAATCTATCAGTACTTATTAGAGAATGAAAAAAAGGAGACCTTCCAGATTGAACATATCAAAAAGAAAGTTGAATTGACAGAAAATATACTTTGTCATGTACCTTGATAGAGAAATACATCCATTTTGGCTGAAGTGGTTCCAATGCTACAATGTCAACACCAATGAACACCAATGAGTGGAAGTGAGGGAGGCTGTGTTTGTTTTTATAAGAACTGTGTATGGATTACAAGGAAAATGAAAGCATGTGACACTACATTACCGATGTCTGCGTGTTCTAGTATAAACATGCGTTTTGTTTGAATGGGCAAGGAAATTTGGTTGCCCCTGCTCCAATGTAAGCAGAGCAGCAACTTGCAGAAAACTCTGTCAAAGACAGCTGAGAAATGAGAGCACATATAGAGTGAGGGGACCGTCTCAGTGACAGCACAGAGTGAAGAGGGGGAGCACACATGGAAATCAGCAAAAAGCACACTGAAGGTTAGGAAGATTACTACAGTCTTTATTGGAAAATATTAGTATGTGTGGCACTGTGTGATAATAGTAATAATAAGAGTAATATGGACTGTATAACCAGAATAATACCATGCAAATAAAGACCAAAGGCAAGGCCCAACCATGCTCTCTGTAGGGTTAACAGAACAGAAGCAGCATCCAATGAGTAGATGTGTATGCTTACAGCACATTTCAGTACAGCAGGGACATCTCTACACAAAGATTACATTGGAATCTGCTGTTCAATGTAGAAAAACAAAATGTATAAAAATGACCATGCATTAGGATCTAATACAAGAACATAAGGTAGAAAACCACAACCAAAGAATAAAAAGACATTGTAAATCTAAAAAGGAGTTCTACAGCAGTGCAGGATATACACATCCCTGTAAAATGGATAGCATTCTGGAGGCGTCTGAACGATTTGAGAAAGGGGTTGTGCATGATAAGTGGATCAAAGACAGGGATTTTTCAAACAGGATGATTTCGACCCACAGTCCAGCCAATTTACTGTTCCCGTCTAAACCAATTCACCCAGCAGGAACACAGTTCTTTGACTCCTGGAGAGGATTATAATTAGCTGTTTGTATACACCACTGTAACAGGTGCGGTGGACCATCAAATCTGAAATTACACATGACACACACTACTGTGTTGTGAGCTCTGCAGGTACCGGCCAATCGGTGAGAGTTAACAGGATAATTAGTTGTTTTGGAGACGGCGATCGTACACCTGCTGGTACAATGCACCTTTGCAAAGAGGGGATGGAGACAATATCCAAAGACTTCGATCAAGCCTGGCTGTAATCGAATCAGGGAGGGGAGGGGTAGGGGGGTGTCAAAATGTATCCACTTTACAGAAATTTACAGCAGAATGTAGTCTATCCACACTGAATGGGAGAATCACAATGACAGTCTGTAGTAAAGTCTAGGGCTACAATGGGTTATTCACTAAAGAGCAACATGACAGCTTAAATAAAGACAAACTGTTTTCTACAAAGAAGGTGTTATTCTTTAGTCTGTTACACAGAAGGATACGGTATGAGTGGGAACTCTTTTTTTTAAATGCCAATGTCGTCTTCAGATGGAAGGAGGAAATGAGGAAGAAGGGATTCACAATACAGCTAGATGCAGAGAACAGGCAGAGGCTACGGCAGACAGCAGCAGATGATCGTTAGCTACACAATGGAGGGGGACAAAGGTCTGAGAAATGCGGAATGTAGAGCCAGCCTCGATACTATGGAACAGGAAAAAAGAACACAAATAAAAGCACAATGAAATCATTGGTGCTACTGCATGTACTTTTAACAATCAATTAAAACTACTACCACTACCGCCAATAACTAGTATTATTACATAATCAACACAGATAGCCTACTGCATTGGAGATGGCACTGTTTTTCTTTATTTTTTTTATGTTGTTCTTATTGACGATTCGGCAAATGCGATTAATCGCCTTATTTTATAATGGAGGATTCGATGTGTTTTAAGATGCACCTGCGAGGCAATAACAGCAGGATTTATTGTTTCGTCGCTGCAAATATTCATAAGGTTATGGGCAAAATGCCACCATTTTACTGCCTTTTACAATAGCCAGCCATAGCCCCTAATCTGAGGTACGGCCATTACACTGGGTTTTTTAAGAACTGGAATGAAAGGATGGTTAGTCATTAAAAGGTTTTGCTAGATCAAATAAACACACACAAACACAAGCCTTGTGCTGCCGGTTGTCAGTCCACGGTTTCAGCTGCGCTGCACGGCTCGGCTCGGCTCGTCTGGGCTAAATGAAAGCCAACACTTGGCCCTAGCCCTGTGTATTATTAGCTTAAAGCTCGGCTAGTCGGTGCGGCTGAGTCGAGCTACTGGTTTATTGTTCGGTTACCGTTAAGCTCCAGCCGCCGCCGCCGCAGGACGCACGTAAACACCGCGCGCACACCGACCGCCGCGCTAGCAAAACCGGGCACAGCTGAGGGAAGAAAAGGCGGCTGCCATTTGACAGCTGCGGTCATTTGATCCGTTTTTTTTTTAAATGAGGCCCTGGAAACACGGACAGAGATTTTCACGGCGTTTTCCGAATTATTTTCATTAACGCTTCGCTCGCGTTAGTCTGAATTAACGCGGCGCTGCAATTAGGAAAGCGGCTAACGGGATCTGAACTGGATTGACGCTATTATGCTGGTTTGCCTTTTGCTAGCAGGTGTCTGCTCTGATGTTTACATCCACCGTGGACATTTAAAACAAGGCACGTCGACAAATTGTTAGGGTTATGATCAAAGATATGTNNNATATAACTAGGCATACCTCTATTTCTAACTGAGCCGAAGACGGGGAGAACCAGATATCCAACATGTACTAACACCATCCTGGGTCCTTCTTTGTTGTGTAGGCAGCCAGTGAAGCAGATGGTCCATGGAAATGATCCCCTCCAGTCCCCAGCACATTCAAACACACGGGCTGCGCTGCTTCAACACACACTTCACGGCGACCAATCCCCGCATCCCTGTCATCAGGACCCTCCGGCTTTGGCACCCACCTCCACCAATGGGAGCGTCACTGGGGGCGGGGCTTCTGCGCCCGGGACAGCCCACCTTGACTCAATCCACTGGCCTACAAAGACACTTGGTAGCCCTGATTTGTTTGTTGCCGTCTTTGATTTTCTTTTTCTTCTTGGACCACTGAACAGACACTGAACATACAAAGACCCAAACAACTACTGGCCAGCAGGACCCCCCCCCCCCAACACACACACACACACACACACACACACACACACTGTTCTAAAACGTTTAATAACTTTTCAATCAATAAACCTATATGCACATGGGAATAATTGGTGTAAAATGCAGTTTGTCATCTCTTCATGGTCATTAGTTATGACCCATTTGGACAAAGATGATGGAAACAGCCTCATCGTCTACACAACATTGATTCCCCCATGGAGCTGGATCAGTGTCATTGGATGGATTTTGCCTTCAGGTAATTGTTATCTTTGCTTCAAAAAAAGTCACTTTATTATCATTTTTTTCTGTTTCTGATTTAATACTTCTCAACTTTAATCTGATCGTGTATGAACATTCACACAATCAGTGAACTAAATATAGGAAAGAATGCAAAATACAGATATTATAATACACGTTAGAGAGAAGAAAATCCTTTGGGAGCCGCCATAAAAGTAGCACTGGGTGTGTATGGGTTAAACTACTTCACCTGATGACATCCAGACTCGGCTCCACCTGAACCATAGATGAGTCTAATCTGGTCTCTGTACTCCAGATTATGAGGGATCACATATTCTGTTTGAAACAAAGACAAGAGCTACGTCGTCATTCACCTGAACAAGAAGTCCCAATGTCAGTGAGGAAAAACATGAAACAAATGTTCACTTTGTCCTGTCGTGATCTAAACAAAAAGAGGTTTTAATTCAAGTAAATGAGACATACGTTAATATATTTTACAAACTAATCTTAAACTTACTGTTGATATCCACATTCACAGTCAGTTTTGGTGACACGACATATTTTTGTGTGGTCTAAAATGCCGGAAGTGGTCTGCATCCTGAAACGTCTTAGCCTTCAGCAGTAAGCCTGAGGCGAGAGGGAACAGATGGGCATGGGAAGGCTGAGGAGGTCTCAAAACTCTAGCCCCATATGTTCTTGTCTTCTAGTTCCCACCACCCTATGCTTTAACCCTGCAGCTCCACACAAAGAGCTACTCACAATGGTTTACTTTTAAGTATAGGTCAAACAGTTTCCTCTATTCGCAATAATAACAGACTGTCCACACTTTAGTCACCGTCGCTTCACAGTCATTACATGTGAGAGTAACAATGACCTTTGTCAAATATTATTACTTTTCCTCCATCTTCTTCAATTCAAAAGTACCAAAACAGTAATTGCAAAGATGAGGAGCGCTTTAATATGGAGACAATTGAATTGCTCCCACTGGTGATGAGGAGGAGCTGGTCTACTGTTTTGGTTTGGGTGGGATGGGTTGGGGGTGGATGGGTGGGGGGGACTCTGGTTGGACCAGTCATTATAAACCAGTGAGCTGTCATTTAAAATAAACCATCGTACATACAGAGCACTTCTGCGGCACTACACCATTAATCTGCGTCAGTCGTGTATTCATTGTGTAACAGATATGTACACAAGGGAAAAAAAAAAAAAAAAAAGACCCGTTTGTGTCTTTGGGGCTGGTCCAGAACATTCCCTCTGCCATCACTGCGCTGTAAAAATTAGCATACAGCTGATGTTCCGCCCCCAGGGTGAAAAAGAGGTTGCAAAAGGGCTTTGCTTTAAGGAACAGGGCCCCGCAGACTGCATTACTCTACTCCTTCATTGTCCTCTTCATGTGAACTCCATATGTCCCCCTAGCGGCAGGTGTCACGGTATGACCTCTGACCCCCTATGCCACTTTTGTGAGTGAGGGTGAAGTTGTATTGTTCACTTTGAGGCAGTTTGTCTAGACTGTTTGGCCACAGTAGAAAGGAAAACAATAAGACATGTCATCAAGTATTTTATGATGGCAAGTTCGGCCCCGTCATGTGAATAGTGTTTTTGAAGAGGCTCTGATTGTATTCATCAGCACATTCAGTGTTGAAATGGTTTAAGTTTTTAAAGTCACAAATTGGTCAACTTTAAGCGGGAATCAATAGAAATCAAGTTTTTAGTACTTTGTTCTCGTTTTTCAAATAGATCTTTCCACATTCCCACTTCTCTTTGCTAAACCTTACACTCAGTTTTTGTGGCATTACCTGAACAAATACAACGCACACAAAAAGAAACCGCCACACAACAGTAATTAAATAACGCTCTATTTATTTAGTTTTAAAATAGTTTCTTTTGTTCTACAGACATATTTTCAAGGTCAAGGGCTTGCAGAAGCGACAAAATAAACACATTTCTTGTTAATTAATTTAAAATACTGACAGAAAAATTTGAAAGTAATAATGGAAGAGCGAAGCTAAATTACTGGTAATGAGGATAATATCTCAGTTGAGGTTAAAAATGCAACCAAACATGCTGACACAGTCGAGCGTCACTGACTTATTTCCTACCAAACCAAGATCTGTAAAAACAGAAAATGATGCCTTACTAGCAATTATTAAAAACCTTAGGAACAAGAGCAACGTGGGAGAAAAATGCTGTTTTTGTGAGTAGAAGTGGTCTGGTAAAAGGATCACTGGTACAGTGGTAGCTCATACTGGACAAACTGGCCAATTTAAAAACCGAAAATATCACATTATACCGCATTTCTCAAATTAAAACATAGACATATGAGGAAACTGTTAAAATGAAGGATGTGGAGGCAAAATTAAAACGGGGAAAGAAAACAAACCCAAAAGAGCGTTCAATTTCGACTTTGGTTCAACTCCTTGTATATTTTTCCCTTTCTGTGACCAGCAGAAGTAATATAATCATCTATGGATTTCAAGCATCCCTTCAGAAAGTAGATATAATTCAATTTGTGATAAGACAAACTAAAGTGTTACAACACTGTGTAACGTTAGATCACTGATAAAAATTTACCAGAGTGGCTGCAGTCGAACCAGGGCTGCATGTGGACAAAAAGCATCGACCAAAGGGAAAGAAAACAAGCAAACCCCAAGCACCAGGGTGAGAAGTCCAGACAGGAAATGTCCTTTCTACCATGCCCCTCATTTGGGCACAAACTCAGCATCAATTTTTTAAAACTTTTTTTTTTTCGTGTGTGTGTGTGCACTAAATTCACATCTATTAATAAAATATTCATTGTTGAGATAGCAAAATCCACTAGTCTTTAAGGTAAAAGAATAAGCTTTGTACGATTGTAAAAGAAAATAGTGCACATTTCAAGGCATTCAGGCCATCTTGCTTTGCAGTATTCAACGGAAGATACATTTCCTTAGTTGTTATAAAGGGGTCCCCAGAGGTTTAAAGGAGTTTGCATCCACTCGGGATAAGCATGCAAACTACAAGTGCGACCAGTTAGCACTGTAGGATCCTACATTCAATGACTGATGACCAGGGACACCTTCCAGGAAAAACATAGTATTCAACAGAAAGATATTTCCAAACCAAAAGGTATTCCTTTGTATTGCCATTATGCCGACAACAGCACTGGTTTTAGTTATATGGTATTTTTCTTATGTGTGCATCTTGCACACAAGAGACTGATTTAACCAGTGGTTGTATTTTCTTTTAAAAAATTATAAAAAAAACAAAACAATGGTGAATTTGAGTAACAACACACTCCTGCAACAGCGCATACAATGTATGTGCGCTGTGCACTGCCTGATAATACAAAGCTATGAACAGAATATGAAACCAGTGGTGAGACTTATATATTAACCCTAGACAAGTACAAAGCAAAGTAGACCATCAATTTATGTACAACAGAAAGTGTACCAGCTGCCGTATTGTCTTGACTGTGGATAAAATGCCGAATCCAGTCTGAACATATGCTGTTCTGGTTGTAGTGTGGAATACCAGCATTGTGTTGTGATACTGACCCTCAAGCAGCAACTTGTAAGATTTTACTATACAGATCGCAAGCGCACAACACAAAACGACTACCTATATCTGTTATCAAGGGGTGAGGGGGGGATCTGAGGTATTAAAAGAAAGAAGGATATTGCTATTAACAGATAAAATTGCTGTCAAATTTCTGACTGCACGTGAAGTGCTGTGCTGTTTCATTACAACTAAACTGACAGCTGACAAGCCAAGATCAGACTCACATCAGTAGAATGGCTTTGATACATGATTGTTTGACAGTCAGGTTTAAAAACAAACAATGTTGTGGAGCAGGAAAGGTCTGTGAGCCGTTATGGGCGTGGCTTCAGCTGGAGGAAGGAGTTGAACGAGGCGGCGAGACAAGAAGGATGAGGAGCGAGTGAGTGGAGGTGGTTTAAAGCAGGTATTTGTGTCCGGTGTCCTCGTCCAGTGTGAGGTCCACCACCTCAGGAGGGGACACCCAGTTGGGCTGAGGGGAAACAGTAGTCCAGAGTTGTGGCTGATTTGTGCTGTTTAACTGCTCCACTGAATTCTCCTTCCACGAGGACAGGCTCTTTATCACCCCTCCACATGGGTGGGCACATCTGGATGAGAAAACACAAACCATTAGAACACACGCTTCCTTAAAAACACACCAACCGTTCTAAAAATGTTCCCACCGAGGACCGTCTTTACCGTGCTTTCTCCTGTACTCCGACTATTTCCACCTCGCTGTCGGAGGAGGCGATGTTAATCTGGCCCTTGTGTTGAGAAGTTTCCTTGTGCGACAGTTCTGCCTCCAAGTGGCCTAAAATGAAAAAAAAAAAAAAAAGGAAAAAAAGAACGAGGAACAGTCACACATTGTAAGTGGAGCCGGAGCTGCGGAGAGCTTTAGGCCTGGCTTGACACAAAAGACTGCAGCTTCTTTGACAGACAAGAACAGAACAATGATGAATCTGACACTCCAGTCTGAAAACGCTGATTGGTTGGCAATGGAGTGACGCATTGGACAAAACATAAATAGTGAACTCCATATTCATGTTTTGACAATGTCGGCCTTGAAAAGTCAATTATATGTTGTGAAGCAAAAGGCAGGACTTTTGTACAGCACCAAATACAAGGCAGAGCCACGTGGAATGAGGGCAATAGTACGTCAAAAGTGTCTTGCTGTGATTAAATAGACCCTTTCCCCCACATAGCACACTGCTTACTGATGACACCCATGCGTCTAAATGTCCCGTCTTCCCTGAGAGGAGGAGGAGTGGAAATTATCAGTTTGGATATACACTGGGTTTGTAACTGACCTGAGAGAGAGCTCAGAGCTCTTATACACCCAGAGTGAGCTGCCATATCCTGGCCTCTGTGTGTTTTTAGCTCATGCTTTATCACGCTGGGCCGGACTGTCTCCACACTCATACTCTCCTGGTTAGAATCAGTGTCTGAAATATCATAGTGACCCACTACTGGAGGCCCGTCTGCAGAAAACAAAGAAAATACTTCATTATTCAAATCATGCTTGCGAATAGTTTGAGTGTGTTTAAAACACAGAGTGGACAATGTGTCCTTCGTCCTGCTGGTTAAACTATACAACACAAAGAAACACAGCCTACTGTACGCAGAGAGAAGATTCAAGATGTATCTGTGTAAGAATAAACATTTTGATGTATTCAGTATCATAGTCTTTATGAATATACAACTGCCATAAACACAGGTATTATCAATTTTAAGAAGGTACTAAAACTAAGAGTGATTATTTGTAAACAGAGTTCCTTCTGCATTGGATTCGACAAACTCTAATGAGGCTTTTTTTCTTAGTTTTTCCTTCTTTTATTGCTTTTAAAATAACAGCCATTCACATAAAAACTACACTAGAATACAGTCATTACAAAACACTTCAAAATAACCTTAGTGAATGAATTGATTAATCAAAAGCAGAAAACACAACAATAACTTCTGGAAGAGCGGGAACATGTAGCTTTGTTCTACCCTGTAAAAGGAGTCCCTGGGAGAGTGAGTGAGACACACACTGCTATCCAGACGTTAGTGTGTGTGTGTGGGCGTGAGAATCATCTGGACAGCATGTACTATGAGAGAACACTGCCTATGAATAGCAGATTGGGCTGAATTGCACAGGTACTAGGGTTACCAGTCAAACCAAGCACTTGCCAATGCAAAGGCCATGTATTAAAGATAGAAAAAGGACTAATGTAAACCAGGAGAGCCTCTTTGGTAAACAATAGACTGTCCTTAGTGTTTTTAATGCACAACGTTTGTCATGTATGCACAAGGCTCCCTTTACCATGTTGCTGAAATTTAAAGGTCATTTGAGTTTTAAGAAATATGGGACTACTTCGAGCCCAAATGGCAAAGTATTAATGCACCGTGACACAAACAAAAAACACACCACTTTTCACACATTTCAAGGTGAATTCAATAGGCCAAGACAAAAAAAAAACAACAAAAAACTAAAACGATTTTGTTAAAACAAGGTTCTGTCAGTTGCCACTTATCAGCATAAGCAAAGCTGTACCTTGCACACATGCCACTGGTGTAAATTAATTTGGCCTTGCACATTCTATATACTAATATCATCACATGCAAACAGGTGGGAAAAGATGCGTTTTTGCAGTTTTAAACTGACAGTCATAGAGCTACATATACACGTACAGAAAATGTAACATATCCTATCTATAAATATGATTCGACCAATGTTTCCTTCATCATTGTCTGTGATGGTTAGTGTGTGCAGTGTTATGAACTGTGACACTGTGGTCATCCACATTAGTAACAGTAGAGAGAGTGAAGAGGGCTAAGGAGGAGCGCTTCCTCCTTTAAGACCACAGGATCTGAACCAGAGAAGGCCACTTGATCACCCAGGTCAGTCAGTCGTAGAGACTTGGGAATTGGTAAACATCGCCATGCGCCACACTGCAGCTGTATCACTGCTGTGTCTCTATTAATTTGATGCCTGGATTTTTAAAGTCAAGCTGCGAAAACACGCAGTGCCTGGTGGAGACACGGGCCAAGTTGGCAGGCCAGTGCAAATAAAGGATTAACTAGACAAGTATTATAGGAGTAAAGATTTCAGGCTTTTGACACTGCCGCCAGAACTCACAACAAATGAACATGCCATATCCGATGCCCATAATCTATACATAGGCTACTAAAATAAACACTGGGAGTCAATTCTCCCATCACTAGTTTCATTTGACACTGCACAAAGGCAGCAATAGCAGCAAATGTAACAGAAAGGCCAAGACTTTAAAATGTAAACACATCTAATCTAATTGTGTAATATGAGTTTAAAAAGCAAAAAACTGTGGATTAGTATATTGCATTTATATTTGTAGGCAAATCTATGTTTAAATGTTTTTTTTCTTTTTTTACGTTAGTAAAGCTATGCCACCAAAATAAAGGTTGTTACAAGAGTTTATGAGTCCTGAACCAAGCAAAGTGCAAACACAGTTCAGGGGGATAAAGATTAATGTTTAGTTTTAACCTGATTTCTAAAGAAATAAAACTATGTTGCTCTGTCTGATCCATTGTTCCCAGCATGAACTCAGAATGACAAGGCACATGCTTTCAGGGAGCAGCACCTTACCTAGCATTCTAATGATTTCTGCCCAGGTACTGTAATGCACATTGTGCATTTATGACACATAGTCAGTAGGTCTGTGTGCCCGGTTAGCTGGTAAACAAAAACAACCAAGCCATACAGTAAGCTATACAGTATCTGTAACTCAGATGCTTCACAAATCAGACAAGTGAGTTTAATTATTCAGAAGTCTCACAGTGATTCAGTGCCAGCAGACGCACTGGGCCTCAGGTCTGGTCAGCGTCAAGAAGTCTTCAAATGACCATCTTGGGCCCAGATGCAGTTGATGTGTATTTGTTAAGTGACCTCAAATCTTTTATCCATAAATAGCCATTACCAATATGTTCTGCATCAACTAGTTTTAAGATCAAAATGTGAAACTTCGAAGAGTGAAGAGAAGTGAAATCTAAACATTCAAGAGTCCAGGGTCTGGACCACCTAGATTTCCATTCTGAGTCACCACTTCAGGTAGGATGTTGTTGTTGTTGTTCATGGGGGTAGGAGTCAGACTGTTGTTCTCTCGTGCCAACATGTAGGCAGCCATAGTCTCTGCAGATTCAGACGATGGCAGAAAAGAACTCGGAGGAGAAGGGCGTGCCCCCTGGGAGTGATGTTGCTGCCCTTCTAGGGCATCACTTGACCGTTTTGACGAGTCGTTGTCGGAGTCGAGGTGTGCAAGCTTTTCCATCCAGATGCGAAAGCGCTCCTCTGTCTGGCGCTGCATCACAGCAAAGCGTGTCATGGCCTCCTCCAGAACACTGCCGATGCCGTTCCTGTCCCACGAACCGCTGTCCAGCAGCCCATGAATCTGGGCACCCACTCTGGATCTCTCCGATGCACGTCTGAAGCCAGCTTTAAAGACATTGAGGCCAAGCGATAAGAAAATACAGTAGCACTTTCATGCTTCGGAGGTGGACTTTTGTATTAAAGAGAAAATGACAGTTTGTTTTGGGTTACGTGCAGATCGACTCTGTCATGCTGATGGACTACATCATGCAGTTGTAGCACTCACATCAGTGTGTGAGATGTAAAAATGGCTGAAAACACTTCATGTACTACGGCTCCCTATGGGACAGCAACTGGATGTCTTGGCAACTTGGTAGCAGTGGCGTGTATCAGGTGTTGAGACCTGGTGAAACGCAAACACTTCCGTCTAATACAAACAGCAAAATCCTGAAAACCAAAATTATCCGGAATTTGTGAAAAAAATGCCTGCGAAGAATGTAAACTGGTTCCCTTATAGAAACATGTCAGTCAAAAAGCGGGGCACAGAAATAGATTTGTAGTCAAGCTGAAAGATCTGTTTAAAGTCAACAAAGTTCCTCCTCATTCAACGGCAGCAGCGGTCTTAGAAAAACACACCCTGTTGAAAGGTTCAAAAAAGGACTGAACTCACCCAACAGATCGCTGTAATCAGATAATATCTGAAGAGTCCGTGCTGTTTATACCAGAATATTTTCTTCCTCCAAAATTGCACCATTTTAACGAACCACCTATGTACATTTCTATAAGAACTCCAAATCCCTTATGTGTAGATGTAGTGTACAAGATGTCAAAGCTTAACACTACTCAAAAGCAACAGTATGACTTGAGAAGGACAGAAAAACAATTAGCACCTAGCATACTTCAGAAAAAAAGCCAAAAACAAAAGCAGTAAGACAATCCACACAGTATTCAATCTCATCTTCTTAAGCATATTGGACATACTTTTATGAGCACACCCCTGGTGAAGAGGAGCCACAGAGATTTGCTAGTTTGACTAACACAATAAGCTTACGCACCATTGTCTATATATAGGAAAGGATGACCATAAAAATCACTCATTTCTTGAAATACGCAACTCACAATTTAAGTTTGATGGACACCATTGTCTTGACATAAATCTGTATGAGTTGAAGAATGTCCACTTGACTTGCAGAGCATGCAAATGATGACACAACTTTCCAGCACAACACAAAACTACATGTGACTGGGGTGTAGGCCCGTCTAAACGTACAGTCTAAATATCTAAAGACACAGTGAATGGAGACACATGATGAGTGACAAAATAACTGAAAAGAAGACATTATTTAAAACACAAAATCAAAGCAGTGCTGATATGTATCTGGCAAAAAGCAGGGATAGTAACAAGCCATGATGTGTTCTTCCTATATGTGGAAATCATTACCAATTCAATTAGGAAAGCATGATTAATCTTTCTACCCGTTTTAGCAGCATCTTACCTTCTTTCATTCTGGCATCTAATCATCAAACTGCTACAAACAGCAGGCCTAGATTTTCATTACTATGCAATACAATATTTTACATGTGGCAAGTTACTAATGTGAGGTGGTGCAATAAGTTTGTGTTGTGGATGCTGGCTGTTACCTGGAATATCTGTCTTGATTGTCTTGCTACCTCCTGAAGTATCATCATCCTCATCTTCAGAGGAGCTGGTGCTGGAGTCACATGTGAGCTCGCTGTCACTCGTACTGCTGTCCTGCAGCAGGTTATACTTCTTACGGGCTGCTGCCTCACGTTTCTGCCTTAGCAAACGAATCCTCTCCTTGTGTTTCTGGCTCCGGTGACCTTTCACTTTTCCCACTTTGCCATTTGTTTGTTTTTCTTGCCCTCCCGCTGCAACAACAGTTGGCTGGCAGCGGTTTTTCTTTGCAGCCATTGCATTAGGAGGCATCTCGCTCTCTGAACGCGACCGCCGAGACTTTCTTCCTCCTGTAGCTGCGGCAGATGTTTGTTTTCCTGTTATCTGTCCAGAATCAGGGACAGCTTCCATGTTGTCCTCTTCTTCTCCTGCAGGAGGAGCAGCCATTTCTTCCCCTGAAGAGAGTGTGTCCGAGTCAGCAAGGTGACCACTGGATGAGGGGGACAGCATGCAGGGGTTAGAGGAGTCACTCTCATAGGTGCGACGAGAAACTGGCTTGTCACTTCCTGTAGAGGCATGCTGGGACTCTGGAGAGTCTCGTCGAAGCTCCTTCATCAAGCACGGCATGGAGAGGAGGCTCTGCTCACCCTCTGTATGCAAGGGGCTATCTCCCTCCTTTTCCCTTGGTGGGGAGCTGGTACTGGTGGTGGTCTCTGTCTTTAAGTGCTCATCTTGCTCTCCCTGAGCTGATGGAGTGGTTGACTTTGTTTCCTCAAGGGACTCTGGGGGACATTCTGCATCCACAAATTCCTCTGCCTTCTCTGAATCAGCCATCTTCATGCTAATTGAGCCCAGAGCCCAAAGGTCCAACAAACATGGACCAATGTGCCTGGACAGGAACGCACCTGTTGGAGGGAAACCATAACGTCACCATCCAGAATCACAGAAGTCTCTATCTGGGCTAAAGTCTGTCTTGAGTTGACCAAGTCTTACTTTTTGTAGTGGACCTCTAAAGTTTAACTGTTACAACTAGCAAAGTGAGAGTACACATTAATTTGGGTCAAGATCACACAATCACAGAGGAAAGGTCTAATTATAAATGTGACACAACATAGTGGAGGAACTGCCGTATATGGTACCAGCAGCTACATTAGGCTAATTACTAGACACGGATAATTGCTATTACATTGTTATTACCCTATTGTACTGTCCGGCGATACATGTGTGAATGTTAGTGGAACTTCTTGCTATGATATTGCATTATGAGACATGGCTGATTGCTGAAGTAAATCAGTAAAGTTACTTCTACCTATTGCAGCCACAGGCTAATAGACTCGGGAACGACTTTTAGCTGCGTAGTGAAGCTATCCTCGGTCATAACCGTACAGCCCGTATACTTGGCGAGAAGATGACGCTAAGTCATGGAAAAATATTCAGGTTGCAACACAGCTGCCTTGCTAGAACCCAAAAATGGAAGCAGTATCTATCCACTCAGAGGCGTTAACAGGCAGGACAATGTCCGCAGCTAACAGCTAACCCCATTCCAGTCAACGACAGCCAACCTAGCATCTAATAGCTACCATCGGCTATGCTGCTTACAGCCAACTTACCGCGGCGTTAGTTATATTCGTCTTTTGCCAGCGTCAGACTTTTCAACATCTTAGGTAATTTGTTGCCTCCGTGGTTCACGACGTATATGCAACTCGCTGAAAAAAATTGGCTTAGCGTATGTACAGCCTGGAAGAATTCCGCCGTATTTGGCGCAGTGTCCTCGTAGCTCTGCGGGCAGCGTTAGCCTTTAGCGGGCAGTTAGCTGTGTGTTTATTTTAAAATGTCTCCATCAGCCGTTCGTCTTTACAAAGCGATGTGCGCCACTTCCGGTCGGTTTTCAGTGGCCCAGCGCCCCTACAGTCCACTAAAGGGCATGGCTTGGACAAAGATAGCGCGTAACCTCAGAATTCAAGTACAAAAAATCCCCCAAAGATTGTAAGGAATTCATTTAGGAAACGTGTTAAAAGAAACGCGACGGGGCGTTTTCCGAGCAGAGACGTGGAGGTGTTATTACTTCCGACTCCAAGCATTGGGCGGCAAATTAGATTTCTAGGAAATATTGTACAAATTATTCATTCATTAATTAACAAGTAATAAAATGAGATACAAAACAAGAAAAAAAAATCAATAAATCCAAGATTATTACAAATTTCCACGAGGCTTGCAGATCTGTCCTTCACTATAAATCTAATATGGTATTCACTTAGTTGTAGTTTTTGTATGGGTGAAAAATGGACTAAAATTAATTTTCACTATTTACGCGGGTGGATTTTATTTAAAACATAAAAAAGAAAGAAAAACAAAGAAGAAAAGAAGAGAAGGAAAATCTTACTTTCAAACACTTCCGGGTCGCCGTGACCTTTCTACAAATCGGCAGCCGTGTCCGCCATCCTTCTCTCTCCACTCCGGGAGCAGGACGGACCCTGTAGGACACCAATATGCTGTCAGTACGCGTCGCAGCGGCCCTTGCCCGCAGTCTGCCCCGCCGGGCTGGATTTGTAAGCAGCCGTCGACTTGTCTGTGTTAATTTTTGATTAACTTAGCACAGTTCAGTTGAAGCTTATTCCAACACTATGGCGGTACAGTGCATGCACACGTCTCTGCACCGGAGGACACCGGGCCCTTCACTCTGCTACTTCCCACTCCTGACATTTGTTACAGACAATAAGCTACGAGTTCTATAAGTCGATAATGTTAATGTTGTGCCACTGTTTTAATGTTAATCCGGCCTCAGGGCATGTCACAAAGCTAAAATGTAGAGGTGACGGATGTAATCTAGTATTGAAGGTCAGGTTTGTCTTACGGTTGTTGGCACGGTAGCTCGCACTGCAAATACACTTTGCAGACCGATAAACATTATGTCATTAATTTACTGTTGCCTGGTTGAATGCAGAATTTGTCAAAGTACTTTTTTTTACTGTTTTGTACCCTTGAGAGTTGGTCTGCAGGCAGATCTAGGATCGTTTTGCAATGCGTTTGAAAAATTGCATTTAATGTATAAAAACAATGGATGTTATGAGGAACCCCTTCTTAATATGTATCATAGATGTTATTCTGTTTTGATTCATTTCATTTGCTCCTTGACATTTGTTGATGTAAGCATCTTGTCATTGATTCCTTAATATTGTATACAGAACCCGTTCTACTCCAGTCCTAAGATCTAAGTTAGTGTTTAGGTCAGGGACAGTGGCAGGAGAAGTGACCTAACACATATGCCTTTTGATGGTGAAGGAAACCTTGCAAACAGGCACGTGTGTTTCACAGAAAAAGGCTTTGCCCTGTCCACAATGTGGGGCAACTGACCTACTGTGCCAACCACTAGTCATGCACCTTTAATTGACTGAGTGAAATGACTGTTTTAGATACATTCAATGTTGGACTGATGTGCAGGCCTTCTTGGATTAAGTACTCTGTATGATTTATTTTTTTTATTATTCCACAGGTGTCTAAGAATGTTGCTGCAGCATGTGTAGGAGTCAATCATCTACACACCACACGCCCATGGCTGCAGAAAACGGGTCAGTGTTTCTGGAATAGTTGCATCTGTGTTATCAAATTGATCAAATATATATGTTTTTGTATTGTATCTGATATTTGTTTTGAATATGTAATTCTGACTGTGCAATAATTTGCCCCTAGAGAATCTTGACTCACAATACTTTAATCCTAGACATTAAACTAGATGAACTTGTAATCTTGTTAATTAAAAAGAATATCAATTGGAAAGTGCTGGTAACATTTTAAATGAGTAAATTATTGGACTTGGCTTAATATTTACCTTTCACGTGTTAAAGGCACAGCCGAGGTATCCTCCATCCTGGAGGAGAAGATCATGGGAGCTGACACTGCTGCTGACTTGGAAGAGACTGGCCGAGTGTTGTCCATCGGTGATGGTATCGCCAGAGTGTACGGTCTTAGGAATGTGCAGGCTGAGGAAATGGTGGAATTTTCCTCAGGTCTTAAGGTGAGGCAGATGTTCTAAACTTAAAACGTATTCTCAATGTTGTGAACAGTCCGACAAGGCTTGTGCCCACCCCACTGTGTAATATGCATCTAAAAATACATGTACATAGACTAAATCTTTGACTTGCACACACAGCTGCACTTGCAAACATGAGGATAGGCTAAAGATAGGGCTATTAAAATGGTAATATTTGTGTGAATGGAGGAAAAAAAGTATCCTTCATTGAGGAAGAGACTGGATTCAACTGTAATTCAGCATTGGATAATTTGGCTTGGCAATTTTGCAAAGAAAGCTTATGGTGAATATTTTTGGGGCATAAATATGTGTGAAATTGATGTACATCACTTGAGAATTACAAAACGTATACGCATCATCAGTTCAGCCTGTTTTTTTTGTGCTCGGCTTTAATCGATTACAAACACGAAGAACAGATTTTGTTTAAATGGGTAGCATAACGGTGGGAGCGGGTTGTGGATTATTTTCTAAAATAAACTCAAATGTGAAACACACAATGGACCTTTTTTAAATGGCAGTCTTTGATTATACCATTGCAGTTAAATTATTAGTGCAGTTCAAATGCATATGGTTTTACTGTAACTGTTCAGTGAAAAGTATTGAGGAAAGTTCCAAGTAACTTTTGCTGTCTTTTTCTCTTAGGGTATGTCTCTGAACTTGGAGCCTGACAACGTTGGTGTTGTGGTGTTTGGTAACGATAAGCTCATCAAGGAGGGTGACATTGTCAAGAGAACAGGTGCTATTGTGGACGTGCCTGTTGGTGAAGAGCTCCTGGGCCGTGTTGTTGATGCTCTGGGAAATGCCATTGATGGAAAGGTAAAAGCAGATTCATTATTTTGAAAGCTGCATCTGTTAAGATTTAAAATACAGACTGAAATTGTTATAGTGTAAAAGGTTTCTTCTCTGCAATGTATCCTGTTTTTGAAAGAATACCTGACTAACAAGATGTGATTTAACAGCTCCTGTTGTGCTGCTTTTTTGTTTTCCCTTAGGGCCCCCTCGGCTCCACAGTCCGCAGACGTGTGGGACTGAAGGCCCCAGGTATCATCCCCCGTATCTCTGTCAGGGAGCCCATGCAGACCGGTATCAAAGCCGTGGATAGTCTGGTGCCCATTGGCCGTGGACAGCGTGAGCTCATTATTGGAGACAGACAGACTGGGTAAGAGGATCCTGCTCAAAGCCAGTGATGGAGCACACAAGCAGTATTTATGCCTGTTGTAGGACTAAACCTAATAACAATGTAGTCACAGCGGTTACCAATCAATAGAGAAATAATAGCTGTAGCACAGAATACAGTAAGTTTACAATCGTTTGCTATGTTGTTATGCAGCTGATATTGAATGGCTTATTTTTCAAAGATGACAATGAAAGTACTTTGGGATCTGTCTGAATCTTTTATTTGCAACATGAGAGAAAAGATAAATGTTGATGTTGATAATATACACATAACGCTCTGGGAACCCAACATGTGTTAAATCATCTACGCTGTCTATCAAAGTCCAATCCAAGTTTCATGTTTATTTTCCTTTGTTTTGCTTTCACCATGTCTTTTTTTGGGGTGGACTTTACAGTTGTCATCTGCTGCTGAGTCATACACAGACGTGGTTTGATGTTGGTCTTTAGAATCATCATTGGTGTTAATGAGTTTATTGTCACTGGTTTGAAAGTCAGGAACTATTAGAGTTGTTTTTTTCACTCTGTAAGTAAACCAAACCATGGTTTAGTACGATCTAACCCCAGATTCCTGGTTTTGGTTTGACCAGCTGCTGAATATTTTCGGCTCAAACACTGGCATTCAAGAGGACCCTAGAGCTTCTGTATGAATCTGGAACCTACCTGACCTTTTATGACAAACTTTAATGTGTGCCTTTATCTTGCAGGAAAACTGCCATTGCCATTGACACGATCATCAACCAAAAGCGCTTCAATGATGGAACTGACGAGAAGAAGAAGCTGTACTGTATCTACGTTGCTATTGGCCAGAAGAGGTCCACAGTGGCTCAACTGGTGAAGAGGCTGACAGACGCTGACGCCATGAAGTACACCATTGTGGTTTCTGCTACTGCGTCTGACGCCGCTCCTCTGCAGTACCTGGCTCCATACTCTGGCTGCTCCATGGGAGAGTACTTTAGGGACAATGGCAAACACGCTCTGATCATTTATGATGATCTGTCCAAGCAGGTGAGTTTTTATTTAAATGTGTGGAAAACCAGCAACTTTGACACACTTTGTAAAGGATCGAAACCCTGTGAGATTAATCCTGGACTGTTTTTGTCTTTTGTGTGTTTCTTCAGGCTGTTGCTTACCGTCAGATGTCCCTGCTACTGCGTCGTCCACCCGGCCGTGAAGCCTACCCAGGAGACGTCTTCTACTTGCATTCCCGTCTGCTGGAGAGAGCCGCTAAGATGAACGATAACTTTGGTGGCGGTTCCCTCACAGCACTTCCCGTCATTGAGACGCAGGCTGGTGACGTGTCGGCCTACATTCCAACCAATGTCATCTCCATCACTGACGGACAGGTATGAGAGGGTGACTGGCTGGCTCGATTTTTATGCCAAATACAATAAGCGGTCAGTAAACACTGCTTCCTCCCTTAGATCTTCTTGGAGACTGAGCTGTTCTACAAGGGTATCCGCCCAGCCATCAACGTGGGTCTGTCTGTGTCACGTGTCGGATCTGCTGCCCAGACCAGAGCCATGAAGCAGGTCTGTGGACCCTCGTCCCCCATCTGGGGCAGTCATTATGAATGTCCCTGACTCCGACTAATGTGTTTTGCATTGTCAGGTGGCTGGCACCATGAAGCTGGAGCTGGCTCAGTACCGTGAGGTGGCTGCCTTCGCTCAGTTTGGTTCTGACTTGGATGCGGCCACTCAGCAGCTGCTGAACCGCGGTGTTCGTCTCACTGAGCTCCTCAAACAGGGACAATACTGTGAGTATTCACTGTATCTGAAACCACACATATGCAAAGGGTCCACGAAGTCTGTTTACAATTTTAAAAATGTCACAAAAGCAACTGAGGACATGCGTTCATCAAATTTGTTCCTTGTACTCGGTGATTATTGACATTTCTAATCATATTATGGGATCATGTGCAGTTGAATTAGTGTTCCATTTTTGCCTGAGAGATCAATTCACCCAACTATTTACACTGACCTTTCGACTGAATGTGTGTCACCACATCTGGACAACCTTCAACCATCGTGTTCCAGGTATAACTCCACCACCACATTGAGGACCGCATGTGGATGGTTTCCTAAATCTAACATTCACGTACTGGTGGATTGAAGGGATGGTCCATTTCCCTGTTAACTTCATTCACCAGATATCACTTCCATGGATTTGTATCTATGAGTTTATGTTAAGGACATCATGTATCGAACAAAGATATTAACAACCTAAGTAAAAGATTACTGATGTCATTGACACCATTAATGAGACATGAAAAACATCCAGTACTGATTGGATGCACTTCCTGTAATTAATGGTGCCCATTTAGAGGTTGATTAAATGACACAAAAAAGCTTAAATATCTACTTTTGATTGGGTAACAATTTCCACAGATTTCTGTTCACTTCTGTAGTCTGTGAAGAGACTTTATGGACATCATGTATATTTCAGCACTTTAACATCTGCCAGGTGGAGCATTCAGTTGATCGCATTGTGGTGTTGTTTGACCATAGTCTCATAATAAACCAAAAATATGACAGATGAAAGGAGTTTCTTGCAGAGGGAACCAAATTATTTGCATCCTTCTTCACAAACCTTGAGTTTACAGTGCGTCACTGTCTAGTCACACCTTTATCTTTTGGTAACGGGTGGGCTCAGCAGCGACACTTTCTTATGGCGTCTTGAACTAGCTAAATCAACATAAAGGTAAATGACACATGATGAGAAAATGAAGGATGCTTCATCTGTATCCTAACTCATCCGTACTTCTATTAAATCAAATCAGGTCCATTTATATAGCCCTTATTCACACAGTGGGTCTCAAGTCTTCACGTGCCCACAGATGACACTAGTGCGATGGGACTTGCAGAACATGACTCAGAACAATTGTAACTTTGAAAATCTGTAAATGACATGCTTACCAGCTTGGACCATCAACGTTAAACAGGGACAAAATTGAATCTCGCATGGTATTGAAGAACAAATGTTTATGAATGCTTCCGCTATGAGGTTCGTTATGTTAAGTGGTTTTATGAACATACATAACTTACACTGTACATTCCACCATAAACTAGGACATCAGGTAAGCGCTTGCAGAGTAGAGTGAATTAACTGGACTATTTTCACACCTGTAGACTTTAAGGATGCAAATATGAATGTGCAAGGGGAAACAATAGCTGTTTTCAGTAATCATGTCAACTGCTTACTGATAAAGATAAAATCGTCACTTTTGCATTTAATCTTTAAATGTAAATAGAAGTCTCATGTCACATCCTTGGTGTTTGTTTTCCAGCTCCAATGGCTATTGAAGAACAGGTGACGGTTATCTACGCTGGTGTGAGGGGACACCTGGACAAAATGGAGCCCAGCAAGATCACCAAGTTTGAGAAGGCTTTCCTGCAGCACATTCTGAGCCAGCACCAAGACCTGCTGGCAGCTATAAGGTAAGGCTTAGGCACTAAAATGATTCTGAATATCTAACATATCAGTTTGTACTAATCACCCTGTCCTGTTCATTTTAGGGCCGACGGCAAAATCTCTGAGGCATCTGATGCCAAGCTCAAGCAAATTGTGTTGAATTTCCTCTCCAGCTTTGAGTAAAGCGATGCTTTTTGCCCTGGTTGTTTTCATGTTTGCGTAGTGCTTTGTCAGTTTGATCTTTCTATGAACAAGAAAATAATTCAAGTGGCACTTGATCTTTAATGTACAGATATCTGTTCAGAGAATAAAATATTCCAACAAATTGATTGGTTTGGTCTTTGAAGTATTGGAGGTTAGTCTTAGGATCCCTTTAACAGATCAAGACCTACAGTTCCTTTTAAATGCATGCTACAGAAACACTGTCAGTCACACGTCTGCTCAAGTAAAATTTTGAGGTACTAATTGGTTTGAGAAGACAACATTGAACTGTGTCCTTCCTGCTTTTGATGAAAGCTTCACTTCTGAGTTTCACTACAGAGAGCAGTTAAAAATCTTGGACTTATTTCTATACTGTGTCCTTATAGAGCTGAATGGGCCATTTTTGCAGATCTTAAATTTTTATTTTGACATGCATCGGGGGGGCGGGGGTGTGGTAGTGTATGGTCAGAGCTGAAAGGACAAACGCCATAATTCTACAAGTAAAACTGCTGAGATGCTGTAAAACTTGCTGAGGGTATGAGCTGAGATTGAAGATTCTATGCATGCGCAGTATTTCATTGCAATAAAGAGGAAACCAAATATGATCCTCTGCAAAAAAAAAAAAGTTCTGCGAGGGAAGACTACATTATCTATGACAAGTCTTTCATCAGCTGAACTCAAAATCAGATCTATGTGTAATAATATACAGGCTCTATCTGTATACCTCACTGTAGAGCCGTTTAAGAGCTGAAGAATGAAAAGGGTAAATGACAGGTGAACCAGTACCCTCTGCTGGTTAGATTCATTTAACATTTCCAAGTACACCAGTGGTACCATTAAATATTTGAGCTCATTAATCCATTGCTTCTTCCTCATTGGTTTCAGAGTTCCATATTGAGTTACTGAATACGTCCTCAGAACTGAATTGATGGGCACAGTGCTTTAAATAGAACAGGAATATAATAGTTAAATATTTTAATGAATCTTTATTTATACGAGTGAAAAAATGTGCCCCCCCCCCCTTTAAAAAAAGACAAAAAAACAAACAGCAGTGATGTAAATCCTAATGCGATGCAAATATTTTTTTTTTTTACCAGTGACTACATCTTCAACGGTGGAAATAAAAACTGAACTTTCAACGTTACGTGTAGTGAATATGAAGAAACCCAGTGGTAGTGCTTCTATGATAAAAATGTGACTTCAAGCTGGTGTGATATAATTAAAGATGAGACAAATACAATGTCGGTGTATGAGTTAAATAAATAAAATGCAACAACTAAAACATAAATAATTAATTAAAATTCCAACCAAACGGACACATTAGACCCAGTACTGTTTCATGTGCATTGCAGGTCTGTGATGTTTGTATTTGGGCACATTATTCTGTTTGACATAGCAGGGGTCATAATAATCCCACTCCAGGACGGATGACAGCATGCCATTGGACAAACCATCACTGTCTGCAGAGAGGATCCGCAGGGAGACGCCTGAAAAGACAGACAGACCCTCACTGGTCAGCTTATTGATGAGGATGGGCTGAATGAGCCCCACATGGGACAGTATGAAGCTCAGGTTTACATTCTATAGTCTGTTCATAAACCTGCAGGATGTGTCCTCATGAAACTAGGAGATATAATACATATTTAATATTCTGGACTAAAGTAATAAATCAACTTCCCGCCTGTTCTACTGTTTCCCTTATTAACATCCTCAGAATCACTTCACACAAATATACAATAATCCCCCAAATGTGAATAATGTGCAGTAAGTACATTCATCTACCCTGCAATAACAACCCAAGATCTACCAATAAATTAATGCACTATTTTTATTTAAAACCTGGTCCATAGGCACACATACTGTTTCATATAGATACTGTTTTTATGGGAAATAAATGCTGTCAATAGAAATACATACTGTGTTCATAGACAGATACTGTTATGTAAGACTGTTAACAGCACCTGTTCATATTTCTACAGTTTTTTTTTTAATCAATTTTGCATGTTTTATTCTACTAAGCTGTCTTCTTGTGTAAATTGTTGCAGATATCGATGTACTTCCTATTGACTGCTGATAGGAAGTCATTTATGGGCGTTATATGGATTTAATTATTTGAGTTCTTTAATGAAAGTATCACCAACTTCTATTGGGACATTCATTTCCTGCATCAGTACCACAAGGCTGCCACTTGATAGAACATGCCAGTATTGGTCCTATCTATCTATCCATCCATCCATCTATCTATCCCAGTTCAGATGTAATCACTCTAAAAGCAGCTCAATGTTGAAGTGTACCTGCACTGGCACCAAAGTCGCTGTCCAGTCCAGGTCCCACTGCCGACAGGCTGAGGCAGGACTCCTCTGAAGGTGGGTCGGGGTAAGCGCACTGTGTGTCGACTTTATCAAACAGATGCACTGCGACGCCCGGATTCATGTCATAAGTACTACTGCGATGAATATATCCCACATCCTCTGTCTCTGGCTGTGGAAAGAAAAACCATGACAGGCATTAATAAACAAACAAAAAAAAAGTATCAGAACTGACATTTCACATCAGATAATGAGAGTTTATTCGACTGAAAGCCTATAGTGTAAATACACAAACAGCATACGTAGTGTATGGCAGACTTAATGTAACAACAGCCTTAAACTGCTACAGTAACAGTGTGCAAGTATTAAAAGCAGAATTTTTGACACAAAGAGGTCCATAAGGCTCGCTGTATTTATTTACTGAATGACAGACGTGTGTATCTAAATGGACAGTATCTAAAGATGGGGTCAAATACTCAGTCTTTAAAGTTATTTTTCTTAATGTTTTTATTCCTTTTGTTTATTTGATGTAGCGTGATGCCTTTCGATCGTCTCATTATCACTTTTGCTATTACTTTGATCTTCACACTGATGTATTTGTTTCTATCACCTGTTGTGATTTTTGGATGTTTTTGCTTTTTATTATTTGCTCTTAACTTTATTATCTACAACCTACAATTGTCTGGTCTTAAGTATTAAAGTAACTAGCTCACGTAAATTATTTTAGATTTAATTAAATCTTGGAACACTTTGATAGCCATTTTTAAAATCAATAATATCTTTTGATGTATTTTATGCATTTCCACTCTTTTCTTGATAACATCTCTCAATGTAAGTCACGTACCCATAGAAGAGTGAATGAATTAATGCATAACTGACTTTTTTCATACAGATGACAAATTATTAACTCATAAATTATCATAAACTTTAGCCAATAAAGAATTTTCAGGCTGGAATTCAACATGTGACTTCAGCTCTCTGACCTGAACAATAGCTGGTAACTGAAGTCATCTATTGATGTGACCAGTTTGGACGTTCAGGGGCTCTATAGTTGACGTGGAAACACCATTATCTTCTACAACATTAATTCACCAGTGAAACCCATAGAGTTAAATCAGTGAGAGTGGATGGACACACTGGGTTTATGTTCAGCTAATGATCAATTTAATTGAGACTCAAAAAGTTACTTTTTGATAGTAACACTCCCAACTTTAATCTCAGCATGATGATAATGACCAGATGATTTATTCAGGTTAGTTGAATTTTTTGTTAAAGTATTTATTCAAGTATTTACCTGATTATTTAAAAGGATATTATGATGGTATTTTCCTGGACGGACTCACTTGAGATTGAATTGGGCCAAATGTCAACCTCGAACTAAAATGATTGATAATATCTTAAAAACTCATTGCCTGCCAGACATCAGTCAACGCTACCTGTTTACTTGTCTCAAATGACGTCTATAGACGTCAATGGCAGGCAATGAGTTTTAAGTGTATTATTTGTATTTCACAGATCCATCCCATCGGCCGCATTGGAACCTTTGGTGGGCCGGTTTTGGCCCGCGGGCCTTATGTTTGACATTCGTGGGTTAAGGTCCAGGACCCGCTCACCATTGGAGAGTTGGGTGGTACAATGTCCACTCTGGTTTCAGTCTCTGAGCCACTGGACCGGGGCGGAACCGGGCCGCTTTTCCTCCACTCGTCCTTTCTGGTACTGTAGGTGCGGGACCCGGAGCACAGGTCCAGCCTCGGACTCAAACCGGAAGAGGCGGCCGGGATGGTGCTCGGCGCCCTGAGGGAACCTGATCCACCTGTGGCTCCGTCCGGCCTCAGGAGCCGAATCCTGTGAGCCGGTCCCAGCCTCTCCCTGGACGAGGCCCTGGAGGAGGTGACCGGATGAGCCAGGACCGGCTCCGACACGGACACGTAGGCCCTGGTCCCGTCCTGAAACCGGGGGAGGACCCTTTGCACCGGGGACTGCAGAAGTATCTCCTCGGGGTCTTCGCTCCTGTGTCTGCAGTTCTTCTTGGACAGGATCAGGAACTTGTAGCCCAGAAAGAGGCAGTTGAGGAGCAGCAGGATCACCACGCAAGGGATGAGCAGGAGCACCACCACGGTCAGCTGAGTGACGGTCACCGGGGGACCTTCCGTCAGGTCTGGCGGCCTGGTCTCACCTACCTGCGACATCTCATCTCAGAGAACGTGGAGGTCAGGTGCTCGTGATCCAGCTCAGGTTTGCATTCTCTCCGTGTGTGTGTGTGTGTGTGTGTGTGTGAGAGTGTGTGAGCGCGCTCGCAGGTGGACTGATGTCGTCAATTAGCGGGGACCGGGCCGGTGGGGCTGGTTTTCCCAGTTGCAGCATCACTCCTCTCAGATGTCTATACTGTCCAAAAGTAAGTATTGTGTTTCATCAATGTAGACTGAAACACACACATCAAACACTGAGGTCGTACTGGACTGTACTGGACTAGACTCGGACCCCCTTTCTCATCAACAGGTGTGTCCTATTATTGACAGGAGATGTTGGAGACACTAGATGGCAGCAGAGGTCCAAGTCCTCTCAGCCAGTGCATCCGCTCTGCAGTCTGGGTCAGTCCTCACTGTTTATAGTACTGTTTATAGCACTGTCTACACCTGATATATAGTATTTTCACTGTTTACACTGATGTGCGGTATTTCACTGTTTATAGTACTGTTTACATTGTTACATTGTCCATCTTATTTATTCT
>JAPTHA010000005.1:23328730-23340702 GCA_029814585.1 Gymnapogon annona | reverse complement strand
AACTGTGCACTTTTCTATTTCCATATTTATTTGTGTTATCAGCTGACAATTCTATGACATTTCGTTACACCAGATTCTTTGTGTGTGTCTGTGTAATGACGATAAAGTAAGTCTAAGTCTAACTCATGACCTGCGTTGGTATTTTATCCGTGCTGGGTGAAATGTACTTTGAAAGAACTCCACTACAATTAAAATAAAGTGAAAGTCAACAAATGTAACCTGTGGTGCAGGTACGGATGTCGTACTCTGCCAAATTTCAATTTAGTCCTGTTTTTTTTTTTTAAAGAAATTTTGAAAATATCCTTGTAGTCACAGCTCATGCTTACGACATCAATCCATAAAACCCACTGCCACTTATGTGGTCCTTCACAAATGAACTTTTCTCTCTATTTAACCTTTCTTAGGTCAATTTAGCACCATTCGTTATAATAATACCCTCTGTATTTTGCTTTTCCCCCCCAGTAAAAAAAAGTACTTTCCAATATCAACTCAGTAATCCTGTAAATTTTTATAAAAGCTCAGATTAAAGTTGAGGGTTTTTATAACAGTAACAGAGAAAGGTAACAAAAAATGTCTCTATCAGTCAAATCTGTCATTAACTGAACATAAACCCAGTGTCCATCCACTGTCACTGATTCAACTCTATGGGTTTTTACTGGTGAATCAATGTAGTAGACCATGACGGTATTTCCATGGTAACTATGGAGCTTCTGAACATACTGATGAGTCATATCTGATGACCACGAAAAGACGAATTGTACACCAATTATCTACATGTATTGATAGGATTAGTGTATCAACAAGTATTACATATTTTAGCTCAATAGACGATTTTGCTTGATGTTGGATGCTTATGGGTTTCTTCTTGTTAGTTCTTGGTTCAAATGCGCTGGTTTTTGCTCTTGAAAATCTCTGTCTCTCATCCAAGAGACTTCTTCAGTTGTGGCTTAACTTTGCTTTGCGTAGAACTTATATGCAGGAGAGGTGCAAATTCAGTTTAAAATCACTCTAAATGCACAACACCGGAACTTTTCATTATGTGAATTGTTATGGAGTGAAATTAAAAGCAAAATTCGCGAGCATAGTCTTTAGTTTGAGAGCATGATTTTTCGCTGTTTAAGCTCAAAACTTTTGCCTACACACACGGTTCACTCCATGAATTGTGGGCAGAGACAGAACCAATGAGGAGTAGCCATTGCTGATCATATGTGATGTACTATTAGTTCCGGGTGATGAGTACAAGAATGAGTAGAAAGTACAGTGCTTGTTGTACGTGTAGTTGTTGGCTTTGTTCTAGAGAGGGGATTGCAGCACTGGCCGTGTCATAATGTGCCATCTTAGACTGATGTCTGCTGCACGGGACCACTGTCCAGTCCATCACAGCCCAGGCGATCGAATAAGACAATGTCTCTGCATCACTATTGGAGCTGGAACAGCCCAGGAACAGTTATCTCAAAGCACTTCACGTATGGAGTTCAACTACTCATACAACACTTTCAAAACTGAACTTAAAAACTGGCTAAAACTACATCAACATTGTACACACTAGAGGCCTACAGGTCCACACTAGAGCCCTACAGCTCTCCCCATGCAGGCTGTATGTTGTTTTACATGTTTTCTTCTGTCCTCATATTGTGCTTTTGTTTTGGTTTGTTTTGTTTTTTTGTATTGTTGGTTCTGTTTTGTGCTTTGTGTGCTAATGTTTTTACTAATATTTACAGATGTGTGTTATGTATGTGATGTCAGGAGTGGGTGTAATCTTACCTTTTAAAATGTCTGTAATTTTAATGGATGATGGCATAATACCGTAGACCGTAGACCCAAGGACTATGGTTGAAAATGAGCTTTTATGCTAAAACCGACACATTTACAGAAATATTTATTAATGTGTGCTGGCCCTGTTAAATAAACAAACAAATAAATAAATAAACTAAACAGAAACCCAACAGACTCCTCCAGGAGCAACACACTAGTGACAGTGACAAAGAAAAACTGCCTTTCCTAGGCAGAAACTTCGAGTAGACTCCGACCCCTGGAGGATGGTCATCTGCCAAGACCAAATGGGGTCAAAGGACAGGGAGAAGCAAGAGAGAGAGAGAGGGCAAGAATGAGTGGGAGGTGTGAGTAGGGGAGATAGATGTACATACATGTAGGATTATTACAGGGATGATCATCAGTTACAATTACATTGACAAATTCAAATTAAGGACCAAAGTGGATAAAAGTACAAAAGCTTCTCCAATCCAGGGGTAGAGACTAGCAAAGAGACAAATTATTGCCAAGTTGAACATGGCTGGAAAAATGTCTAGTTTTAGAGATGATTACGAGCTAAGATGTCCTCATTTGGGGACAGTGAGACCTTGGTAATTGCGGAGGTGTGGAAACGAGACCCATTGTGTTGCAGAAAAAGCGTGTGACATGTAATGTGTTCCCGCACCTCGGAAACTGAACACAACCGTGCAGTATTTCACACTGGCTGAAAAATGTGACAGACTGATAGCTGCAGACAAAAAGAACAGTTCAAGCCGGGAACATGGAGTGAGAAAAATGTACTCTTTCAAAGTACGGAAGAAATGATGACTTTTTACTTGGTTGGCAATTTATTTTTTAACACAGCCTCGTCCCTCACTCTTCCTATACGAAGATGTCAGTCATCCTTGCTTTTGTTTTTATCAGATCAGGATATCTATCTATATATTACTGCTGTACATGTTTCAGTGGGAACTCAATCTACACTTTAATTACACCAGTGCATTATATTGTATTACATCATCATATGTTTGTACCACATTCCTTAAGCAGGCGTTTTCACCACGGTAACCAAGCATTTTCTAGGAAATTGAAGAGTTTATTTGGATTAAGGAGTCGGAGAATTTTAAACTTCATCCCTAAACGGACACTTCTTCCTTCAGTTCATCATCAGTATTCAAAATCAGTACTGAACTACTTTTCGCGGGAACGAGATTAAGAAGTGGCGGTAAAAAGTTATTTTTTTAAACACCTGCATTGGAATAAAGAGTGCAATATTTTTTTGATAAGAAAATGAAAATAAATCTAATCTGTAAATGTACGTGGTTACAGCACAGCCCAATGCCGTAGCTGGGCCACGCCCCCTCTCTCAAGGGGCATTTTGATGAACTGTTGAACCTGGGCCTCGCTGCTAGGCTGTGACTGAGCAGGTAATTGAACTGCTATTTAAGAGCTGTTTGCCCAGCTAATAGTGTGGCCTCATAGACATCTTCACATCACCAAACCACGCCACAATAACCGGGACATTCTTTGTTTCATATGGACTCTGATCTGGACTCTGGTTCGCCGTTGCCTTCCCTTTGAGTTCATCTGGCTTTAGTTCTCCATGTAGAGGTTTGTGTTTCCAGTAGAACTTCAGGTTATCTTGTGTTTAGTTAATGGGGTAGTCTATCCTTCTCGGTGTATGCTTTGTAAATGTGTTTTGTTGTTCTTGGTTTGGTTCAGTTGTTGATTTTGTGTGTGTGTGTGTGTGTGTGTGTTTTAGTTAATAAATGTTCTATGTCCCCCTTCAATTCCGTGCTTTGGAGCTTCCTTGATTTTGACACGGCACTTATTGCAGGTTAATAATCATTTCTCATAAAGAATGACTGGAAACCCAGATTCAAATGGTTCATCTTTATTTTACATGCTTTTCAAATATAGGCGCAGTATATAAGGTAATAATACATCAAGAGCTGGCTCATTGCAGAATATATACAAACATCTCAAGTCATTCAATAGAACATTTGACAGATGAATCTCTCTTAGAGACAATGTTTTAGCTTTTTGTACACAAAGTAGATCTTTGTACACAAGTAGTTCTTGCTATTGTAATAAATCAATGCAAAATCAGTCATATGAACGCCATATAACTATAATATAAAGTATCTTTTCATACATGTCTACCATTCAGGTTAAAGTCTATATTGACTCGAATAGCACACTGATATCCTGCTGTAGGTCTGCAATTATAACAGTACAGGTGACCTTCTCCTTCAGCACAACTGAGTCAGTGAACGCCCTCAGATACCAAAGACCCCATCCATCACGTCTGAACTCACTGCACGTCTTTTTCTCTTTAAAGTGCATGTACCTGCAGAGGTTTACCTTCTCTCTATGAACTACAACTCACTTCAGTAGTGCTTGCCATTTCCAAACACAAGAGGTTGTGATTGGTTGTGAGTTTAGCACCTTGGGCAAGGCTGTGAATTGCTAACAACACACACACGGTGAAGCTGTGTCTATCAAGTATTTGGGATGCAGTCTAGCACTTAGCAAGGCTGTGCTTGATTATCTCGCGGGACTGAGGTGGGATCCTATCAGGGAAGAGCACCTGGAACTCCACCACCAAGTCGCCTCGCTGGGACGGGCTCTTGGGCAGGGGCAGACCCTCACCCCGGAGCCGCCGTACAGCGCCAGGTTTAATGACATCACTGCACGGTAGAGGCATCATCCGGCTGTCAAGTGTAGGCACGTTAACTGTGCAGCCACAGAGCGCCTGCAGAGACATAAAGGAAGAAAAAGTTAGTTCTGGAGATCCGTTATCTAGAACAGGTTTCATAATATCTGAATGGCCTCATTATGACTGGAACAAGGTAGACTTGGAACTGAAAATCAGTCAAGTGACCTTTCAAAGTGTCAAGTTATATAAGGGATAAATATGGAATGTCTGTCTTTGATAGAACCTGATAGCTAGATGTTATGCAATAACCTAGTGTTACAGATGTTATAATGCCTGGTCTATTTGCTGTTCTGTGTGTGGGAGTTAAGTGCTTTGGTGACTGAAGTGTGCCAAAGAAATATGGAGGAGAGCTTTGAAATGCCAGTCTCTGTGACTGCCACCCAGCAAATCTGTGTGTGGGTTGGAAAGAAGTGAGAGCCAGAAACAGAACATGTAAAAAAAAAAAAAAAACAGCTCTCTAGCCTTTCTGCTAGAGTCTGCAGCCTGCATAGTAGCTGAGAGGGAGAGTGGAGTGCAATGCATTTTGTGGGGGCAGTCAGCACTGAGTCTAAATTTAGCTCGTGCTCTTCTCTGTCTCTGCAGGGGCTGATGAGGGAATGGAGGCGTTAGCAGGCTGCTGCTGCTGCTATGTTAGCAGGGGTCTGTCAGCGTAGTCTCAGCCCAGGACTCAGATGCCCAGAAAAGAACACAGTGTTCTCTTCTCAGACTACAATTCTAGATGCTATCTTCCCTACTGGCAATGTTTTTCTGTAATTGATTTTGTTTGGCATTCCAGAGGACGCATTATTCAGCGCTTATGTAAAAGACAAGAAGTGGATGGGTCTAACCTTTCTTCGAGTAGGTGTAGGAGCTGGCACGATAGCATAGTATACTATTTATACTCCAGTCATGCTATTATGTAATGTATTATTTATGGGCTGTGTGAGTTGGAAGCTAGAGCAGGACCAGAGCTGAAGGCTCTATGGCAGTCACCTTGAAGAACTGTTGAACTTAACTCACCTCTTTCAGAGTGATCTTGGCTGTGTAGACGATGTTGGAGCCGTCTCTCTTGTACTGCGAGTGCTCCTGGTCCTTGAGAACAAAGGTGATGTCTGCAGGTGTGTTGTTGGGCGTCTCATCGCCTTCTCTAGGGAAGGTGATCTTGGTACCTGCTTTCCATCCTTTCTTCACCACCACGTTCAACACCTTGTCTTCAGAACGCACGCTGCGGCCGTCGGGATTGAGGCGGCTGCGGGTAATCTTCACATGTTTCGTGCAACCGTGAAGTATCTCCTCCAGGGTTACTAGGAGGTCGTGCACCACAGCGTCAGTCTGCAGGTGCTGCTGGCCTCTTCGCGGACCACCCTCGAAGCCTCCCATGTTGCTATAGGTGTACCGTCTAAAGGGGTCTTCTTCGCCATCTAGGTCAGAGCCGAAGAAGATGTCGAAGTGGTCGGAGCCGTGGAAGAAGGATGAGAAGGTGGCATGGGGGTCATTCTGGTAGTTGTTGCGGAACACGCTGCCTGGGCCCGCCATGGACATTCCATTTTTAAGACCTGAACAACACAACAGAAACACAGAGTCGTTTTTAGTTAAGTTTACTGTGTGTGCTGCAGTTATTTAGTCACTTTATACTTGAGTGTTTAAGTCATGACCTCCCTCTCCACAATAGTATTGAATGTTAATAGTTAATTCCAGCTGTAGTCCATTAAAACACCAAAGGTTCATCACTTATAGAACCCCTTTACAGCTTCAATAATTGCAGTTATGTTACTCAGTACACAAACTCCACTGCTCTCACCTTCTTCTCCATACTGGTCATATATGCTTCTCTTCTTGGGGTCGTTCAAGATCTCGTAGGCTTCTGCGATCTCCTTGAACCTGTCCTCTGCATCGGCGTCGCTGTTCTTGTCCGGGTGGAACTTCAGAGCCATCTTCCTGTAGGCCTTCTTAATCTCGTCTTCATTGGAGTCAGGTGACACACCCAGGACTTTGTAGAAGTCTTTGCCTGTGGGTTTGATGGACAGGCAGGGCGTGTCTTGCTCAGACTTGGTGCTCTCCTGCAGAAACAAGTGCAAACATAAGTTCAGCCATCTTCATATGACAACGCCAGTGATGTCATGTTTAACATTACATTCTGTACCAAGCCAAAGAGATACTGCATCATTGACAGATATGTAAATTCAGACGTTCAGCCCCTCAAATGATGATGCAGTCAGCATCCTCCACATCATCTGCTGCGGGCTATGTATGAATTCACAGGAAACGCTGCCTCCAGCTATGACACTGTTGGAAAGCATCCTATAATCACTGTGCTGCATTAAGCCATGTTTGCCATAGGCTGAAGCAAACGACGTGATTGGGGGGTGGGGGGGTGTTTAGGCGTGTGTATGGGTATCGTGAGGGGTAAAAAAGACATCCCCCAACGACCGAGATCCTCCGCAGTGATTGGCTGATCAGGCAACAGCGACTAATGCATGTGAATGAACTCCGCAACAGTGACGAAAGTGATGCCGGTTCATTAGCATTGGCTTACAATAAAATCTAAATGATCGATAGTATTCACAGAGGGAAACTTTTAAAATACAATACACGCTGTGTTTAAATATCACGCTCTCTATTTAGGTAAGAAAATGTGAATGGTTTCGAGTTTATCTCTCTTTTTTTTTCTTTTACAGGTTGGCAATGC
This sequence comes from Gymnapogon annona, assembly GCA_029814585.1. Taxonomy (NCBI): domain Eukaryota; kingdom Metazoa; phylum Chordata; class Actinopteri; order Kurtiformes; family Apogonidae; genus Gymnapogon; species Gymnapogon annona. The sequence continues at coordinate 23,333,563 of JAPTHA010000005.1, read as the reverse complement.
GACAAAACCTTTTGAAATAATAGTTCAAAAGCCGTAAAAAGTGTGTATGTAGAATGGGCTGAACTTACCGCTGATGACGAGGAGCTTGAGCTGTCACCTCTGTGCATCACCCGCACTTTGCACTTCACATTAACATTTTTGTGATTGACACCAAACTGCGTCCAGATCAGAACCATGGTGGATGAGTGTGAGGCTGCGGGTCGCTGTTCAGTCTCCTGGTGCTGAAATTGGTCAAGTTTCGGCTTCTCGAGCTGCGCTTCGTCCTGTCTGAGATCTCCTCGGCTCTCTCATAAATACTGCCGCGGCAGCTCCTTACTATACGCTCGACCGCCCACGCACCGTGACAGAGATTTCCCCGGGACCGCCCATTTCCGAACGCGCGGCAGGGGATGCCGTGTCCTCACTTTCCTCCGCGAGCCGCGATTGGTGCTCCGCGGATGATCACTCGGATGTTGCGGCCTCCTTCGCCATCTCGAGACTTGCTTCCGGAGTTCTTGAAGACGGGCTGAGCAGACAGTCACGACTCAGTACAGAGAGTCCTTTCTGTAACTGGGAACATATAGAGAACAGACGAATCACGATGCGATGGTGCCCAGACAGACCGGACCAGACGGTCAGCTGATCAGTGATGGAGCGCTGTCCTCAAACACCCCACCATCCACACCCAGAAACACACAGATCTAGACATCGAGGCTATTATCAACATGGTTTATGTTTTAACACACACACACACACACACACATATAGGTACATTGGAAAGGGGTAGACATGTAAGAATTTTAATGCTCCTTTCTAATCATGCGAATGTTATCATGTATGTAAATGTCAATTAATGTGCATGTGTCTATGTTAAATAAGCATTTCATGAACGGAACAAACAAATAAATAATTACTTGAGTCTGGTGAATGAGACTATGTGGTGGCTTGGATGGTTTTGGCACAATAAACATACACTGCCCGGCCACTCAAAAGAAGTCACCACATGCAATATTTGACGGGACCACCTTTGGTTTTGATGACAGGAGATGTTCACTGTGATGTATTTTTTAACACATAATGCTCTAGTGTCACAATAAGGTTCCTAATACTTTTCCATCTGTAGTTGCATTGATTGTTGATTATTGAAGATGGAGAATGGGACTGCTGCATCCAGTCTTCATCACAGTCAGGACTTTATGGAGGTTAATCCATGTGTGAAAGTCATGTTTCATTCACCCTCACAAGCCTGCATGATGACCCATCCTAACATCGTCCCATCTTTTAGACATTAAAGACACGAGAGGACACTTACAGTACCAGGTAGAGTTCAATAAGTTGTTCCAACTGAAAATTATTAACCACTGCAGGACTGACCCATTGAAGGATATGGACTATTTGCTTAGTTAAATCAAGTTTTTTTTTTTTTTTGGAATTACTGAGCCTCTTTATTTATCTCTACCTGATACTGTAAGTAGTCTGTCATATCTTTAATGTCTAAAAGGTCAGACAATGTTTGGATCCATTGTCATTAAATCAACAAAATTGAAAGAAAAATCAACATTATGAGCAAGATAATATAAAAAGAATCAGTGAAAAGTAGAAAAGTGAACAAAACAAGTGACCAAAATGAAAAAAATTAGAATAAAGAATAATCAAGAAATGATGTGCAAACTAATGAAGATTTTCACAACAATGAATAGACATGAACATAGCAATGAATAATATGCATAATAATGAAAAAGACCAAATCAGGAACCCGTATAACAAAATGAACAAAACTGTGGAAAAGGGCAACAAAATCTACCTAAATAATCGGGACGTGATGTCTCACATAGATAGATGGATAGATGGATAGATAGATAGATAGATAGATAGATAGATAGATAGATAGATAGATAGAAGTACTTTATTGATCCCAAAACCTGGGGAATTGGAAATAGCCTATTATTTTCAATTTCTTCTGAAAGAATTTGGAAACAAAGTCAAATTCATGACAATTTTCATATGTATTCCACTGAACTTGTAACAACAAATACAAGCCTGAAACTGTCAGTCATTTAATGAACATGTTCCCGGTTGTCGAACACCATGTCCGTGGTCTGATTCTGCAACAACAGTGAGGTGTAATGACAGGTACATGGTGTTCCCAGGGTAAGATGCATCATTTAGACAAGAGCATCACAAAACACAAGCCATTTATTTTCTCGCTTTTTTCTTCCTGCCTCCTTTCAATGTCCTTCAGTCTTCACAGAGCTGTATGTGGACATGGATATGTGAGCTGCCCCTGAGATAATTTGCACTTGTATTCTGCCTGTGGAGTAATTGTGTGATTGCGCCTGATGATGATAATAACAAGTAAAAAAAACAAAAAAAACCCCAACCAAACAAAGAGGAACTGCTGTGTGGTATGCCCATCAAAAGTAGTCTATTGAGACAAAAGTGGGGCAGAATGATAAAAAAAATGACACAACTGTGATATGAGTCATTGTTTTAATGTGAATGTTAATTTTCACCAAACGAAAAGCTGCAAATGTGATTTCAGTTGGTGTCTGGAAAAATCTGATTCATAGGCCAGGACATCTCTGCAGCAAAGGGCTCATATGAAGAGATGGTTCAAACACTATTTAAAGATGTGACAGCCCCCGTCACCCCACCCCTGTCAGTCATGGTGCATCAGCTGGATTCATGACATGGTATGAAAATAATAGGTGGAACAGGCTGTACATCACATGAGGTTTGGGGTTTAAGACTTAATTACACAAGACAAGTTACTCATGGTCCAGTAAGAACATCCATCCATCCATGGATAGACCGTCCATCTATCCATCCATCTACCCATCAACCCACCCACCCATCCATCAACCTTATCCACCTATCAATCCAACCGACCAACCACCAATCAGCCAGCTACCCAACCTACCGACCGACCAACCACCCAACCAATAGACCAACAGACCAACTAACAGACCAGCCAATACACCCACCACCAACCACCGGACCTACAGACCAACCAACTTACCAACCGACTGACTGACCGACCAACCAACCAACGGACTGACCAACAGACCAACCAACACACCCACCCACCAACCAATTAACAAGCGGGCAACCACCAATCAACTGACCACCCCACCAACCAATAGACTAACTACCAAGCAAGACACCAACCACCAACCAGCTAACCAACAAGCCAACCAACAGAACAGTCAGCACACACTCTAACCAACCAACCCATCCCACGCACCCACCAACCAGTCAAATGTTATCATAATGAAACTTATGTCACGAGGTGCAAGCCCTTCCTTTTAACAAACAGAAACCTGGAGTGACCCGGGCTGTGGAGAATGGACATCGGCCTTGAATTTGTATGTATTATTGATAGAAAATCAACATGATAGAACTATTACTGACCAGCCTTAATAAGTAACACTGGACACCCACTGAGCGCATGAAGGCTGTTAAAAGTAGAGTCATCCCTAAGTACATGTCTTGTGTTTGCTTCAGATCCTGCAGGTGTTCGTGTTTTTGCATCCACCCCCGTAGTTCTGCAAGGTGCTACAGTGCCACAGATATGCAAATCAATGCAAATGCCGCCCTTCAAAGCAAGAAAGATGTGGAATTAAAGAGCACCTTCACATTACATAACTGAACAAATTAAAATCTTTGTGTTGTCAAGTAAATGTTCTTATCCTCCTCCGATAATCAAAGGCTACAGAATTTTGATTATCACTTCGAGAGGATTTTGACTGATTGAATAACTTGGCAGTTTTTTTTTTTTTTTTTTTTTTCTCTTGGATGTTCTTTTCACTGTTGCGTCTGGTTTGGCAAATATTCTTTGGTGTTTTTCTCCAGATTTAATTGGGTAGGATTCAAGAAATGACACTTTAGAAAAAACTTTCAAGAATATTTTTTTGTATTTCATCACCATGTAGCTTTCTCATCTAAATGTCAACAGTTTTATGTACACATATACAGATTAAGTGTACGTGTTGTTGTTGTGATTCATTATCAGTCGAACTATCCAGAGATTGGACCTTTCATCCCAATATGAAGGCACATTTTTTCGTGCTATGTTGTGTTCATAATAGTGAAAAACAATTAGTGACAAACAAAAAGAGCAAACTGCGAAGGGCACATAAATCTAGGATGAGTTGATTTAAAATATTAAAAACCTTCTAAAAATATCCAAACCCACCTGCAGTCACCGTGGAAGTTCCTGCTTTGGCAAAATGGAGCAAGTGCCATTTTTACCCACTGACAAAGATGCAGTACATCTATTTCGAGCTCATACTACACATACTACTACGGCACAGAGGCAGCGCATCCATGGCGATGGGGATGTGAGTGTCTCAGGGAGCGTACATACATGGCACTGCTTCCTCTTCTGTGATGCTTCATACATCCAATGGCGGAAGGAGTTTCCAGGGGATTCTCCTTTCGTCTTACAGGAAACTAGACAAATTTGGTTTGAACATGTTGATCCAGGAACGTCACGATCCTCATCGCAGCTCACATACTATTCACAGACTGTGAAAGATATAGAGTGAATCAGACCGGCCTCTTTCACAGCACCCACGGGAACAGTCTGACTGTGTTTGTCCTGTTTTTCACACACTGCATTTCTCCAGTAGAGGATAGATACAAAGCCAGTTGTCAATCTCAGTAGAAATAATGCTAATTAAAGCACCAGGCTGCATTGGCACTGCTATTGTTGGACAGTGAGAGGGCGGACAGCTAGCGTGTAGACTGTGTTCAAGTAGTATTGTTTGAATTGTTTTGACACACACTTAACTTGTGGTTGCATTGAACATTCAACAATCTATGTATAGATTAAAATATGCTATATACAGTATA
>JAPTHA010000005.1:23298858-23315994 GCA_029814585.1 Gymnapogon annona | reverse complement strand
TGTGTGTGTGTGTGTGTGTGTGTGTGTGTGTGTGTGTGTGTGTGTGTGTGTGTGTGTGTGTGCGTGCGTGCGTGCTGGAGGGAGGAGGACGGGCATTTGGCCGCTCAGCCATCAGTCATTAGTTAAATGTTGAATTGGTGCTTCCCCTAAAGGACAGCAGCCCATTCAGGCCATAGCTCTCGCCTGTAGCAGCTGTCAGCACCCTGTGTAATGACTCACACACAGACACACACTGTCTCTCTTAGCATGATGTATGCATGTCTTACCAAAGACATGGGTGCTAATGACAGCTATTATAAAATACGGATCAGTGAAACCAAGTGCGTAGTGAGCAGTAAAGATGAGCTAAAACCAACACACTGGTCATTAACAGAGTAACACAAACACATTCAAATGTTAGAAAAATATATTTGTTTAAGCCTGTGCGTCAATATTCACTGACCGGCCTTCTCTGCCTTATGTAATTTTAATCTTTGTTTCTCTCACATGGCTCGATACAGGTTGTTCACTCTAACTTGGGTGGCGAGCCCACCGTTCAATAATGCTCTAGTAATTAGACCCTCACAAAGCAGTAACAACTCTGTGTTTATGGATGCTGCATCTCATACAGATGTGCTGTCAGCTTTAGCCTCCCAGTGAACCTTTTTTTTTCCGCTCCTTGCACAATGCAGACTATAAAGCTGCATGGAGAGGTACACCCACGCTGAGGGGAAGAAACTGTTTTCTGTCTGCAAGGCCACATTTTGTGTTAATTTACAAAACACACCACACTGTTTTTTTCAGCATCCACTATGAGGTTTGTCCAAAGTGAGAATGGAAGGCCAACACACCAGCCACAGAAAACCAACAGAGGCTAGTGACAACGGCTGATGGAAGTGATGTCTGTATAGGTAATTAGAGGTTAGTCAACCTTTAGGTTTATCAGCCTCTTGCTTTATGGTTTGGAACAATTGATCAACTCAGACGGTAAAGATCATGATAATGGTTTTGGCATGTTTATGAATCATGACTGCATAGGATCATCTTCACAGATTAAAATCCATGTGTGGTTCAACATTTCATACGACAACAGCTACTGTTTGCTGTTGGGTGCTTGGACCGGGGAAGGGTTCAGCATATATGTGTAGCTGATGTTTATGCAAAGGGTTGAATAAGGACAAACTTTTAAAAGTGTAGTGTGGCGCTTCTTACTTAGCTTGAATATCACTCCTTCCTCATTAATCTCTACTTTTCATCAGTACCGAGAATTATTGCTTTGAGTTAATCTGCATTTGTAAATGTTAAATTGTTAATGAATGAATTTTCCTCTGGCTGCCCTTTCCAGAAGGTTAAACAGGACACTGGAGATATCTCCAATAAAACAAATGTTATGGTGGGCTGGGTGGAGAGATTTCTCAATCCTAATGGTTTGATTGATTGCCATGTTCGGACACTGAGGGTGTTGTGAGGATGGATCCTAATGACTTCAGTGGAGCCTCGACTTGTCATCTGTCTCCATCATCAGGTCAAGGTTTCTATTTATCAAGTAAAATCTGTCTACATTTAAAAGATGAATTCGCATGTGTCCTCAAATGGTTAAGAATATGTCCACATAAATTTAGGGAACCTCAAGTGTTATTGTCAGATATCTTTCCATGTGTTCAATGCAGTAAAGTCAATCCCCCCATTAGACTGATGAAGGCCATTTTTTGACCCACAACGGGTAGTTTCTCTGAATGTCACAATATGATTGTTCTGTTTTGCAAACAAGGTTTGTTTAAATGTTAAAAAATGTGCAGATCATATACTCTTATGTTCCATAGAGTTTTCGTCCGTGTTTAACTCCTCCTAGTGGTTAAAATCCAGTAGCGCTATCGAACGTGTATTGTTTCAATAAAGTTTCTTTAAACAGGAAGTAACAGGAAGCAGTACGGAACCGTAGAAATGGAACGGTAAAGATGTTAGCATACAGCCTCTGCTACTCTTGAGAGACCACGGTGTCTTGTATTTGAGGTTGTATTGCCGGTATGTATTATTTCTGTCTAATGTCCAACTTCACCTTCATTTTGTACATGAGCTTTAGTTATAAACAAGTTATTCAATCATGACTGTGGCAATGAAATATGTTAATTAACCGCTTACGGCGTGGTCAAAATGGCGCACACAGCCAAATATGTATTGTTCTGAAATTGCTGTTAGCATAAGCGGTGCAGTGTGTTCATTGTGTATAAAACACATTTTGTAATTGAGATATTTGTATGTCCTTTCTAGTTTCACCCTTTTCAGTGTCAATAAACCTGATGAGACACACGTTAGAGTCTTCAAAGTTTTTGATACGAGAAAGGTATTATTGGCCATAATGACCATAACGGCACAATGATAATTGTAACAATGTGAATTATTAGATACTTGTACAATTCCTTTAACATGTCCTGAAAGTACTGTGAGATAGAGGCTATAAGAAACTCATAGAAGCTATGGGCGATGAAGTGGGCTTCATTAAGTTGCCCCTTGCTTCAGTGAGTTGCCCATAGTTTCAGTGAGGTATCCATAGCTTCAGGGTGTTGCCCATGGCTTAATTGCCTTACCCATGGCTTCAGTGACTTGTCCCTTGAAGCCATGGGTCCCTTGGTGACTTGTGGCTGGGTGACTTGTCCCTTGTGTGTGTATTGTAACAATACACACACAAAATCACATACTAAAGAGAATTAATGGAAAATGTTGGTACTATATGTACTATTCATTTTGTCGCACAGACGTTTTGACGCTCTGTTATGAGCACAAATCCTCTAGATGTACTATTCTGTCAGAGGATAAAGCTGCCACCCTTCAGTAGTGTCTTTGTATTTTTGTTCAGTTTAGAGTGAGGCTGATACAATGTCTTAATCATCTGTGAAATATATAGTTTGTGTTTGGAATCTCAAACTGTTGGTGTCCTTGTGTTGAACGAGAGAAATCAATATGCAGTTGATGAAATTTGGACACAGCACCTTGAGATCTACGGTACGTATCTTTAAACATGTTGACAGTTTCCATCTTCCCTGAAAACATCACTCTTCCTCTTGACTGAGTGGCCTCCTAAATGTTTTATTCAGCATCTCTGAAAGCGCATCATGCACCACATGGAATACCAAAGCTACGCAGTAAGTGTCAAGATTGCTGAATGCACTGACTTTATTAAACACTCTCATTGCATTTGAAAAAGTTCAACTTCAAATAAAATAAAAACTCAATGATACCTCCATGACACATGACACCTCCTGCACTTTGACAGAATATACGCCGCCTAAGTTTGGTGTGTTGTATACACAGATTATATACTTTAAAAACACACAGCACTACGCTACTTTATAATGATTTTTACTCGTTTAAAAATCTGTCATAACCAGTTCATGATGGGATACGTCTAGTACTTCCATTGTTGAATATAAGTAAAAGTTATCTCAGGTGTTCCTAGGTGGCACTGAGAACAGGATGTACATTATGGCATCAAAATCTACCAACTCATATCAAAAACTACTTGAAGTGCGCAAGAGACTATAAACACAGTGAGTTTGAATATGTGTATAGAGCCAGACTTGGGATATTCTAAAGTTTGTTTGCGTTTTAAAACATACAAGGGAAAACCTCATGAAACTTAAACAAATCTACCCACGCACCAGCTGCTACTAAAGGTCACTGCACCGTCGATGCAGTGAAAATAACCAAGTGGCACTCGATGTCATGTAGGACAATTTATTACACAGAGAAAAGACCAAACCCCCCCAAAAAACTTGTCTATAATAGAGCTTTACACTCATCCTGTAAAGTCCTGAAAGTGACTGTGTGTCACAACCACTGGAAAACCCAGTGGAAAACTTCCAGTGCTGTGATAGAGAGAATTTTGATTGGCTGCAGGCACAAAACTGATCTGATTATTGACTCGTCCAATGAGAACGCAGCCTCGGGTCACCTTTAGGAGCCAAATACATGCTCACTTGTTCTGCTCCCACAACCAGGCGTCATGAACTTTAACAGATTAAAACAGCTTCAATAATTGTTGAGCCACGCTGCACATTAGCACAATTTAAACATACTTGTGTGTCTGTGACATTTGTGCCATCATTGATGTTTAAATAGCTCTTCTCCAAGAAACTTTAAGTGGGGAGGGTGCTCATGCTCTTTATGGACATGCTGCCACAGACTAAATCCTTATGGAAGAAATATCTGTATGAGAAAGTTTTTTTTGCATGTTGGAGGTTAGCGTTCTCTCAAGTTGTGCGGTGGGCTTTAACAGAGTTGAAAGAGATAGTATTGCAAACAGGAATATTCCAGCCAGACAAGTATTTGAGTGACACAGTACCTTGGGAACTGGTACAAGTCCACTCTCACAGTGTCACTGTGGCATGTTACTGACTCAGCCTCTTCTTGTGAGGGTCCTTTGTATGTTTCCTTCCATTGGTCAAATGTTATGGCAAAGTGGGTGTGTTATACTACTACCACTGACACCACTTGTCAGCATTGGTGAAAGATAATAAGATTGCTATTATTGCGAAAGCACAAATATTTGTATTTCAGCCTCTATAAAAGGGAATAAAAGGCCTGAGTTGTTCCCACAGTGTCTTCCTGAATTTTTGATGCACAATAGACCCAGACAGCTAATCTGTTGAACCTCGTTAAATTGAGGACATTTAGCTGAAGTATCCATACAATGACTGGGAACAGAAATTCTTGGAAAGTTAGAGACAATAACAACTACTGTTTAATTTGTAGTCTGTCCTTAAAAGATGGCAGCGTGCAGAAGCAATGGACACAGCTCAGTTTGAGAATTTATTTCATTTAACCTTAAACAAACCCCAAAACAAACCAATATGCAAATTAATTTTCAGAAACAAAACTACAGAGTACATGATTAATGACTTTATGCAGTGATGAAATTTAAATCCAAAGCATAAGGAGCTTGAAACAGACCCTAAGTGAAACAGCCACCTGGTTCCTGACCAGCAGGGCTCTGCTCTGGTTCCTCCGGCTCTGCTGCGCTCTGTGGTTAAACAGCCATTGATTGCATGAAGTCCACTTACTGTGAGGGGAATGAGGAATGTTTGTACATTCTCCTCTGCTCCCGGGGCCATGACTGACACAGCATGTGAATGTCCTCCAATGTGACCTTCAGGTTAAACACACGTTTAACTGACAGGCATTCCTTGCTGATACTGAAGCCTGTGAATATCACATGAAGATAAAAATTATTAATTTGAATGCTAATTTGAAAACTCTGAAATTAATAATTTCATCCTTACTGTGTTATTTGTCACCATCATTGAATAATAATAATAATAAAAATACAATTTACTGCATATATAATGCACTTTGTTTGAAATCAAATCTCCAGGTGCACAGTCTAAAATAACAGTAATAACAATGTACAGGATAGAGTAAAAACAACAGATAAAATCAACCAGAAAAGGCTTTTCTAAAAAGGAGGGCTTTTAGTCCTTTTTTAAAAGTATTCACCATCTGTGGAGCCCTTAGGGGGTCTGGGAGGGCAATCCACAGACGGGGAGCAGCAGTCCTCCATGGTACTGAACCGAGTCCTGGGAAGGTACAGACGGTACAGTTGGCCTGACTGGGTTCTGACTGAGGTGTGTGGGGAGAGGAGTTCCGTGAGGTAGGTGGGGGTCTCATCATACCAATGGTGATGGGTAGAGCTGAACGATCTGTCGTTTTAGACCGAAAATCGCGATTTCAGACAACACGATTTTCAGATCGTCAAAACCGACGGTTTCTTTCTTTTTTTTTTTTTTTCTTTTTTTTTTACATTTCTTACATGGTAGTCTATGGTGTAGAAACACCCAGAGTGGTGACTCTGTGTCAGCTACCAAACAAGAAGCTCTATGCTGCACGTAGACAGGTCACGTGTTCTACACTCCCACTAGTGTCGCTGCTCGTTCAACTTCAGACGTGATAGAAGCGGATCCGAGGGATTTGACTGCGGTCCATCCAGCCGCGATTCGCCTCTTCCTGGTCCAGTCAGGCCTCCCTCAGGATTACGGTAGACGGCTCTTGTTTCTGTTGCGGCTCACAACAGCCACAACAGAAATAAAATGAGATGATTAAATGAGTTTTAATTCTACTTGGTTCTTGGTACGGGATCAGATTATGTCGCGTTATGGAGCCGATCCGTTTTTTTGTCGTGGTTCTTCTGAAACTGAACGTTTCTTATGAACTATGCTGCGTTTTACGGAACACCTACAAACACAATGTAAAGATATGTTCTGTTTTCATTTAAAAATAAAAGCACTTCCCCAAATAATTTAAAAGGCGTTTTCTCTTAATTTTTCAAAAAAATACCCCCTGGAACTGGTGTGTATGGGTTTAGCACTTCATATACTACCAGCACACAAAATATGAAGTACTTTTACTGTATACTTTTGGAGTGATTGTACTGCAAAATCACCTTCAGGCTACAAAACTTTTTTTTTTTGTCCAAGACTGTGCTAGATGCAAAATTCAAAAATTAATACCAAACAAAATTCCAATAAGTAGTTTATGAAAATGGCTTGGATTGTATTAGTATTATTTAGTAATTATTTTGTTGCGCTGGGCCATTGATTAAAATTTTTAATGCCTGATATTTTGTAGATGGGAAACGTAAAATAAGCAGTTGACTTAAGAAAGAGGCTCTCTTTTTATTTTTATATTTTTGAGTTATTATGACTGTTGTTCCTCAGGCTACAAATGTTAATAAATAGTCCTGCATTTGAAATCCCTTGACATTAGTTTTCATTCTTGCATTAGCTTTATTGAATTTATTGTTTGAATTAATTTGCACTGAAACTTCGTAAAACAAAAAAAAATCGTGGTTGAAATCGAAATCGCAATATCTGCCACAAAAATCGCAATACAACTCTTTTCTGGAAATCATTCAGCCCTAGTGATGGGTGTGCAGGAGGATTTTGTATTGGACACTTCAATATGGATATTGAAGTGGACAGGGGGGCAGTACAGGGGGTGAAGGATGGGGGTAATGTGCTGTTTTTTTGCACCCTCATTAGGACCCTGTCAGTGCTGTTTTGAATGTATTGTTTTTGGAGGCTTTGGCCCTGGGGACCCCACAGGTGACATTGTGGGAGCAGGATTTAGCACCCCCAAGAGCTACAAACTCCTTCCTGTTAGGTATGAGTGAAGCTAGTGATAGGGAGTGCGACATGGGTGTGGTGTTGGAGATGATGAAGGGGGATGTGGTGGTCAACATTGTCAAATGCAACAGTGAGGTCAAAAAGGATGAGGGGGGGAGTAGATCTTGGGTTAGAGGTCACAAAGAGGTCATTGGTGACTTTGACGAGGGCTGTCTCCCTGCTGTGGAAGGAAGGAAAACCGGATTGAAGGTTTCCTTAGAAACCGTTTGATGTGGTTGTGGAGGGAGACAACTTTTTCAAATACTTCAGAAATGAAGGGTAGGTTGGAAATGGGTTGCAGTTGGAGAGAGGTTCAGGGTCAAGAGGGGATTTTTTTGAGGAGGGGCTCGATGATAGCTGTTTGAAGGGTGATTGGAACATGACCGGTTTGAAGAGAAAGATTTATGACTTTGGTTATGAGCGGACTGATGGAGTGACTGTGAGTCCTGACCAGAGGGGAGGAAGTCTAGGGAGCATGTGGAAGGTTTGGATTTACCAATTATTTTCTCAGCATCCCGCTGCGTTGTGGGGTAGATATGTGAGAGGTGTTGTGTGGTAGGTGAAATGTTGTGTGGGACAGAGGAGTTGGATGGTGGTAGAGCAGGTATTGTCAATTTTTGTGAGGTGAAGAAATCCATGAAATTGTTAGTGTTTGACAGAGGAGGTTTGTGGTTTGAGGAGGTGTTTGATGGTAGTAAAAACTTGGTTTGAGTTACTGGGGTTATTGTCAGTGATTTTGGAGTAGTGCGCTGACCTGGCCTTGGAAAGCACTTTGGCATATGTCCTTGAGTGTACCCAGTGGGGGTCTTACTTAGGTAGTGGTGCCCAGGGGGACAGGCCTCATTGAGGACAGAATAGACCTCAGGCTGTTCCCAAGTATGTTAGACAGAGAATGTCTATCCCCTTGATGTGGCTGTTAATTAGTCCACACTTATGAGACAGTGACTGTACATTTTGTAATTCCAGTGTGGAGTGGTGTATGGAGTCCAATTTGTTTAGAGGGTGGAGGACACTCCCATCCACTCAGTTTTCTGTTCCGCTGACCGTATGGGCTGCTGTTTTCTGTGTTTGTGTCATTAGAGCACCACCACTCCAATCGTTGTGTGATGGTATGCACTGCGGAGGAGAGGGAGGTGATGGAGTAATGGTGGTCACCACGTTTGGGCAAAACAAACGGCGTCCCAATCCTCTGTGTATGCTGGGTGTCCACGGATCCTTAAAAAGTCTTAAATTTGTTTGTCCAAAATTAAGGCCTTAATTATCCTTAAAAATGACAATTCCTAAATCTACCTTTCAAAGGTATTAAAAATCCCACAAACACAATAAACAAAATTATATTTTCTTACATTGTAGAGTGAAATCTTCATAAAGAATCTGGCAAATTGCTAATTACTGCTCTGCATTTGAGCACAACGGAGCGGATGTGAGTAGAACCAACAGCAATCGTTGGGCTGTGGGGGAGGGGGCTACTTTCAGCTCTACACCTTAACAGCTTGCACTTCAGTAGCTATTGGCAACGGAGCCATATGGAAATATACATTTAATTTTAGCTGTATGGATAAACTGCCATTTGCAGCATGGTTCAAACAGGTTCAGACCAGTTCAAGGAATCAACTATGAGAGAAAGATTGTCAGATCTTTCAAACTGTTCCAAGTTGCCTGGGTTCTGGTATACATTTGTGATATTGATGTTTGTTATTTTTCAACACTTTCAGTTCCATTAAATATATGGACAAAACAATTTGAAGTGTGGTCACACTTTTTGTTATACCGCAGATGAAAGGTTTAAATTTGATTAAAGTAGCCTTAAAAATGTCTTAAAAAGTCTTAAATTTTAGCTTCCATAAACCTGCAGGTACCCTGGGATGTCACGGGGTCGATATGGTAATTCGAGCAGGTGACGCAGAGATGTCCAGTCAGCTGGTGTTTCCACAGAGATGGCGCTCTATTTACAGGCATTTGAAAGATGTAAAGGCGTAGGAGCCGAGGAGTTCCAAACAGAACCAAAAGGCTTAGTGTGGGGTGTAGCTAGCATCTTTGTTTGCATCACTGTCCCGACTGAGAGGGTACCCAGCGTGTTAGCCACCAGTGTACAGACGGGATAGCAGGAGGTCATGCGGACCAGGCCACTTTTGTGAGTCCATTGCAGAGCCACGTTACGTGTGTTGAGGGCATTTTGGCTGATTTTGGCATTTGCGGTGTAGCAACATGCAGTGTCCTCTCCGCCCCACCATTCCGCTCCTCCTCATTAGTTGGTGTGACAACATTCTGCCTCTTTTTGCTCTAAAACATCTAAGCACACTGCATTTTACAAACTCCCTCAATTCATCATCATTAAAGCATTTCAGTGTCCTGTGTGAACTCTGAACTGCGCAACACACACCAAAGCAGGACATCTTGTTCAGCTCAGCACTAATAATAGTAACACTAACATTAGCCTGTGAACCATTAACCAAGACTGCAAGAGTACGTATGATATAACATCCTAAAAATGTACAGTGCATATCTTATATGTGACAGTGGGACGTGTTATCAAATATTTAAATATTCCATATAAATTAGGTGGAGCCATAATAGACGAGAGGCACTTGAGCTGCTTAATGTCCCACCATATCTGTGTGATGTATTGAACAGAAGTAGTTATGTTAATGAGGTCATTAATTAACCTAATTTGCATTCATCAGCATACTTATCCTCATATAATGACCAATATTAATGGTGGCTCTGCGTCTGAACTTAATAAGGAGTTTCTAGAAAATCATTTTTGCTCTCATTAATAGCTAAATTTATCCAGCGAGGTGTTTAAAATCATCGATGCTGTGGACCAGCACGTGTGAGTTTACCATATGTAACGCATTAGAATGCCTTTAAATACATGCTACCATTTTGTTGACGTTCAAAGGTTTTGCTATGCCCCGCAAGCCATTTCAGGTTATCTAGTAGTCCGAATATTTGATGGATGTTCATTTTAATAAACTGATTTTATATCCCTCCAGCCTCGCCTGTTTCCACCATCAGCCACGGGGCGCTAAAAGTCACTCGGGGGTCGGCAGGCTTATTGGCATTCATGCTTGGCTCCTTTTTTTTTGGGGAAGGGAGAGTTTTGACGTACAGAGGTGCCAGCTTGGTTCATGGGAACATTTGACATGCTGGTGCCAATTAGGTCCAAAACTTTCCCTCAGGACTTGTGCACACACATTCAGGCATAAACACACGACCTTCCCTGAAGCCTCCAGCTGTTTGCTGTATAATGAAGACTGTGGAAGTGGAGGGAGGTGGAGGAATGGTCTGTATGCAGCAACGCTCCTGCTACCTGGAGCCCCGCGGTGGCTTTAAAAGATCTGATGGAGCAGAGGAGCAAAGATTGTTTATGTTACAAAATGTATGTATGTATCACATATATTTTTGATTTTAAAAAACAGCAGATCTGAGTCTCACACAATCTGACTGATATTTGAATGTTTTAAAGTTATTCTGAAGCTTTGGCACATGATGGTCTTTAAATGGATTACACTTAGTAGTTAAACTTAGACTTCTTTTATTGTCATTACACAGACACACACAGTGA
The DNA here is from genome assembly GCA_029814585.1 of Gymnapogon annona. Taxonomy (NCBI): domain Eukaryota; kingdom Metazoa; phylum Chordata; class Actinopteri; order Kurtiformes; family Apogonidae; genus Gymnapogon; species Gymnapogon annona. Next base: position 23,305,290 of record JAPTHA010000005.1, on the reverse strand, counting down.
ATCTGGCAACGAAATGTCATTGATTGGCAACTGATAACACAAAATAAATCTGGAAAATACAAAAGTGTAAAATTGCTAAAGTGAATCCAAAGCCATGAGTGGCTGCAGTGCAAAGGTGACAACACATACAGTCAATATAAATGAGGAAATAAATAAGATGTGGACAGAGCAATATTGCGCATCAATGTAAAGAGTGTAAATATTCCACATCAATGTAAACAGTACTATAAACAGTGTAACCATTACATAAATGTAAACAGTACTATAAACAGTGTAAATATTCCACATCAATGTAAACAGTACTATAAACACTGTAAACATTGCACGTGAAAGTCAAGTACAGTTTAATAGTCTGATGGCTCGGGGAAAGAAGCTGTCACTGAACCTGGCCGTTCTACAGCGGATAGTTGAAGCTCATAGATTTTTTTTGTCTGTGTAAAGTGTACCTGTCTTGTTTTGTGTGTGTGTTGCGTGTTTTTGTCTGCTGTCTCTGAGCCTGCCATGTAGTGTATGAACAGAACTAATATTTCTGATGAAAAATCCAAATAAAATTATATTAAAAAAGGTAGTACTTGGATTAAACCTCAGTTACTAAATGCTTTTTTTCTACATCAGAAAAGAAATTATAGTCCCACAAATGTGCATTCGAATACTCCACATCCTGACCGTAGTCTGATTAATTGCATCCATCCATCACACAAGAACTCACAAGCCCCGCAGCCATCAGAGGTGCTCTACAATGTCCCAATTACTGATTCTCCCATCATCGAGCATCTCAACCTTCCTTGTACCTATCCACATTGTTGTACACATCGGACACCTGTATAGAAGCGTCTGCGTATAGATGTGTATGTGGTCGAGTGTGGCCGGTGAGTGTGGTGTGACAGGTTTAAAAGCACTGACCTCGAGTAGCCGCTGCTCTCCAGAGCCTCTTCTCCTATTTTAGCTCACTGTGCTGTTTAAATGAGCTCGACCTGACTCAACCTGCTGCACCCCACCAAGGAGGCTGTTCATGAATATTTTAGCTGAAGTTTGCTTATTGCACAATGAACTGTTTTCCCTTTGCTTGGAGCCACATATATGCAGGCACTCAAGCGTGAATGAAGTCCGAGGAGTACACACACACACACACACACGCGCATGCGCAAAATCACACTACTGTATATAAATATTTAATAGAGGCTCTGCCATACTGTGATTCCTACGTGGACGCCTAGGTGTCATCTTTTTGTTGAACACACACCATTCCACACACACACACTGTAATTTGATGACTTTGGATGGTAATGAGCTGTTGTGGTATCTACCCGACACGCATGACGGATGTCACACAGGGGCAACTGCTTTCTGTTTTTAATGATGTTTATTTGGCACATGTCTCAGGATTATGCATGTGTGACTGATGGAGGGATGTATAAGAGGAGGAAGGGAAGGCATTGAGCCAATAACCGAACAATGTCACGACCCAGTGTTTGACGAATGAAGAAACACAGCTGTATTTTGTATCCGTGCTGCTGGAGTTTTTAAGTAGCAGATTCTAATTGATCTTCTCTTGTCTCGCTGTAACTGTTCAGGCATGTTTGCTTTATTGAACAGGCAGACTTGTCGGACTCATAACGCTACAGATCACATTAAGATATTAGTGAGAGTCAGATAAAACACAACTCTTGATGTAATTGGAAGCACAGCAAAGACATTTTTTCAACATGAATGAATCTGTTCAGTGAGTAAAGGTATCGTTTTGTAAAGTGGTGTTACGTTGGTTAAAGAACAGACTATTTTGATCAGTAACAGCAGATTTTTAAAGAATATTTTATTCAGACTTTTTATGAAACAATATTACAGTTATATTCATACGCCACAAGACAACACAATGGCAGGGTCATAGACAACAGACAAAACAAAACAAAACAAAACCATAAAAATAAGTGATTTGCAGAGACCAATATGTTAACCTCACACTTCCTACATCCTACAAGCTCTGCTTGGGTACATAGATGGTAAATGGCAAATGGATTGCGCTTATGTAGCACTTAAGTATACATTTGTAGTGCCCAAAGCGCCTTTCATTGGCTTCACATTCACCCATTCACACACACATTCACACACAAGTGGGCGGCGGCTGCTATGCAAGGCCCTGCCAGGCTCCACTGCGAGCAATTTAGGGTTCAGTGTCTTGCCCAAGGACACTTTGACGTGTGGACAGTTGGAGCCAGGATTTGAACCACCAACCCTTCAGCCATTGGACGATCACAGCCATAACCACCCATAGAGCTGAACCCATCTGATATGCTGGCAAACTTTCCATGTAATTTAATAATGGTTGCCATATCTTATAAAACATCCCGCATCTTCCTTCCAAGCAGCCTGTGCTTGATAAAAACATGGTAGAGTGTTCAGATTTTAATATCTCAAATATTTATGCAATTAACCTGGATCCAGGGTTTTGAGCCAGTGTCAGTCCAAACTTGGCCATCTCTCAATCAGACTTTGGTTCAGGCAGACAGTGTCCTGTGTTGACTCTCAGACTGTACATCCCAGGTCGGGAGCCTTTTTTAATAGATTTTCACTCACTAGACCTGACATCAAAACTAAGTATCTGCACATTGTGCTTTCATCCATTGCTAAGTGATGGAAGTAAAGCCATTTTTGTCTCTTTTTTTCCCCACTCGTGCACTACCTGCATCAACTTGTCTTTAGTGTATATTGCCTGTCATTGCCTTGGCGTACCGCAGTAGGTCTGCTAGTGATTCTCACACTGTATGAAATCTACATCTTCATTGACAGAGTATAAATTAATCCTTTATTAATATCTGCATTAATCCTATCAAACAACAATAGTGTTACATTCCTTTGTCAGTCTAGGAAACGAAGGAAGTAAGAACAAAAACTGACCCAGATGAAAAGCAACAAATAGAAAGTGAAGTGTGAGGTAGATATTTTCATTAATTGGCAAAAGAAAGGTAATTCAGCTCATTAAGAATAATTATCTAAAACCAGGGTTCTAAAACTACACATGGATTAACAAAGGCAAATTAACCATAGAATAATAAAGAATATACACCTATTAAGACTCGCTGCCAACTTGGGCTGAACGAACGAGAAAAGAGTTGTATTGCTATTTCTCTGGCAGATATTGTGATTTCGATTTCAACCATGATTTTTTTAACCAAATTTAAGTGCAAATCAATTCAAATATTAAATTCAATAAAATTCAATAAATAAAAATTCAAGAATGAAAACTTTTGTCAACGGATTTCAAATGCAGGACTGCTTGTTAACATTTGGTGCCTGAGGAACAACAGTCATAATAACTAAAAAATATACAAATACAAAGAGAGCCTCTTAAGTCAACTGCTTATTTTGCGTTTCCCATCGACCAAATATCAGGCATTAAAAATGTTGATCAATGGCTCAGCAGCAACAAAATAATTGCACTTTTGCAAAAGAACGTACATAAGAATTATTAATTGCAATAAACAACAAAGTAGAGCAAAAAGTAAGTCTTACCTTAAAAAAAAGGTTCAAAAATGGCTCAATGGAGCTATCTGATGACCATGAACATCAGCAGCAGCTACAGACACACTGTACTCACAAACCTGTGCTTCATGAAATGTAATGGTAGTAAAAATAATAATAACAAAACCTATAAATGACCCTTAATTGTCCTCAACAAAAGATGTCAAAATTGTTTTAAATAACGTCTGTTTTAGTGACTGTTTTAGTGCGGCCTTCTTCCAGCTGTGAGTGAAGACCAACAATCTGCTGCTAAATTCCTGTGGCCCGTTGGATTCTGTGGTCATCTGTGACAGCACTGTCTGGTACAAACACATGAGTATTAAAGTCTGAAAAGGCCAGGATAGCAAGGATAGTTCATAACACAATATCAACAATAGACCAATATAATAATAATAATAATAATAATAACAATATCTGTTGACATATTCTATTAGTAAGGGCTTCAAAGAAAAACATTCAAAGGCTTAAATGCCTTTGCATCTCTGTGTCCTTGTCATTCACAGTTGAACAGAGAGAGTGTTGGGAGACTTCAGCATTTACCCATCAAAGGGTTCATCTTCTCACAAACCATCTTGTGCATCTTGTGTGTGTACATCATCCACGTCGACTAGTTCCACATTTGTATAGGCCTACTGTAAACAAGTGTTGTTGAAGCATTTTGCATAAACTTAAATGAAATTGATGAACAAATGTTGAGTACAGCGCTGCTAATGTTGATAGTCTTTCTGTGGCATTTGTAATGTTACAGTAGCAGTGTGCTAACAACAGTTCGTCACTAACCACAGTCGACAACACACTTGTCAGGGCTTTTTTCCTCTCCCAAATTGTGTCTCAGTGTTACCAAACAAAGTCCAGACTTCAGGAAAACTAATTATGATTTTAAAGGACTGGGAGGGCAGCGTAATAGCTAAGCCTAGCTCAGTGAAGATACAAACATACACACGAGAAATCTCAAGAATACATCAGAGATAGACATATTGACAGATGGATAGATAATCACAAACTTCACATAATCATCTAATGAAATAACCCTAACCCCAGCAGTGGATCATCAGCGCGGGCTCGATTTGACTATCCACATTTCACTGTTAGGCTTTTAAAAATACTGCAGCCAACCGCAAATAAATCCGCCAAGAAGAAGAATATAGGATCAAGGAATATAGGGTAAAAATCAGGTATTATCTGAGCAAGAAAGGTTGATTTATTTACATTATCAAATCAAATGATGATGAGTTCTTTCCCTTCCAGGGTTGCCACCACAAATCCAATTTGCGTATTTGATTTGGCAGGAGTTTTTACATCGGACTGCCTTCATGGCACAACCCTTGTATTGTATTTATCTGGGTTTGGGACCAGCACAATGAGACATTGAGGCTACAGTTGTAGGCAGCAGTGTGAAGGATCTTGCCCAAGGACTCACACTAGACGCTCATCCCGGGAATCGAACCCGGGTCCCCTGTGCACCACCCCGGTGCCTTACCAACTGAGCTATTCGGCTGCTCCATTATCAAATCCAAGTTTATTTGTATACCGTGCGATGAACTGGCGACTTGTCCTGGTCCCCCCCCTGCCTTCGCCCTGAGTAGCTGGGATAGGCTCCAGTGACCCCCGCGACCCTGCAAAGGATGCAGTGGGTTTGGAAGATGAATGAATGAGTTTATTTATGTAACGCCAAATTGCAACAACAGTTATCTTAAAGTGCTTTACATGCAGAGTTTGTCCAACTAAACTCCCCGATCGTTCACAACAGAATCCTCCAGGAGCAACACATTATAACAGCGGCGAAGAAAAACTGCCTTTCACAGGCAGAAACCTCAAGCAGTCCCTGACCCCTGGAGGATGGTCGTCTGCCCAGATCAGTTGGAGTCAAAAGACAGGGAAAAACATTAAATGGAGTCAATTAATACAATTAAAGTATAAATACATAAATTGAACATCCAGAGGAAAATATCTTAAAAAAATAGAGGCGTTGAGAGAAAGAAAGCACAGAATTAATTAATTTATAATAAAGAGAGCAACGTAATTCAATAATGCTTAAAATGGTCAATGGAAATAACATTAGTAACACATACAGAAAAATAAGAACTAATGTAGAACTGAATCATAGGCAAATGGAAAGGGAGATGTTTTTATTGGATTTACAAATATAAAACTCAGTGTCTCACTCTTCGCCTTATTTTTCTGTTAAATCCTACTGTCAAATGTCAACAGCGTGCTACCGATTCACTGAAGTGAGGGTTGCGCATTTTATGTCCTTGTTCCACTCATGAGTCCAAATAAAGCCTCCTGCTTGTACTGTGATGGACATGACTACCAAAGAAGAGTCCTTGAGGTGGAATAACAGTTTCAGCATGAGATGAAGTGTTGGACGATTGGTGGTGTTGGCGGTGATGTTTATGACTGGTCCATTGAGAAAACTGGAGTCCCTTTGCATTCATCCTGACTATACGTTTATTGTACATCTCTCTCCACACCGTTCCCATCATTCAAACAACTGAGCCTTCACTGATAAAATATAACTGTAGAACCATTCACTCTTTAATGGTCAGACCTTTCTCAAAAATTGTCCGCGGCTGAATTGGTTTTATTGTGGTGCATTTACCTTCTCCTTCAGTGCAGAAGAACCCTGTGTCTGTACATTACATGTGAGGTCATGTTTATCTTGCTTATCTAATGTGTGTGAGTGTTTGTGTGTATTTCTTGTGTGTGTTTGTAATGTGGTGCACCGGTACTTGTCATCTAAAAAAAAACAAAAAAAAACAGTGGAGAAGCAGGCGAAAGCTGCTGGTTGTTGGCAGCTTAATTTCTGCTGTCCTCTGGAAGGACAACACATAGCGAAGGGTGTGTGTGTGTGTGTGTGTGTGTGTGTGTGTGTGTGTGTGTGTGTGTGTGTGTGTGTGTGTGTGTGTGTGT
>JAPTHA010000005.1:23201290-23214444 GCA_029814585.1 Gymnapogon annona | reverse complement strand
CACACACACACACACACACACACACACACACACACACACACACACACACACACACACACACACACATATATTTATATATAAACTCTTTAGATCTAACAAAATCCCAGATTTATCTCCACATATACAATGATTGCGGGCTTTTATTTAATATTTATTCTAAGTTTTAAAATTGTTTTTATTGTTCTATCACTTGTGGATTAAGGTGCAGGTTTACTGATGCTGTTAGGCATAATAGTATTGTGGTTTTGTATTAACATTAGTCACCATTAAAAATGTAAATTTTTACTCTATATGAACAGCATGTGCTATCCAAAAAGGCTGGTAAAGGTTTATATACTTATAAAAATGTATAAACGCTACACATATAATTGCTTTAAACTTTAATAGTGGCGGAGGTGGTCCTGATGCTGACAGTCTGTTTTGTGATTGACATATTGCTTTTAGTTTTCAGTTTTCTGTCAACCAAACAGACGTTGGACCTGATGTCATAAACTTCCTTGATCACCCTCCATCAAATCTCACTTGTGATTGGACGACGAAGCAGACTTGCAGTTGTAGCCAATCAGAGCCGCGTTTGCTAGTCGATTAGACAGTATCAACATGGCAGCTTTCTGAGTTTTGGAGGAGGGGAGACCAGGTGTAAATAAACACAAAATTTAGGTTTTATTAGTAACGACAGCTGTCGGGTGTGTGCGTTTAGGACTTGTTGGACCGCAGAGGGAAAATGTCGAGTGACGGAAACAAAAAACAGTTCTGGAAAAGAAACGCAGCGAAGGTTCCTGGCAGGTGAGTGACGTGTTCCCTGCTGATAGCTAACTTAGCTCAGCTAGCCTCACTCTACAAACGCTCCTGTGCTGATCTGTAAGCGCCACTTTCAGTTTGATTAAAGTCTACTGGACGAGATTTTCTAGTTTCCCCCCTGTTAATGTCCGCGTGCTCTGCTTAAATTGACCTAATAGCACAGTTTACACCCTGCTGTGATAGCTTCCGCAGAGCTAAGCTGCTAACAGCGGCTAATAGTTTATCCTCGTCGTAATTACAGAGTTGTAGCTAAGTAATGGCACAATGAGCTGTGGAATGTATTGAGAAGTTGTGGTCATATTTATAATTACTGTCGTTTTCAATTAAAAACGCTGTCGTATTGCAGTGTTAGAAAGTACCGCTGACATAACAGGAAGCTGACATTGGCTAGCTCGCCAGTCATGTCTTAACTTAGCCCATTCATTTACATTTTTCTTACCTTACTTCCTCAGTATTCAACATGTGTACGGAGCCCAGCACCCACCATTTGACCCCCTTCTTCATGCTAAGTAAGTTAAATTTCTCTCATTCAAACTGTTTGTGCATCAACTAGTGTTCTGATTAGTTTGGGAGTTATGGGTTTGTTTCTGTTTTGATAGGCTCCTGCAGATGGTAGGAGTTTAAGCTGAACTAAGTCATTGGTGCTTTTCGGTATTTGCTCCAAAAAGCCTCTGACATAGATTCCTCAGCATGAAACACTTGTGAAAACATATTCCTTTTATCACTTTAAGCAAAAAGATTAGTTTGCTAGATTTAGTCAGTACTTCCTTTCCCGGCTGGATAGCTCAGTTGGTAAGGCACCGGGATGGTGCATGGGGGACCAGGGTTCTATACCCGGTATGAGCGTCTGGTGGGTTGTGTCAGGAAGGGCAACCAACGTAAAAACTCCTGCTGAATTAAAAATGCAAATTGGATTTCCTGTGGCAATCCCGGATGGGAAAAAGCCAAAAGAAATCATCAGTGAATGCTTCCTTTTGAAAAGACACATATAGAAGACGGTTTAAAAAATCTATATATTTGGTGAATATCATGTTGATTACATTGATGATCATAAGTCCTGACCTAATAATATGGATCAAATAAACCTATATGTTGCTGTCATCATGTTATGGTACAGTAAGACACACATCTGTGTGGGTATTTAGTAGGGATGCAACAGTACAGATTATCCACAGATCGGTATATATTCATGGAGTCATGGTTCATAGTATGGTACGGTACAGTAATTAAATTACACAAACATTTTAATTTAATCACTGAGTACTTTATTTTCAGAACATGGTTGTAAACAAAAATGACATGCATGGCACAAAATAATGCTGAGTGAGTCCCTGTATGGCTGTACAGGGGAGTGTTGGCTAAGTTGTCTGTGGACTGGAAACTGTTCCAGCAGTTGGTGTTGTAGGATGAAGGCGACGTAGAGGTGCCATCATTTAGCCATAGTGGCCGAATAATGCTAACGCACCATGGTGTGTATCGCTGTTGTTTTTCCATATGGGTTAAATCCAAAGTATTCCAGCACTGCAGAATTAAATGTTGCTATTGCATCTTCAAATTCCACTCTACGTCCACAATTCACCATGCATCCATCATCAACACGGAAATGGGTAGGACTCTGTGTCCAGCTACAACCAATGACAGTAGAATTGACCCCTATGCAAGTGGTCTGGAAATGTGAAATGATAAATGAGATGTATCATGGCACATGTTTGCACTGAACTGTGACGGGCTTACCGAACGGTACAATGTGTACTGTTTTGCAGCCCTAGTATTTAGTGCCCCAATAATCAGCTCATGAGATGCCATGGGGACAGGATGTTGTCATGTTGGCAGTATGTGTGACTATATTAATGTAAATGTGCTCATTCCTGCAGTGGTAAGTTTTTTTGTTACGGTACCTTTTTTCTTACTAAAATTAGCATTTGCTTCCTGTTCCTTTCTGTCCGAGGATGTGAATTTACCAAAAAATATTTCCATTGAAATCCATTAGAAATGGATTAGAACAAATACTTTAATTTCAGTCATGGTTTTTAATTTTATGAGTTATGTTGTGTTTTGAATTGGCTTTTTTTGTATTTAATATGTATATGCTGGCAGCCTGACTGAATAAGTGTTTTATGTTGAAAATTTGATTTTTACGCTCTGATGTTTTGGTTTCTAAAAATGCAATATTTTACAACATATAGCCATTTTATTTGTATTTCTTTCTGTGTCTCTCTCGCTCCCAGTGTTTTAATCAACTGAACTCCCACAAGAAGTTGACTTTTAATTAGCTTGGGTTTTTTTGTGAAGGTATAAGCCAAATTTTTCTTTCCAAGTTAACGTGGATAAGTCTCTTTCTTTTGTCAGGATAATATTTTGTAACCAATTTGTTTTTCTTGTGTAAAAGCTGGAGGGTTTTGATTTCATTATTTTTCTTCAGTATTGAACAACATCCTTTTAGTATACAGAAAACAACACCAGTATTTTTTATGAGTATGGCCAGGTCTTGAAAAGTGGTAGAGAATTGCTTTTGATTAAAGCGTTTAAGGTTAAAGGCTTTTGTATCTAGAGATATTTGCCATTCTGTTTTAAATCACATTTCATTGTACAATATGAATATTTAATTTCTTTTATACAGACCAAATGAGAATTTATTATGTCAAGTTAGTGTGCATTTACATCTTTGCACACCAGTACGTGTCAGGTTGTTTCACTGTTCGTTTCTGTCTTTTTTTCATGAATGTCATTTTCTTTATCTCTTAATGGCTCATTGCCTGTCTGTTTTCCATTTCTGTTTTTCTTTGTTCTTGCACCCACCTCTCACCCTCCACTTTACTCTTGTTCTCTCAATTGCTTTAATCTCACCATTTTCCCTTATCTACTCTGTTTTTGTGGTGTTCTTTCTGTCCTTCAGTTTAATTAAAGCAGGCAACAAGCCTCCTCCAGCCACACCAGGAAAGCCCAAGAAAGCCACCACTTTCCAGGAGTTTGAGAGCATCACAAGTGATGCGTGGGATGTTGGGGATGACGATGATGAACTGCTAGCCATGGCAGCACAAAATCTCAACATTGAAGTTGTTATGGAGACAGCCAATAAGGTAAGTTTTGTGCTGGAGAAAGAAGTCTGTGACACTGCCTCTTAATCTAATTAGAGGTGGTCTATGTGTTGTCACCTCTTGTCGGGGAAATGTAGAATCTTTATTTAAATTGTTTTTTTTTCTTATATTTACACTATGTGCACATTATTTAAAACAATGTAAACATTATGCAGATCATAAATACATGACATATAAAATGAAAAAGTGAATATTTTCTTTGGTGACTAAATATCAGACTTAGGAAAAGTAATTTACTTACTGTAGTTTTGTTTCTCCTTACATAGACTTTATATAAACTTGTCCTTGGTCCTAAGCCTTAGAACGTTAAGCAAAACATTGTATTTAAAGTCACTGGGAATTTTTTTTATTTCCACAATTTCACAAGCACCCAAAAGTTGGTCAAATTTAAAACTAAACACATTTTTAAAAAAAATACATTCCACATCGATTTCCCACAAATTTTGCTGAGGTCATACTCAAAATAGCTTGGATGCTGTGCCCTTTTTGTCGTCAAAAAATGAGTCAGATTTGATGTTAAAAGTCAGGTTGGTACTTAATGAAATGTACCAAATGATCGCTCTATTGTATATAGTGTAGTATATCGGGATGCATTTGTATTTTTGCTTATTCACTGTCCTTAATCCAGATCTTTCTCCACATTTGGCCAGTATTATGGCAGCATTTGATTGATCTCATATCCTCCTCCATCTCTCTGGAATTGGGGAAAAATGTGTTGAGTTAAGTTTGATTTTTTTATTTATTTATTTATTTTTTATCAGTTAAACTCATCTTTAGTAGTGCCATATACAGGATACAGTGTTGGTGTCTTTACCAAGTAGTGTCAGAGAGTGTTTGTTGAACATTTCACCATGATGAGGTGAAATGCGCTGTTGAGATTGTATAATTCCTATCAAAGGGAAAAGAGTCATGAGATTTAGTTGTTGTTTGGAGATTAGTGTTGCCCTTTTATGTAGGGAGCAGGATTTTGAACATACACACAAGAGCAATGGCAGGTGAAGTAATTCCTTAATAACATAGTTATTCCAGTCTAGTACATCCTGAGAGACAAACTACTGGATCAGGGACAAATGACATGAGAAAAAATATGTCACTGCATGGATTTTGACAGACGTAGTGATAGCAGCTTGACTAATGGTCCATATTGCACATTATGATGTCAATAATATTTCAACAAAGTGTTCAGTCCCAGTTTGGACTGTGTTTCTGAAAACTACACTGTTTCATTATCGTTATGCAGTGGTTGCTCTAAGTCTTCAAAACCTAGGACTTGCCATGGACATGTCTTGTTTGTTTCCATCCATGGTCTAGGTGATTGAGAACCACAGCAAGCAGCAAGAGAAACAGAGGCAGGATGATACAACAGAGGTGGAACAGAGAGAAGAGGACACCCAGGAGGAGGTGGCAGAGGACGAGGAGGATGAGGAGGAGGATGAGGAGGACAGAGTGGAGGAGGGCGATGTGACCAGCCCAGAGGTGTCATTTGCCTCCCAGAGCAGCCCTTACACTGATGGCCGCCTAGTGAAGTCCCACAGCGAAGCTCCAATTGGGTCACCTAAAGGTTAGTGAACATCATTGCTCAGTGTCCAAAAAGTTTTTGCACTTACCTGCATGTTAAAACTTGTACGGATTTACCTTTCATTGAACCTGTTTAGTGAAAGTATCTGTGAACCTACGCCACTGTTTGCTGCTACCTTATTAAAAAATTTCAGTTTGAAATGGCAGAAAAATTGGTCGGCATATGTAAAGCTGCAGTAGTATTTCACTGCTAAAGTTGTACTTTGGTTTGACTTGGTTGTTGACAGAGTCTTAGAACCCTCAACACACAACGTGTAAAATCAAAGGATTGTACCAAGTCTGCCAAGAGATCCTTATTTACTTATTTTGTTTGTGTGTCAAAGACAACTGCTTTTTCATGTGAAGCTTAGTGGTGTGCTTTGCTGTTATACGAGCAACAGAGGAAAAAGCTGTAGATGTGAAGTTTTTTTTTTTTTTTTTTTAAGTTAGAATCCCTGAGGCATCAGTTTCTGCCCCTTCTTGCTTCTACCTTTCTTTACTCGCAAAACGTCCCATGACAGTAGAAAGAGACAGCTCCCTTCCTCCTCCTCCTCTTCATTGTGAGCCTGTTTTCCCTGAGCACATCGTTTTAACCCCGCAGCACACAACAACCACTCACAGCTGTGTCACGGTACCTGCTGTTGCTGCTTCACTGCTCAGGACCCGTTGAAAATGTCACTATAACATTTGAAGTTTTTTTTTTGGCAACTTAAAGGAGCCAACAGCAGTGCTGCACTGTACTCTTATGCTGATTTTGTCCTCTTTTAAAAGAGGGACTGTTGTGAAGGGATGGATCATCTTGGACACAGTGTAGCTAAGCAAAAGGAGCATGTGACGACTATATGAGGCTGCCTGTTGGTCTGCATGGCAGGTCATCTTGCTGCTTGGTTGTTGTCTACCTTTGTGCCCCTTATTGTGTTTAGATGCAGATCACATAAGTAGAGTCTTGCCTCCGAGAAGACAGTTAACATGCTTTCCATGTCACACATGGATACAGGGATATGCAAGACAATGCTGTTTACACTTAGAGACCACACTTTTACTGATACATTCACTACATCCAATCAAAATACTTGGTATGCAGGTAAATAAACTGCCATGCATGTGTACTAGTTGAGTGTATTTCTCTCAGCATATGTATTTATTTAATTAGTGAGGGCCGCAGTTTGCATTTTGTTATCATAATAGGATGTGGTGTGATAAAAAGGGAGCACAGGCACATTCAGAATGACAAATTGCTGATCACTTGGCCTTTGACAAAAAGATGTCGGGATGTTTTTTTTTTTTGTTCCCTGTTATTTGTTTGCCACAGGTTCTGCAGTGTACTGTAACAGATGTGGGCAACATCACCTCGTTCCAACTTGGCTCCTTCATAGCAGCTCATTAAAAGTTAAAAGTTATTAAATCGACTGTAAAAGGGGCTTATTGTTAAACCCACAAAAGGTCCCAGTACAAAGAAGCTCCTGCTGACTTTAAATATCTTTTTTTAATTTTTGTAAGTGCAAATAAAGCAGTTGAGAACACATTTGTAGCTTTTTATGTGTTCTTGTAAAAAAAACAGAAAGATATTAAAATAGGCAGCAATCCAGTTTTCATGATTGTTACAGAGATCTTACCCCTCGGGTCCATCTGTCTGTCCATTCAGTGGTGTAACGACATTATCTGAAGGATGCAATGACTGCCATATCAGCACCAAATTTACACCGTGGATGCATTTTGCCATGGAGCATAAGCCAAAGAGCTCCATTCTGGTCAAGGGATGTTAGTTCGCAGCACATTATGTTCGTGTTATGGTTTGCTGGTGCACAGGCAAATCCTGGCAGGACTGTTCACAAGCTTCTTTATAAATTTTTGCTTCATTCTTGGTGTGGAAGAAGGAGCATCCCTCATCATGTTGATGTCTTGACCTCACCAGTTCATAACTTGTTTCCTGCATCTTGTTTTATTCAGCCTTATTCTTCCAGCTCTTTTTTCTGAACATTTTGTTGGAACATGTGGCTCTGAGCAGACTGAATGAATTTGTGAGTCTACCAGTAACAAATGCACACAATCTGAAGTTTTCAAAAGGCACAAAAATTGCTTTCCCTGAGGGTCCTCGCATTAACACCCACTAACAGTAGATATTTTCAATTCCACCTGGCCAAAAGACAAAATGTAGAAGACCAATAATGCCACAGATAAATGTTGGTTACTGTTACAAAGTATAAGAGTGATAATCTGCCCTGTATATTACCGTATTTTCACGACCATGAGGCGCACCTAAAAAGCTTAATTTTTGTCAGAAAATGACAGAGCACCTTATGGTATGATGCGTCATATATAAGGTTTAAGTCATTGTGACCAGTGTAGTCAGGGTGTCACCAACATGTCTAATGGCAGGACACTAGACTTCTCACTCATGGTACAAACACGTAACACTTTTCTTAATCCCATAATGCTTTGCAGCAGGCATCAGTCCACCCCCTGACTGAATTAACAGTGGTCCCCCCCCGTGACAACAGTACAGGTGGTCCTCGGGTTCGCACTCGACTTATTCGTTTCGACTTAACTTCGCCAGGGTCCGCTGCGCCATTTTGTCTCCAGCCACATACAGTACTGTTGCATTATAGCCTAGTGCAGGGTTTTTCAACCTTTTTTGAGCCACGGAATATTTACGTTTTTCCACGAAACGCGACCGGTCACGGATGCGGACGCGGGACCGGTAGGTATTCTTGCGTCATGTAAATGGTACGAGAGTCACATAAATTCACACATTTATACAGATTTTATAACTCGTGATACATTAGGTACTAGGTTAAAAGGCACACCATTGGTGATGTAATTCAAGACCTTTTTCTATTAAAACATGTACATGGTTCAAAAAAAAGAGCTGATATAGTAGTTAGTAATTTTGGTTTACATCACCAACGTACGGACTAACATCCTACCGCAGTCAGAGCGTGTTACCACACCTGTCTGACTGGGCAGCTGTATTGAAACTCTCAACACATTCCACCATGGAAGAAAAAATGGTAGGATAAGATCAAACTAACCACACTTCTAAATGATGGTATGAACACATAACTTCCTAAAAGTGTTATGTGTTCTAGGTCAACTTAACTATAAAAACACATTATAGCAAAAACAGTAACAGCACTGTTACCATAAATGAAATCACAACAACATCATTTATCCCCAAAACCATGAACCCCCATAATGCTTTGCAGCCCTCTCAATTCAGTCCCTGCGATCGCAGAGCAGTCTGTCTGCTGCAAAGCATTATGGGATTAAGAAAAGTGTTATGTATTGGTACCTTGAGTGAGAAGTGTCTTGCCATTACTCAAGTTGCGGTATTCATTTATAGAAGACTAATATATTATTCTAGTAAATAGGCTGAAGTTATTGCTGGTGTAATCTATGCTTGCTGCAACATCATTTGTCAGAAGATCTAAGCGTATGTTGTTCAAAACACGTGGTCAGAAAGCTGGTGTATCATCATGTCACCTCCATCTAGTGGACGTGTAATGCAAATTCAGCCACTAACATGACATGTAATACTATATATGCAGCGCCTTATAAAGCGGTGAGCCTTATGTATGACTTTTAAAAAAAAAAAGGACTGTTTTATTAAGGTGCGCCCTATAATACAGTGCGCCTAATGGTCGTGAAAATACGGTATAATTATTTCAACAAACGCATTTGCTCTGCATGTGCCTCGTGAAAGTCACAAGAATAAAATGGCAAGAATTAAAACATCAGCAAGGGTAACATAGGAAATAAAATGCTAAATAGATATCAACCATTAAACAACACTGGAGATGGAATTTAATGTTCACATGAACGACAGTTAAATGACGAAACAAAGTGCAACCAATAAAACAGCTAGAAAACCATGATCATATTTAGCAAGACAGCAGGTGCTGGATAAACCTGCTCTGTATCTGCTTGTTTGGACTTTACGGATCTCAGTAGGATGCGGACATTGATATTCTTTTGTACGTTATGTGGTAAGCATTAAACCACAAGGCTGTCCATGAACCAAGGACTCTAATTCTGACTATAACATTTATGTTGTGAACATTCTGACTGCTGAATGATAATGTTCTTTAAACAGTTGTGCCAAACGCACAGTGGCATACTCCAGATTTGTCAAATATCCTTGTTATTCGTCATATTTTGAAGAATTTGAATTTAAAAATGACCTCAAATAATATTTAATCCTCATATGATGTGTTTTAAATGAACTCCTTGTAATTTTGAACACATTTGGTTTAGCTGTTGTACATACATTAGGCTTTCTTTAACAATGTGGGAATTAGGCTATTGATTATAAGAACAAAATGCTAATTAAACAATGATTAAACATAGGCAAATATGCGAGACCTGGTTCTGAAAATATGTATAACCGTTGAGGCAACACTGGAATAAAAATGTTGTTCAATGCTACGACAAAACAGGAAAATAATGAGCTCATTGTGACATGTACTGCCCTTTTGTAATTAATATGGTAACAAGTTTACCAGTGCAGTGCAAAGCCACGTTTGTGATGAAGGCATTGAAGAGATGTAACATGTTAAATCTATTAAAAGGCTACAGAACCTAAAACACATTAAGGTGTTGTGCAGATTTTATTACCGTTGGTCCCTTCACTCTGACAGTTGGCATTTTTATTCTGTTTGTCTGAGCTCATCATCTGATTCTGAGCCATCGTTTGTGCTATTCCTCCCATAATACCATTCAGAGAGTTTCTTGACTTGCTTTCAGTTGTTACGACTCTTTGGTGATAGTGGAACAGGTAAGACCAATTGCCACAGGTTAAAAGTGCTTAACCAGACACTTGTGGTACCAAAGAATTGCTGCTTGTTCATTTTAAATAAACTTGTGTCTCTGAAAAGAAGAGACCTGTAAGAAAGAGAGAAGCAAAGCACTGATACCAACTTGTACTTAATGTGAGCAAAGTAGTCATTTACTACATCCCACACATCATAAACTGCAATACACAGTCCTACTTCTTGTTTTTTTTAACATTAAACTATTTAGATTTTTCATATGACATTACAGTTACATTCATACACTACAAGACAACATTCACACCGTACAACGGCAGGGTCATAGACAGCAGACAAAAAACAAAAGAACTCACACAAAAACAGCACAAGAAGTAAATTGGATACAGCGACATAAAACAAACATAAATGAGTGAGCCACATGAGTCACAGAGAGGTATATGTTGACCTCCCACCTCCAAAGTCCTACAAGCCTTGTTCAGATAAACTTAATTAGTTGTGGTTCTCAGACCAGATGACATGGAAGTTAAAGTAAAAGAATAAAACTTTTAACATGCCCACGAAATTCTGTGCAGTACCATCAGACAGCGCTTAGTTATTGCTTGTGTGTGTGCAACCTTTTACCTTCTCACACCTACTTATCTTCCTCCAGATGCAGCAGGTGAGCATGCAGCCCTCCACAGACAACGTTCTTTGCCCCACCGGCCGCCTGTCATCCCACTAGTGGCTCGCATGGCTGACCAGAACACATCTGGCACCCCGGCAATGACAGAGAGGGAGGCATCCCGTCTGGATAAGTTCAAACAGTTGTTGGCCGGGCCTAACACAGATTTGGGTAAGAGATGCTCATCTAACACTTTAAGTTTCTGTGTATTATTACAGTCTGTGCTCTGGCACTTTTTTCACTTTTCCTCTGAAGTCCTCTATATTTCTCAGCTTTTGTTTTGTTGTTTTTTTTTCCCCTTTGGTTTTTGCTATCTTTCTCTGTTTATTTCCTTGCGCTCTTTTGCTTCTCAGTCTGGGTTTTCTCACTCCCAGTCTGCCAGCTGTGCAGGGCTTTTAACGATGCTGTGAGGGGTAAAGTCATCCAGCCATCTGGACATGGAGATTACAAGGGGAAAAATACCACCAACAACAAAAGCAAATGACATGCCTTTGTTCTAAACAAACGACAGGTCTTTATTGTTTATCCAACCCCAGAGACTTTGTTTCCTATCTCTGTTACCCCAGTGGCCCTGAAATACTTGCAGACCAGAGTGTGTGACTTTGCACAGTCTGAAACTACCAACTTGTTGCACTGAATCTTTTCAATCAGATGCACATCAAAGAATCTCAGAGATGGTAAGGTTGTCTAAATGTGCCTTTTGCAAATTTACATATTGATCCAGAGCTGCTATAAAATTGACAATATCCCCTTTGTGGTGTCAACATACAGACACACGATTAAAATCTAGAATATTCCAACTTTTTAAGGCTGCAAGAATACTTTTCAACTTATTTAGTTTCCAGGCAATTCTTATTTACCCTGATTATTCTTTTCCTCCTCTAATTCAGTCAGAACCATGCTGTGAAACTAAGGTGCAAAAATATAGCTGTAAATTGCACTTGGCATTTTATTATGCCAATCTCAGTCTGTTTAAAATTAAAATGGTAAAAGCTTCAAGACTGAATCTTAAAATAACACCTGAGATGTGTACATTACCGCAAGAGGATGCATGGTAACATTTTAAAAGCCACTGCTTTCTAATCTTTGTTCTATTAACAGGAGCTTTGTGCTCTTTGGTATTTGTTTATTCTGCTGTGTACTTGCTGCAAGTGGCTAACAGAGGCCAGACTAAAAAATTCCAAAGATGTAACACCACATTGTGTTATATGCATATTGGAATACCTCAAATATGTCAAATGCAAAAAAAAAATGTCTAAGACATTTCACTGCAGAAATTACACAGTTTAAATACCACATGCTGTTATTTTTACCCTAACTGATAACTGGCGTTTATTTGAGACATGCTATTATTTGTAAGGGGTCTCTTCATCCAGAGCTTTATATACTCACTATACTCCATCCTATTCTAGTGTGAACCTTCTCAGTTTTTTAATCTGTTCAGGTTGATTTGATCATTTCCTTTTGCGGCTGTTTGCCGTTAGAGCAAACTCAACACTTCATCTGTCATAAATTAAAACACTTCCAGTGTATCGGGTGGTATAATCACCTCCCCGGTAGGCTCTCTTCATTAAAAATATTTTTAGGTAGATACCAATACCAAATCAGACACAAAACTGAAATTTTCACGTGTTTTTAATGCAAACACTTCTAAACAGAAATTACCCAATTTCACCTGTGCTAACATGGGTTTATATTCTGTTTGCACACGTCGCTGAATAGTTTGCACTTCCAGTACAATTGTAAGAATATTTATCCCTTCAGTCCACTATGTCCCTACCTCACTGGCTACATGTAGATATCTCTGAGCTACACACACAAGGATTGGCTAAGATCCTAAAATGAAAATGTTAGATTTCATTAAGTTTAAATGGCCTTAGTCAGCACAGCTTTACTTCACCTCCATGTGTGATCCCCTTGAAAACTTTTCCAACAAAACAAACTGGTTCACGAGTCATCAGTGTTAGTCAACTGTGGTAGCGGCTCATGCGGGCAGAGTGTATCCTGTACATCAGCAGAGTGTCTTGAGATGTCAGCCCCCATTAGGGCCTGCTAGGCATCACAAGCAGCCTGTCTAAATTTAGTTTAGTCTCTGCGCCATGATTAGATAGCCCAGAACGGGCGAGCGATGCTGCCGGCTGCTGGCAGCATGAAAGATGAACTTCATTCACGGGACATAATTAAGTGAAGGATAAGGGGAGGGGGGAAGTGTGTGTGTGTGTGTGTGTGTGTGTGGGGGGGGGGGGGGGGGGTGTTCGGGCAGGGGCG
>JAPTHA010000005.1:23181796-23201190 GCA_029814585.1 Gymnapogon annona | reverse complement strand
AGAGGGATAGGGGCAGATAAGATAAGATAAGATGAAACTTTAATGATCCCCATGGGGAAATTGGGCCATTGCCGCGGCAAGGAATGGGGTATAGAAGACAACACAAAAAGAAAAGAAAAAAATCCACACAATCTGGAATTTCAAGCAGAGTAACAAAATATTACTGGGAAAGAGTAAATAATATCACTTGCTAAGAGTTGAGCCATGTTCAACTCTTAGTTTATGAAGCTCATTTAAGGTCATATAAATATCCTATCAGATTCTTATTCTACGTTTCCCCATTAAAATAAGCCTGGAGCTTTTTCCTTAATTGCTGGAGAACACCTTTGCAGTTTTCACAGATTGAGAATGAGAATAGGAATATGGCAAAATGGATAAAATCCCTGTCCTTAATGGAGAGGTCATTTTCCTCAAATTTACACACATACTACACACACACAGATGCTGTCAGTGGGGACGACGCCCCTTGTGTAAAAGACATTTGCCCGTCTGTCCTTGAGCTCAAAGGAGGGGGGTCCGGAATGATCCATTGGCCATTTGCTCACTTGAATGGCATAATTAATGGTAGAGGTAGGCATGTTTTTGGGCCAAGCCCCCCGACATGTGAGGGCTGTCAGTCTCTAGAGTCCAGAGGTATGCTCATCTGCAGCTCACCACATTGACCAGTGTGACTGTGTTTGCAAAATCAATTGGCTTTGTATTGTAGCTGCCTTGACTCTGTTATACCCTAAATAATTTAGTCAGAAGGTGTTGCATAGTATGCAGAGTAGGATAAAGTTGCACTCTTCATGCCTCAAAGTTTGCCTGTGCTACAAAAATCCAACACAAAAAATCACAGTGACTCTTTCCACTTGTTCTGTGTTCCTTCTATTCTGTTCCTGGACCATGTTATATCTGCTCTATTCACTTTTGCCACCGCCACAATAGTCTGATTTTTCACATCCCTGTCACGTTTTTGTCTTCTTTTTTCCCCATCTCTTTCCCACTCTCTTTCTCCTGTGAGCCTTGCGACAGGTTGTGACAGTGGGTCTGTTTAGCATGTAAGGTCATGTAGGAGGTGATGACCTGTGTGTGTAAGAGAGCAGGGTGATTGATGTCAGGCTGATCTCTGCTAATTATTCCTGATGTCCTGAGGCGAGCCTGTCTGTTGAGTGAACCTGAACAGAGCACCCTGCTATATGTTCAGCGGCGGCCAAAGGAAGGGACTGATACAGGCGGCCACATAAGCAATTTCGCTTCACTTTACGTCATGCAACATTTACCACAATTGCGTTATTAGTAGAGCATGGCATTCATTTCACAATGACAGGGAATGATATGAAAATGACTTTAAGGCAATAGGAAATTCAATCTACAACCTTTGGAGATTTATTTTAGGGGAAATCAAGTCACACCTTAATGTGAAGAGAATGTTTAGCAGAGTGTAACAAAAACCCACTAAAGTACAATTTGTGGACTTCTGAATTAGTCCCTTAGACTGTGTTGTCCTCCATGTTGAGGCTAGTGGCTCCATGATGGGCTTCAGTCCTCAGTGCCAGATTTGACAGACTTTTTGCATATTTTCTTTTTTTCTTTAATAGATTTTAATACCAAGAGCTGGCATCTGACATCAAGCACACACTGCTGGTTGGCAGAATACTTCTGTTGCTATGGCAATGCTCCTTTCTCCTCTCCTATTTCCTGGCAATTTATACTTACTCTGTCTTTTACTTCCCTTTTTCATCTGGTCTTTCCTCTTTTGTTTTGCTCTTGTTGTGTTCTTAAATCACTGCTCATTTGCTTCTTGTGTGGTCGTTATATGATACAGAATCCTTACCAAACACACACACACCCACACTCCCATGTACGTTCACAGACCCACGCTGAACATCCACAGCTAGATGAAACCATAAAATATGTGAGAATTTCAACTGCTCATCAGCACAAAAATTGAACTACATGCACACATGTAGACACATTTAAACAGTTTCTTTTGTTTGCCTTGCTGCCTGTTGGTGCATTCCTCTGTTGGGGGTGCTGCAGTTCTTTGTTACACCTCTACAGCCGCGTCTCTCTCTATCTCTCTCTGTCATTACCGTCTCTGCAGCAGTTATGGCGAGGACGGTTGCTACTTCTGCCACAGTTGTTCGCACCACACTCTGTAACGCTCCAATCTGCAATCCTGTTACACAGCAGGCACCGTATGATAGGCTTAACCATCAGCACTTTGTGCAAACTTAATAGCTCTTATCAAAGTGGGAAGTGGTAATGTAAGTCAACTGAACTGAGTTCTAATGCTTTATTTGAAAGCCACGGTCCCTGTGTGACACTTTCAGAGGTGAGTCATAAAGTTGGATGGTGCACAAAAAGCATTTCCATCTGAATTCTAAGTTGAAAGTTTCCATTTTATGTGACATCCATCATATTACATAAGTAAATGTCATCCGTTTCAAATTCATATTCTTAAATTACAGCGCTGGAAAAAAAAAATCATTGGACCATTGTGACAAAGTAGTTAAAACTTTTTGGGTTTTTCATGCTAATCTGAGGTGTTGACAAAAGCCCACTTGTTGAAAATATGCAATGTACAATGGAATGTAATGGTGTTGAAAAAATCATCCAGGGACTGTGGAAATCACATATGGAAGTGTCATGAAATGGCATGATGACATTGGCGTGATGAATTGAATTCTTACAGCAAATGATTCTTTCCAAAGAGGTGGATACAATGAGAATGATGGTCTTAAAGCCACATAGTTTTGTGTGTTCCATTTTTAAAAAGTACTCCACTTTGATATTCTTGCATGTGTCACAAGTATACATCCATGTGTTCGTAGTAAGCGTGTGCGTTCGCTGCCTCTTGGCACATCCCCAGGCAAAACACCTGACTTAATAAGGTTGGTTCAACCACAAGCTGTCTCAGGTGTCAGTAGTCTACCAGATTGTCTGCCTGTGTTTATTCATATGTTACACCATGTGGTCCTCCATGTGAATTTTTCATGCTTTCTTTTTTATGGGAAGGTTGACTGAACACACTTCAGCCCCTCTCAGTTCACACCTGTTCTCTGCTGGCCACTGGGAAGCAGAGAACTGATTTATATGTGCAGGGGTAGATGTTTTTAGCCTATGGCCACAGTTTTTTATCTAATCCTTCCATTATTGACTTTTAACTTTCTTTTAGCCATTTACCTGGGATTAAGAAAAGAAAGAGGCCCCCAGATGACAGTCTGGCATAGATAAGGGCCTTTTAAACGAATACTCTTCAGTCTACCTACAACTGAAAATGACATTATATCTTTATATATGATTAATAGCACACTTATTCTTCTTTGTACACCTCTGCCAATTCATCTAGTTGACAGCAACATAAGATATAACTTTGATAATATTATGCTCATCCATAAGTCATTTTCAGGTGTTATTCATATTAAGCTGGTTGACCGTTCCACAAAAAATCAAAACCAGGTTAGACTACAATTTTGAAGGAAGACATGATTGAAGTCAGTTGTAAAAAGTGGCAGGTTTAGCTGCATATCATCACGGGGAAAAAGGACGTCTATGTTTTAAAATGTCAGAAATACGATATGTTTTCCCTAAAGTGACAAACTAATGATGGTAGCCATTTTTAGACCAGATTGCTCAAACCAATGGAGTCCTTTTAACGTAATTTTTTATTTTTTTATCTTATTTTATTTTTTGATGTAAGTTACGTGGTTGTTTTGAAAAACAATACAAATTTTAAAAAAAAATCCTGTTATACATTGACACCAATGAGATACAAATGAGAATGTGTTTAATTTTGACACAGAGAAGAGGCGTTTATCTTTTCTGCTTTTTTTATAGAACCATTTCTTGATGAAGTTCCTCCACTGACATTCAATATCTGCATATTTTCTTATGTTCATTTGCTTGTTTTAAAATGTGTCATTTGGCCAGATATTGTATAGACTTACTTGACCTTAATACATTTCAAGGGACATGTCATGAACTGTTCAAGTCCTCAGTAGAAATCCCACGAACACAAATTCCCACGCACACTTTCTCACACCTGTATGCTCGTCTATGCTGTGTCCTCTCCTGGCCATCTGGGCCATCCATCAGGCCTCCTGAGCAGGTATAATCCGGGGGGGAGTATCTTTTTACAAGAGTCCCATTAGTTTACGAGCCGTCTGCTCCCTGGCGCCATCACTTTGTCCTTTAGATGAGTTAGACTGTTGAGAACTCTCTCACAGCATTCAAGGTTTATAGGAGGGGAGCTTAACTTTTTAATACAGTGCATGATAAAGGTCTCTGTCCTGATACTATTGTTTTTCTGACCTCACTAACGAAATCGCTTCAGATGAGACTGCTGCAACTGCATCCAGGAGAATAACTGATATCTTTCACCTAATTCTTATCATAGCTCTTTTATCCAAGTGAAACCCTTTCATGAGACTCTTGGCTCTGGCTTTTGCGGTTGCCAGCTGACATATACTTTGTAAGGCTCTAAGCTTGCGAAAGCATAAAGAGGAGACAAAGTCACAGTATTTCCCTCAGAGTTCTGCCACATCAGTCACTGTGACAAACATCCTCAGACTATGAGTCTGTTAATGTCGCACTTGCGGATTATCAGATATCTAATTTGTTTGGACAAAAACAAATGCTCATCATTAGACAAACAATATTGGCAAGTATGCTTGCATACTGGGACATCTCACTGTGAAAAATACTTGGTAGCAAGTAAACACCATAACAGTAAGGTTTAACAACAGTAGCAGTAGAGTTGATTCTCTGCAGCTGAACCTCTCGTTGAGGATCTAGCCCCGCTGCATGTTTTTCTATCTACACACCTGAGTTTAAGACCAGGCACTCTTGGATCTTAAGAAGGTTCTAAGTAGAGTTTCAAAATGAAAAAAAGAAATGGGGGTGAGAAAAAAGTAGATTGAAATGATTGAAAATGACAGTTAAGCTCCCAGAGTCTGTTCATCAGCTGATCATTAGTTTAAGACCAAAGTCTTTGAAAGACAAAATCTGTACAAAAATGTGGATTCAGTGTTATTTCCTGTCATGACAACCTGATTCCAAAGGCTTGTCCCTTTGAACATGTTGAGCTGTAAGACAGTCATTTGGAGTTCATAAAAAGATCCTGAGGGTTATGGAACAAAAAAGTCGAGTGGTAGACCCAAAGCAATTTCACCAGTGCCAAGTTGGATCCAATTGGCTGTCTCCTCTCAAGACACAGGACAATCCTGGGCCCAAATGAAGAATAAAAAATGTCTTTAAACATCTTCAATGCCATTATGTTACCTGTTTGGACTCCTGAACAGAACATCAATGAGAAATGTTGGGTTCTCTAATGAGAACAAATGGAACCTTGATGGTCCTATTGGCTGCAATATTACTGACATGACAAGGGCATCCTACTGGAGATATTTTCAATGCCACAGTGGATGTGCCTGTTATGACCTTGGGGTGGGGGGGTTGTCCTTTGGGGGACCAATGGAGGTTCTGGTTGTACAGGGGCATTAAACAGCTGCTGGCTGCGTGCAGATGTGTCAGAGACAGTCACTCATGGCTGAAGCCCCTGGTCTGTGGTAATGATTGGATTCATGAACAGGACCACGTTCACAATGACCTCACTCTTTGACACCACCCTGCGTGTTCCCTGATCACTATCCAACTGACAACATTTGGGGATGGATGACATGGGATGCTGAGCCAGTGGATGCCCTCAGTGAAGCCATCTACACCACTTGGACCAATATTCCCACTAGCCTCCTCGAACCAAGAAACCACTGACCAACCAGAACAGTGAAGCTGCTAATTACTAAGTCCTTTTCTTAAACTTTTATTTCAAATCAAATGTCAAATGTTATTCACAAAACCTGTGCTTAGTGTAATTTTTAACTTTATTTAAATTATTATATAATTCAGGGTGGCTAAGTACTCTCCACCCATATTTTAGGTTCACTAAAACTGACTATGGTGACTATAGCATGCTGCCACATTCTGGCTACATTGAAGCGTTTAAGTGAGAGTGCCCCTGGTTGTTCTTCAGTTGGGGGATGTTGTTATTTTCCTACATGATGGTCTACTAATATGAACCATACATTGTTGTGTAGACATAAGATTAGTGATTGTCATGCTACTTACTTTTTGGACCATGTTACCATGTTAAGATGCTTAGTGCCATCATTTAGACTTTTGGATTTGTGAAGGAACCCCTCATTGCAAAATTCAATCCCCCCATTTTGCCAGGTGTGTGAGTTTGTTATCAATGCACTGTATAAGGTTCTGTTGAGAACCTTGTGGTGTTTTGCCCGAGTGGCCGCGCTCCGAATGAATGATGCCTGAATAGTGCATGGCTTCGGCCCGCCAACCGGCTTCCCTCCTGCTCCCATCAGCTCCCTGCTCAGCCAGCACTGACTGACAGTACTTCTCGCTGTCTTCTATTCTTCTTACCGGCCTTCACCCAGAACCATGCACATAGGCAGGTTGACTGACTGACAGGTGGGTGGGCAGAAAATGTGCAAGTACACACTCTCCCGCACACTACAATCATAAATATGCACGCTTTCTCATGCAGACTTTATTTGATTTCTTTTTTTATACCAAAGAAAACATCCTCATATTGCTTCGTTGCTTCAGAGCGTCATTGTTTCAGTTCCCTCTGGTGATGAGCAGTCCTTTATGCATCCAGGCACCATTCGACTCATGCCACTTTACTGAGTTCTGGCTTTTTTGTTTAAATGGCTAGCAAACTGTCAGACTATAATTAAAATGTCAATTTGTAGCCAGAATATTTAAGATGATACTTTGACCCAAATTGAAGTGGTTTGTATCCCAATGTGGGCCTTGAGAATCTGTGCCAGAGAAGTGAGTACAACATTCTCTCCTCTCTGCAAATATTTTTGTGGTGGCTTTTAATGAGGCACCCAGTCCCTTCTGCTTCACTGATGCCGCTGTCCGTAACCGGGCAACACCATGTTGTCTATATCTGATGTGACCTTTTTCCCCCTTGTTACTGCTCTCAAGCTGCTTTTTCCGAATACATTTGGTTATTTTCACTGTTTAAAATTATTCTAATAAATACAAACATGATATTTCATTATATTTTGCCCTCTGAATGTTGCAAGAGTCATTGAACATTCATTACCTCTGAGGGTCCCATATCAGAGCAGCTGTTGTGGGTGTTCAACTAAGGTACATGGTGTCCTAATCACCCCCTGTGGTCCCCAGCTTAACTTCAGCCCAGACAAAGTGCACTCCTGTAAGTTCATGCATAATGGAATACAGTAAACCAAAACACAGAGGGAAGACTAGCAGCACTTGCCCTTGAGTTGCACATTGCTGATGTTACAGGTGTTTTTCATGCCGGTGAGGAATATCGCTTTCTCCAGGGTTGAGTCTGGTCTCTGCAGACCAATCCCCTGAGCCCTGCACCTGCCAGCATGATAAACACCAACACTGCTGATCACACTAATCCCAAAGCATGTATATAATAATTTGATATTTATTAGTCCCAACAGGAATATTCTGCTTGGCTACACCTGCACTTCTGTATGTTTTAAAAACCTTGCTCATGGGATAAATTGTAAATATATTTTTTACCACAACAGGCTCCGTCAGCATTGTTTAGACCTATTAAAGGACTTTCTTCACAAGTTAAGTTAGTTTTTGTTGTTGTTGTACAGATTAGTATGCGTAAGGAGGGGTGACAAATCAGTCATCGAAAAATGGCTTGTTTGCATTGTTAACATTGTTCACTAAAAGTGACGGGGACAGCTAGTACCTCGTCGCCTTGGGACAGTTGGAGAAACTTTTCGCCCACATTGTGACAAGTGCCCGCTGAGCAAAAACAACAGATTAATTTTCAAAATGTCATGAAATGCCTTTAATTTATACCAGTGGAGATAGGGCTTGGCTGTCTCATTCATAATGCACAAGAGATGCCCCAGAGAGTCAGATGTGTTTTCTGAGAGATGAGCTAGCCTCACACTAATGAAACGACATCTGCAATTTAGCCTGTATGTCAACCATGCACATTCTGCCCTCTCTGTCTCTGCCCACTGTGGAAATGGAGTTTTATCCTTCAATGAATGAGATGAGCTCATCTATGTAGTAAGAAATCGAGACACTTTTCTCATATAGTTGTATTTGCATCTAATTAGACCCAACTACAGCATCTATTTCTAACATAACTTCCTCATTTTATCAAAGTAGCTTGTTGGCTCAGAAAGAATGTGAGTGTTACAAAGAGAAAATGGTGAAGAAGTTCTTGAACACACCATTTTGTTCTTTCATGTACCCGTGCAGTACATTGATGGTCAGAGCAGAGGGGGCTATTCATCTTGGGGTAGCTGTGATTTCGATTCTGCAGTGGATCGGCTCTCAGCTGGAAAGTGTTTGGAAGATAGCGATTTCCACAGGAGAGGCTATGTTTGTGGTTTTCTGTAATGTATAGGACTAATAGGCACATCTGCTTGTTGTAACAACCACATGGCGCCAAGTAAATATTTGCCCTTTGCACTTTCCACTCTCTCCACACACACACACACACACACACACACACCGTTTCTCCTTCAAGTCCCTCCTGCAGTATTCATAAGTGCTTGACTGGAGGGGAGGGGACGGGACTTTCTGGAGATCACTGCAGCATCGGGATGTATAGACTATTAGCTAACTTGTGCCTCATGCTCCTGTCACCCCTCCTCTCCATACCCCCTATGGTGAGATTAATGCAAGGTGGGGGAAGTATAACATAGTTTAATTAAACCCCAACCCACAAGATTCATGGACTCATTTCTTTGCCTGACAGTGCAAATGAAGGTTCAAAGGGTGCCAAGAAACAGTAGAGGCACCCTTGACTAGTTGTAAGGAGCATAATCAATGAAGAGCTACACAAGGGGTGACAATTGGACCCTTAGAGTTGTATTTTGTTGAAAATTATCCCCAGATATCTTCATTGCAACTGTCCTTTTCTGGTTAAGTAATAGCTGGTTGTAAACAGTGTAATGGCAGATTTACACACACACCACGCCTACTCGTATTCATAGGTACCGATTGTGGGAATCAACAGATGTGCACTTTATACAGCTTCACAGTAATTGGGGTGTGTGAAATCAAATGCAAATGTTCCCTTGCACTTGCTTTTGATATACTATATTCTCAGTCAGTCTCCAAACATTCTGAATCGATCTTTCACCAGCCCTTGAAACAGGATGTAGAAAATCACTCCAGTACCGGGATGAGCTCTTCAGTTCCCTAAGGATCATACCAATACCATTCAGTCTCGATCATCTGATGTCAATATTGTGTTATACATTGTCATATGTTACACCTTTAAAGAGGTTCAGGTGTGACTGTTTTGAAAAAGGTGAACGTGACACTAAAAACTGGCAATCCTGCTTTTTTCTGTTTCTGTTAATTGCAGTACTGGATAAAATTGAGAGCTATGCTTTCCGAGAATAAAAAGAAAAAGATTGTGCTCTTCTGTTGATGTTTGCTTCCACCTATTATAGTCTTAAAGAGCAAAGAAACACTGAGAGAATGGTGGATAAATTCTGCAGTCCCTTTATTAGCAAGTTTCATGCTCTGTGTCTTGTCTTGGGGAGATTTTTTAATATGCTTTTAAATGCAGTTTACTGTTGTACAGGTAGCCTTGGGGTAATCGAAGCATTCCCATTCTCGGCTGCTCTGACTCCCTCTAACCAACAAAGCCACCCTGCACACTAGATCACAGTATTGAATTTCTATATAATTAAACTCACAGGGGACAAGGTAAGGGAGAAATTTTAAGTGGAAGATGCGCACGAACTATAGCGAATAAATAGCTACTCCCATCAGCTGAACAAGCTCTAATGCGTTTCACTCAATTTAGCCAATGGACTTAGCCCATTGCTGTTTAGCTGATTGCTATTTCCTATTCTGCTATCTGTCACTGACTCTCCATTGCTATTTCCTTGAAGAACAGGCAAGGCCGACTCATTTGACAGCATTAATCAATACTGTTCACTCTGTGCAAAGGGCTTATCAATTTCCAGCAATAAGAGGCAAAGTAGAATTTGGCTTATTTATTAGGTACATTTGCTTCTTTTTTTATTTAAAAGGTATGTAAGGCTGCGCCATTTAATTTGCCCCAAAATCAATTTCTTCTCTTTCCTTCACTCCTGAAATGTAGGTAAAACAGTGGCATTGCAATTACAAGGGAGGAGATTTTCATTGAGTTGTTATGTTTGTCTCCGTTTGGCTGGGGCTTGTTTTTTGAATGCTAATCAGGGTTTGTAGTCTTACACAATGAGGGCAGAAGGAGACCTATCTTGGAATTATCGATGGGTTAATGTTAGTTAGAGCCTACCCAAAAACATCTTGAGAAATTGTTCTGAAAATCATTCAGTCATATTTATTGAGCATCCCAAACCAATCTGCAGTGGAAGTAGAAAAGGTCCACTATTGATTTCCCCACCTTTGCTACTGTTATTTTAGGTGACTACTTATTTATAGTTCAGAATGTCTAATGGATTGTTCACAATTACCACTGTCTAGTGGACATTTTCTTTCTGACGCATTACATTCAGACAGACATAATCTAAAGTGTATCTCAGGGAAAGGTCCAAGCCGGTTTAGTATGAGTTTAGTGACATAATGAACTCGGTGGAGACATCATGAGGAAGGTCAAATTTGAGCTCACAGCGCTGGAGCAAACGATGACATCAGCTCTTTTTGATGAACAAGATTTTGCCTTGTTGCAGGGAAATGAGATCCTACACTTTTATTGTTGTCTTGTTATAATGTTCAATTCACTGAAAATAGAATGAAATAGAAGACACATTTTGATAGATACTGCAAGACAAAGCATTTTCTCCGGGGCTACTCGTGATATCCTCTTCACCTACCCCCTTTTACTGACAATGTAAAAGAGAGAGAGAGAGAGGTGTTAGAATGGACTAGATGTAATGTGTAACATGAAGCCATATTTTCAGGGTCTTCATGGACCCAAAGGGAATGACTCTTCTCCAATTTAAAAGTTCAATTTGCACTTCTCCATCAGCTTTATTTTATATTATAGCCTGCTGGCCTTCCCACCTGACCATAGGAGAATGTGGTTAATAATCCACTTCGATCCCCATCATTTAATTTCGATAAAGGGAAAGAGACAGTAAGGAACATTTGACAGTGATTACATGGCAGGTAGGATGGATGGATAGTCGGCTGTCCATAAATGAATTAGCGACCCAATGTTAGATTGAAATTTTTTTTTATTGGAATATTAGGGTTGATTTATGATAAGAAAGATGGGGGTAATAATACAAACAATGCCTTTCTCCAATGAAAATCTGACACTGAAATGTTTATAAGTTGTAGTATTTGGGGTTGTTTGCTCTCTGTATGAATGTGCATTAATAGGAAGAAAAATGACAAATCAAAGGCTAAATGAATTGTACCATAAAGTTTACCCTATGCTGTCTGTTGCTGTCTTACAGAGGAGCTGCGGAAACTTAGTTGGTCTGGAATCCCAAGACAAGTTCGACCAATTACGTGGAAGCTTCTTTCTGTAAGTGTTTCTATTCCTAACACCAGACACACCTGAACTGTTGAAGGTTTTTGCAGAGCATCACCTACATAACAACACACTTTAAGACATAGAGCTACGTAACCTCACACTTATTCCCAAAAGTGTAAACACAGATATGTCAAATGAACACACTGACACTTGTACACGCAGGTGCGCACCTGCAGAGAAGATTGCACAGATAATAAACACATTTCAGATCACTTCAACACGCAAACACAGTCGCTGTCATGTTCTCCCTCCCTTTTTTGATTTATGAAGACTGGTAACAGTCGTGGTTTTTTTTTTTTTTGAAACTTCAATAGGGAAAATTAATTACGAGCCACAAATAATTTATTCATGAGACACACGGTGTGTTTACTCATTAAGCTATTGTTGTGGTGTACAGCTCCCACTCTGCAGAGAGAAGACTGCCTTTTTGAACACCATGACTCTCCCATTAATTACTGCACAATAGCTAATGTGCTGCAGAATAGATGTCATTAAAGGTGTGTGTGTGCGTGCGTACATGTTTATGTTTTTTGGTGCTGGGAGGTTACCAACTGGGCACTTTAACCATTAATGGCTGCTTTGTTTGGTACTCGACTGAAGCGAGGCCTCATAATGTTGTAAGTAGTCGCAAAGCATTGGCTGCTGAATAGGCAGCTGGACATGGTGCGTGTGTGTGTGTGTGGGGGGGTTATCTTGACACCGGCGCTGTCTGTTTATGTGTACCTGTATATCTGCGTGTGCCTGGTATTTTAGGTAATATACCATAGATAACAATCCAATAATTGTTTGTTCAGTGTTTAGTTGTTGAATCTTTGGCACTCATGTGCTTATTTTTTTTTTTATCTATTTATCAATATGGACTTTATAAACTGGTGTGATTGAGTTTCACTGTCACATTCAGCAGACATTTTCCATCTACAGGTCCTGCATTGCTATATGTCACAAACAATCCTGACCTACAGATAGAGGAAAAAACAGCTTCTAATAATCTGACTCTATGGAAACCATCTCCTAAAGACATTCTGATGATGTTCACAAACACGGAGCATATTTTGATGGGGATAACTTACGATCCATATCTGAAGTTATCTCAGTGCCACCTTGCAAAGTTTTCAATAGATTTATAAATCTACTGGCCTTGTGCAGCGTGAATTATCCCCAGGCAAAATCCAAGGGTTACATTAAGGCTAAAAGCAGGCGCAGTGTCAGAAGCACTCATATCTTCAGAAGTGTCATAACACTTGACTGCCTCCTCTGTCCTTTCTTTGGTACGATCCAGTGGCAAAATAGATAGGAGGGATCAGCCTCAAAAAAACGATTCTCCATCAGGCCACACACATACACACACAGACACGTACACACATTCCGACTGGCGGCCTACACTGTATTCCATAAACTTGGCAGAGGCACCTAATAAAACTTCACTCCAGTGGTGTCCCTTGTGCCCTTCTCCTGCTCACCAGCGTGCACCAACTTATTTGATTTCTTTCTCCCCTCCAGCAGGCGTGCTTAAGCCACGCTCATCTTTACCTGACAAAGATGAGAAACAAGTTTCCCTCACTGCGGTCAAAGCTCAGTAATGCTCCCCCAACGGCCAGCGTTTACGACCAGAAATCATACGTACGTCTCAGAAGTTATTAACCATTGTAGAAATTACAAAGCAAAAGGCACATCCACCAAGCAAACGGCATCAGAAGGATATTCATCATCTATGCTAGATGATTGTGTCTTGCTCTTTTCTGTATGTGACCAAATGTTGCCCCTGGCTGCAGCAACGCGTCTGGTCCAACTTCCTATTATTTCAGAAACAATATTGTATTATTTCATTTGTTTAAAGAGCACTTGGTGTCCAAGCCTGAAGGAGAAAAGAAGAAATGAAGTGGCTGTTCTGCTTGGCGAAAGAATGTCAGCCTGTGGCAATATGTACATTTGCTAATGAAGTGTAGCCATTAAATGTGAAGTGGAGGGAAAGGAGAAAACTAACTGGCTGTGGTAATATTGATAAGGCTAAAGGGTTATATGAGATGTACCACAGTGGAGGTGGCTGATTTAGAGATTGCGGGAAAATGCCCACAACAATGCAGAGAGAAAAGAACATGTTTGGCTTTTTTTTGTCATCCATTCAATTGTCATCCGACTTCCGGTTTTGGAGTCTCAGAGTTTTACATGCAGAGTTTTCATGTCCAGGCCATGTTGGTATTATTGCTCTCCACAGGTGGTCAACTTTCGGCGCCATAGGTCCCGGCACGTCGCCTCTTGTACAGTCTGTTGATGGATCTAACTGTTGTACATCTGGATTTGCTTTGTAAATCATTGGAAAACTGCAATCATTACATTTAAGCCACCCTTATTACTTAGGACGGATCATCCTTAAAAGCCTGGATGAGTTAGAAGCAGTGCTGCAGACTGCTCAGTGTGTGCAATTTTCCTCTACTGAAACATACTGCAGATTAGTTAACTAAGCCGTCTGTAAACAAACCTTAAATTTCATGCATTTTTAATGGTTTCTGAATCAAAACCCATCTGACAACTTAAAATCCGTCGAGGTACAGACTCCACAGTTAACTTTTTTTTTCCTGGGTCAGAAATGCACGGTTAAAATCTTATAAAAGCAGACTGCTGTGCCTCTGATTGGTGAGTTCAAGCTATTTTCCCTCCTCATTTCCTCTTCCCTTGTAAGTGTTGATTTAGTTTGACGTCAGAAATGCAAGAGATTATATTTAGATCAGTGATGCATTTCAGCCACAATGACTACAGTTTTACATGAAATTTCAGTTTGGCAGTTTAATTTTTAACTAATAAACTAATGAAATAACCATGAACATATCGGATGAATTGATGTATTTAAAAAATCTAAATAAAAGAAGCCTTTTCACAACATTAATCAATTAAAACATCCTAATAGAAAGATTGGTCCCTATTTGGCCTTCCCAGATTAGTCAAGCTATCAGTGTGATGTTTACTGGTCACTGACAAATATGATTATGCATCGTAACCTCCTGCTGCATCATGTTTGCCTCCAGTCCAGCTCAGTCATGTCTGCGCTACAGTTTCCATGTCCGCTCAAAGGCTGTCGGAAACAAAGCTGTTGTAACCACTCACCCTCTCTTGCTTTCTCTTGCCCTCTCCTTTTCTGTCCTACCTAAAAATGTGCTCACATCTCCATTTTCTTTGTGCCTCCTTCTCCTGATTTTCCAAGAAATATGCGGTTACATTTTCTTCATTTTAAGGTGGTGACAAATGAAAAAAAGAATTATATCAGTAACCTTTTCCCCATAGAGCACTGATGAGTAAACCAGTTTATTTTCTAGTAATTTGTTTCATTTGGATATTATTCTGTATTCAATCAGGTACTAGTAAGTGTAGGACTTATATAGTATCAATCTATAGTGTATCCATATGTGCTGATACACATGAGCTGCACTGACAAAGATAGACCTGGTGTATGTATAGATATAGCCCAGCAGTAAAAAAAAAAAAAAGCTTCACATGAGACAGTCATGACATTTATGCAAATGCAGATATCTGTACGATGCGTATTACCTGCCTTTGTGTGTTTTGATGAACTGAGAAGTGACCTGACATTCATCACATAAATTGTAATACCAAAAAATTTACATATCATATGCTTATGCAACTCCCGTTTAATCATTTAACTGTCAATGTAATATCGAGATCTTCTATCATCAAGGTGGTTTTAGACTATTCAGTTCGGATTGTAACATATGGCGACTGTATATGGGACATGCAGCTATCCAGGCACTGCTTCATTACATTTAGTCCAGGTTATAGGCTTGAAGTTAAGAGACCGTGAGAATGCAAATTGGTTCTCATATGGATCTTTAAAATAGCATGTAAAATGTAGTCTGGCGACATGTCGTAAAAAAGTTTATAAAAAGGTATGTGAAGAGACAGTGATGAGAGCGTCTTGGAGAAACTTTAGCGAGTTGAACTTGTGCCGGGCTGTATTGGGACACTTTGTTTCCAGTCTGCTTCCTGGATAATGTGCTCCTGCTAAGTAAAAATCAATTTAGATTGTGAGAAGACTTACTAAGAAAAACTATTTCATTTAAATTCCCCAAATGGATTCCCCAGGCATATTTTCCCTGTTTTTCACGGAGAGTTTACTGAAGTGGAGGATCCATTAGAGGGATGGAAGGACTGTGGAATCCATTGATGCAAGGAAGAATGAAGAGATGAGGTTTATGTGCACCGATTAACCAAGGCAGGAGGATCCACGGCCGCTGTCGGGTCATGGAGAGCTGTCATGCATATGCACCGCTGTCATTCTTCCATTTCTGTCTCTAGTATTTAAACCTTTGCTCAGGCCTTTTTTTTAACCACCAGACCAAAACTGAGGTGAAAGTCTCCCTGGGAAATGCAGCAGAAGTATGTTGTATGATGTTAGAAATATGTCACACTTGATGCCAGCACGCAGTGATGGGTCTTTCTTGTGATTTTTCTATTTAGTCTTTTTTATACTTGTTTAAAACTAGTTCTACTCTTGTCCACTTATCTGTGTCATGAGTCTGATTAGTCAAGTTGGTTTTATGCGTTTCCTGTCATAGTCTGTCATTTCCTGTCTAGATCTGGTGTCTGTCTCCTAATGTTTCATCTAGCTTCACTCCCAGTGCCCTTCCCCACCTGTTGTCTAATTGTGGTCTCATTTTCCAAATTGTATTTCCTCTGTAGAGAGCGTTTGGTGTATGCCATTTTCTAGATTTTTGATTTTCCTCATAGAGTGATTTTGAGTTTGTTCTTTAAAATGATTATTTTCCCATCGTGGGTATTTTAGTTAATTTTTCTAATGATATTTCCCGTGTTCTTGTGCGGCGCTTTTTGTTAATTAATTATATCTGATAGAATCAATTGAGAAAAGTTAACTGTGTATGTTCCATGTGAACATAAAAATAACAGAGGTCTGCGTCTGGATTCTGTTCATTGTACAAACCTGTCAATCTGACAGCTTTACAAGCTTTTCACTAGAACTAGAGCTGGTATTATATCGAAAAAACATATAGAGACTTGATTATGTTACATTATTTTATTTATTTATCTTTTTTCTGTCTGGCTTTTTTTTCTGAAACTAAAGGCAAAGCCCGGTTCAGAAATCTTTTTTTTCTGTAACTAAAACGTACGACTGGAGATACACATTGAGAAGTTCTCTGAGTTGAGTGATGAATATCACCAGAAGAATGGTCTCAATTTTGTGGTTCAATAATTAGTAATAATATATGGGAAGTACAGTATGTGCGGCCAAAAAAAATAATGTTTCAGAGAAAACAGCCGCTACAAATCAAAGAGGTTGTTTTTAAGTATGTCCTTATTTTGTGCTTAATGTGTCTGTAACCATGTAATTCAGATGTGAGATTTATTATTATGAACAAACTGTTGTCCATTGAAGAAGACAAAATGCTTTGCTGCATTTCAGGATGTTGATTAATTTAATCTGAAATGAGTTAATTTGCAAAACAAGTAGGTTAAACGATTTGTAAATTGTTCAGATTGAACAAGTTCAATATTTTTTTTGCTCCTGGTAACTGGTTTGAAGGCAACCAGTCTTGTTCTGTTTCTTTTCTCTCCTTTAGTTTTTGTACTTGAGTGTCCTGTTGTGATATAAAAAAAGCAAATGCAATAATAGTCTTTCCCTTCTTGTAGAAAACCAAATTCTTGTCCAGACGTCACAGCCAACGCACAAACACTTCACATTGCCAAAAAATAATTAATTATTAATTAAATCCTGTCACCATGTAGTGTAAACCTGTGTTAAGTGTGCCGCCACAGTTTTTGTCCTCTTTCTGGTCTTCAAATCCCCTTGGTGCGTGGTCTTGTGCTATCAAGCTGTAGTGCAGCTGCTGCGTCATTGACCTCCACTAAGTTGTCCATTAACCTTCATCACACACATGCTCTCTTCTCCTTCATTTGGCAGAAAGCACATCACACCAGAGCCCACTCTTTTGTCGATCGCCCATTGCGCTTTGTGTTGACGCATGTTTGTATATGGAGCAGTTTCAACATTTGACACAGACTTTTTTGGCAGATAGTGGCTGTTGGGGGGGAGGGAAGTCACAGTTGGTGCTTAGTGTGGTTTTCCACAGGCACAAATGTGACCGTCTGACTGACTGGCAGCGAAGCCAGAGAAGCAGCAGTCGGGTGGTGAAAGGATGGGTGGATGAGTAAAGAGTCTGCCTTCTTCATTGTGTTTTGGTTGTAAGAGTCTGACAGCAGTTTTTTTTCCCCTTTGCAGGGTGTTAGTGACTGAAAACACCAGATAAAGAGAATGCGAAACATTTCCTGTCTTTGGTGGAAAAGATGGATGGCCCAATACAGAATGTGAAATGTGATGTGTGGCTTTTTGTTATAACAAACAGTGTTGTGGATTTATGTGCATTTTTTTGTATTATATTGTTTGTCTGTTTCTGGGGTCTGTTTGTGTAGGCCAGGTGTGTGAGTTCCTGCAAAAAAAGTTGTTTTGTGCAACAAATAAGCCTCTTCACTCTCCACCCCTCTTGGGGCCTTGCTTGGGTTAAAAAAAAAAAAAAGTACAAAAAGAACTAACTTTTTGTTGCTTTTATTGATTTTCCTCTAGACCAGGGGTGTCAAACACATTTCACTTCAGGGCCACATTCAGGTAAATTTCATCTGAAGTGGGCCGAACCAGTATAATAATACCATAATATATAAATGTCAACTCTGAACGTTTAACTATGTTTTAGGGTGAAAAAAGTTCAATTACATGATGAAAATGTTTACATCTAAAAAGCAAAGTGAATAAACATGAACAAACTGAAAACACAAATTTTTTTAATGTAATTTTAGCAATATTAGGCTTCAATTTATCATTTACTGGCAGGTGACATCTTGTAACAGCCAGTTAAAAGTGCACTTCTCTTCAGTCATTTCAGGTTCATATTTGTTCAGGCTATTCACATTTTTTTTTGCAAAATTATGTAAATAGATGAAAACATTTGGAGTTGTGAGTATTTATGTCATTGTGGTATTTTACTGGTCTGACCCACTTGTGATTGAATTGGTCTGAATGTGGAACCTGAATTAAAATGATTGGTAATATGTTCAGGGTAATTTTCCCAAATTTCCCAAATTCATCTCAAGGGCCAGACTGGACCCTTTGGCGGGCCGGATTAGGCTCCTGGGCCACATGTTTGACAACTGTGCTCTAGACAGTTGCCCAAAATTGATAGGCTGTGTTTGGTACATATGTGTTTGCCCGCTAGAAGGTTTTTTTATTTTTATATAAAAGCAAACAGCTAGAGCCATAACAAAGGCAATGATGCACACAGATGGCAGACACACACAGTCAACATCAACCCAAGTCCCTTCAATGGCTTCCGGACCTTTGTGTTTATGATCTGTTAATGCAGGTAGATAAATGTAGTAAGATGACTTCTTCCAATATTAGAGTCCTAAACAGATCTGTCTCATTTGTGACTAAACTGCAGCCAAATGCGTCTTCATCAAAATGCAGCAAAAGTTTAAACTATTAATAAATAAATGTTTGAGAGTGACTGTGATGAAGAGAGCATTCAGGATCTGTTGATGGACTGAAACCTTCTGGAAGTTTTCTGTCAGATTGGAGGAAGATGTTTTTCAGACATTTGGAAACTGTGTGTATTTGTCAAACTCAAGGTCAAACATCTACACGCTAGCATTTCAGACCTTTAGGCACAGTTTTGCTGTGAATGCTGATGCAAAACAAACCTCGGTACTTAACCATAATATGTTCGAGAAGCTCAGTTGAGCACCGAATTGGTCGAGTACCGAATTAATTTTCCCCATTTTGAAATAACAGAAATATCATTTAATTCGTTCTTGAGTGTTCTTGAATTGCTGCCCATTTTATAATCGTAACGTT
>JAPTHA010000005.1:23108457-23123240 GCA_029814585.1 Gymnapogon annona | reverse complement strand
ATAACACCTAATGCCCACCATTGATTGAGCGGTGTTTGTGTGTGTGTGTGTGTGTGTGTGTGTGTGTGTGTGTGTGTATACGCTGTGTGTATAGTTTAGGGCCAAACTGAGTACATACAGTGGATTTTCTCGTTGATGCACAGGTTTAGATGTGGGACCAGTGTTTGAATACAACGAGAGAGAGATGAGAGGAATGAAAAGCTGAAGAATTAAGATCAACTTCTCCACTGGTGACACTAGTACCAGTGTCCGCAGTCATTTGTCAATGTTGCTTTTTTCCTGCAGCAAGTCTCTCTCTCGCTCTCTCACTCTCCCCTACTTTTTTCTGCACATGTACTTAATTTCCCCCCAAACCTCGTTGTGGAATTAACTCAAATCCCTGTGTCTGTGCTTTTTAACCTTTTGTTAATGTTGTTCATGTTGGCTCAAAGCTCTGACATTCACCAGTCGGAAGCTTAGGTCTGACATTTCCACAACAGCGATGTGTGAAAAGCACCAAACTTTCACTGAAATGCAGCCAAGCAAAACGGAAACAAGTAGCTCTTTCATGAGGTTTAATTTTGTTTGTAGTTTGATTGTTGTTCAGGGATTGAAAAAAGCTTTTGAGGAAATGAGGAGGTTGCCGACAACAGAACTGAAGAAGAGTTAAAGTAAAATGTTGTAGTTTACTTGAAGTTTTTTTTTTTTTATTTGTTTGTTGGTTTATTGTGAGCAGTAGAAAAAATAAATATAAGTTTATGTATAAGGAGATAATAGCAGAACAATAGTGAATAATAAAGTAAAGAGTGGGGAGAAGAAAAACATATTTAATCCCACTCCCTCCTGTCACACACACAACACATAGGTATTATTAAACCAGCATAAGCTAAGTCCTAATAATGTAAATAACAGGATAACAATAGTTCACAGAAGAAGTGCATAGTACAAAGCTTTTAATAAATCGTAGCTTGTTGGAATGAATCCCAAATGAATCTGTATGAACTCTTCGTGAACTTTGAGCAGTACGACATTGTAACAGACAGCTAAAAGCCATATGCTAGACTGGAGGTATAATTTTGTTTTGGCTTTTCCTTATTTCACTAGGTTGGCAAATGTGTCATTTTGTGCATTTTCATTCTTAAATTGCATAATTTTTTTAATCCTTAAATAGAAATACTTCGATTGTTAAAATGTGTCCTGATGAAGTTTTATAACATCGCATTTTACTGTAAGTTTTTTTTTTCATGAATTTCTCATTTTGATTATGCCAAGTGTTATGTAACAAGAAAGTTAAGTGTGTCTCCAATACAGGGCATTGTCATCAGCTTTCAACATTTGAGACGGGTGTAAAAAGCATCCTTGCCAGCAAAAAATAAAGAAATAAATAAGTGGTTTCATTTTCAGGGACATTCAGCTGCTGGGTCAGCTACAGTGCACTTCTCATGAACCTTGAAAAACGAATGCTGAACACTCTTAATCATGGAGGTCCTCCAGTTTAAGTGCAGTCACAACCCACTCAGCTGACTTATGAAGGCAGCAGTGATTGGAAAGCCACATAAACACATTTTTCTCTGCAAAAACGCTTTGGTCAAAGTGGCCACTGTCATTTTTAGGCCCTTTCCTCCTGGTCAGCCATCC
The DNA here is from genome assembly GCA_029814585.1 of Gymnapogon annona. Taxonomy (NCBI): domain Eukaryota; kingdom Metazoa; phylum Chordata; class Actinopteri; order Kurtiformes; family Apogonidae; genus Gymnapogon; species Gymnapogon annona. The sequence goes on along the minus strand of JAPTHA010000005.1, from coordinate 23,121,623 downwards.
TTTATAATTACTGATAGGCTTCCAATTTAATTTTCATGAAAGATTTAGAGCAAAGCATCACGACACACTATAGCTCCTCAACATTTTTCTTCTCCATGCGTTTTTCACTGAACCATTGTCAGCTGGCAGCCGAAGCATATCTGATGATTCAGAGCTTGATAAGAATGTCTCGTAGGTGTTTTTGGCTCTCAGTGAGCAGAATGGCAGAAAGAGTGGATGCTGTCTCGGCTGAATACAAGTCTGTCCTATTCACACCTTAGCAGGTTGTTTCACACAGTTACTCATGGCTTCCTACTCATTTGAAAGATTTTTGGATAGACTGGATGATTCGGCGAGAGCTGGACAGAGATGAAATATTTCCATGTACCTGACTCAAGCGCACTCAGAATCATCCAACAAGAAATACACGAGCATTCAATAGTACATCTTTGAACTTTTACTCACTCTGCTCAGTAGTAGAACCAGCTCTGTTATGTCCAATAGTCTATACTCATATTTGGTTTTTAATTGCATACAGTATATTAGTGGACAGCAACTGGCATCTCTAGACCATATCCAGCTGTGAGAAGCTTCCATCTGAGCCATAAAGTCAAAAATAAAGTTGTACTATTTCACCACCAGAATCATGGGGTCTCCCTATTATTAGACCATTCTTATGTTAACCTTGTATATGGAACCTTTAGAAAATTTTTTTACGTATTTAATATGCACTGACTAGGAGATAAAACAAATCTCTGCAGTGTAAATTCATCCCTCTCGGTCATATCCTCTTATTGACAGAATTGACCTTAGCTGTAAAAACAAATTATACCCATGCTGCTGTGTATTTTGGTCTGTTTTAAAAATTGTATTGGACTTGAGTCGAGTGTCCTCGAAGTTCCTTTGGTAAAGATAAATCATTCATAAACTCAGGCATTAATATATTTTTTTCTTTTAGTTTATGAATGATGTTTTTCAGCCAAATCGACCTGGGCAACCAATGACCGGCGTTCCAAGCCAGATGCATTTAGTTAAGATTCATGTAATTTAAAACTCAACTGGAAAGTAGCACATGGACTTGACCTCTTATTTGAATACCCCTGCGGTAATTATAGTACACACATAATATCCATAGGAGATATATTATCTCATGGTGAAAGTTGGAAGACTGATCATTCTCATTTTGACGAAAGAAATAAAGAAGTTTTTGATGCAGACTATCTTTAAAGTGTCAGGTAACACGGTGAATAAATACACTTACCAAGGTCATGCTTTAAATTATTTTTCCTGACCATATATTTATGAAAGTACTTCTTTCTGAGGATTAATAACTCAACAGTCTGTTATATTTTATGGATTGTACAGTCCATCCGTTCATCATCTTACTGAAAGGCTGCTTATATCTGGTCTCTTTATATCTGGTCCGCTTTATTAGGTGACTACAAAAGTATGGAATGAGCTGAGCAAATGCTGCACACACTCAGAGAACAGTAGGATTATCTTCCATTGTTTTTATTTTTGTTGAAATAAGAAATAAAACACAAGTGTCCTTAGTAATGTAGACCACAACAGAAACGGCTGGTCCGGTAAATTTATATATAGTCATCTAAACCTATTCCACTAAAAACTGCCTTTGTTCAATGGTTTCTGGAGAAAAAGTGTGATATGTTTTAAAGTGATCTCCATGCACATGCTTTCCGTAAAGTGTGTATTTATTTTCCTGTTTGAAGCTGAACATGATTGATATGTACATTTGACAGGGTTTTTTTTTATTGTTTGTTTGTTTTTTTTAACCTTCATGTTTCCCTTCAACTACACACATTCACCGCCAGCGCCCTCATCTACCTCAAGTCCAAAGAAGAAACAAGGGGTAAATGATTAAAAGGTGTTGTTCTTTTGTCAGGACTTGACAGCAACCCAAGTAGACATTGTACTTGTAATCCATCCTCTAAATATTTGATGTTTTACAACGTCGCTTGGATTGCAGCTCCAATAGACACACACACATACACATGCACTGGCCTTACACACCCTTTCATACTGCACACACATATGCATGTACACCTTTCTTTGGCAGACTCTGTCACAGTCCCTCACCTCCAGCCCTTCTCTGGTAGGGGAATTAGGCCATTTCCACTCATGAAACTTTCAGTCGAGCTGACAGCAAAGCACAAAGCAACTCTTGTCTGATCTGGTCTGTTCTCTTCTCTTGTCCTTTTTTTAAAAGATTTTTTTTAGCCAAGGTTTGAATCAAATTCCTTCCTGCCATCTGCTCTCCTACTCATTTTCTTTTAAATCTCTACACAATTGTACTCGCTCGGTTGACCCTTTCGTCTGCGTACCTCCTGTCAAATGATGCTAATAGTAAATAGCAAACAGGACAGACTCAGGAGAAGAATGAAGCACCGTGAATTCCTCCGCTCAAACCGATTTGAGATGCTGGACTAAATCGAATTAATTTTACTCAGCGGCATCCTTGCAAGCATGTTCCTATTTTTCAGAATTTGAGGGACAAGGCTCTTGGATCATAAGAGCTCGATCTCTGTTCAAGGTTTCAGGAAAAAGCCCTTGAGCAGACTTTATGTTGTAACACAGTATATGAACTTTTGTAAGCCTGTTTTCTATCTATTGTATGTTTTACCCTCTTACTGATAAAATGAGGCCGATATATTTTGAAATAACCATTCCTCCATTGAAATATGAGACATGGGTAATACAATTTCCATAAAATTATTTCATCCTTGTTTTGACAGACAATCACTTGTACTTGTACTTTATTTACATGTCATTTATACATCTTGTATTTTTCAAAACCGTAATACATTTAGGTGAATCCCATATCATATTCTGTGTCTCTCTTGTGTTCTGGCATTATATCATGTCATCCAGTCAATTCAGATCATCCAGTCAATTCAGCATTTATGACTGAAGTTTTCATAGAAGCCACCATAGCATTTGAGAGTAGTTGGGATATTTGCAGCCAAGTCTAGGGAAAATGAGCTGCACAGTAGAATGACAGTTACAAGAAATAAAAATGCCTAAAAAATTACTTATGAGAAATGGGAAATTTAAGCTTGACAAAAATAGTGATTTGATTTATATCGTGATACATATTGGCTGATATAAAAAAAATATCGTGATATGATTGACTTCCAAACGTGTTGTGAGGATCTGTTGGGAATGTCTGGCTGAATCCCCTGTCCATGCAGTCTTTATCTCCTACATCCGGGAGAGCTTCTCACAGATCCCGGGGGAGGCTGGACACCTTGAGTCTGAATGGACCATGTTCTCCACCTCCATTGTCAAAGCAGCTGCTCGGAACTGTAGCACTGTAACTGCAGCCCAGGCAGTGACGGAGGAAAAAACTCAGACCTAAGGAGTTCGGAGAGGCCATGGAGAAGGACTACCGGTCAGCCCCAAAGAAATGTTGGCAAGCCGTCCGATGCCTCAGGAGGGGGTGCTCCACCAACATCATTTATGGATGACGTTGGTGGACGGATTTGCTGACCTCAACTGGGGATGTTGTTGGGCGGTGGAAGGAATACTTCGAGGATCTCCTTAATCCTGCCGTCACGTCTTCCATTAAGGAAGCAGAGACTGGTTGCTTGGAGGTGGACTCATCAATTACCCAAGCTGAAGTCACCGAGGTGGTTGGAATGTTGCTCGGTGGAAAGGTTCTGTTCATTACCTACATGGACAGAATTTCTAGGCACAGCCACGGGCCGGAGGGACTGGGTTGGGGACCTCATCTCTGCCTTTTGCAGATGATGTGGTCCTGTTGTTTTCGGCAGACCTGGACCTTCAGCATGCACTGGGGCGGTTCGCAGCTGAGTATGAGTATGAGTATGAGGATCAGCACGTCCAAATCCGAGGCCATGGTTCTTGAACGGAGAAAGGTAGTTGGCCCTCTCCGAGTCGGTGGGGAGTCCTTTCCCCAAGTGGAGGAGTTGAAGTATCCCGCGGTCTTGTTCACAAGTGGGGGGAAAACAGAGCGTGAGATCGACAGGCGGATCAGTGCAGCGTCTACATTGTTGTATTGGTCCGTCGTGGTGAAGAGGGAGCTAAGCCAAAAGGCGACCGGTAAATTAAGGCGAGGTTCTTAATTTTCCAGCCGATCTACGTTCCTACCCTCACATATGGTCATGAGCTTTGGGTCATGACCGAAAGGACAAGATCCCAGATACAAGCGGCCGAAGTGAGTTTCCTCCGCAGGGTGACCGGGTTCACCCTTAAAGATAGGGTGAGGAGCTTGGTCACCAGGGAGGAGCTCGGAGTAGAGTCACTAATCCTCCACATCGAAAGGAGTCAGCTGAGGTGGCTTGGGCATCTGTTTCGGATGCCCCCCGGACACTTCCCTAGGGAGGTGTTCCGTGCATTTCCCTCCGGGAGGAGGGCCCAGGGCAGACCCAGGACACACTGGAGGGACTATGTCTCTCGGCTTGCTTGGGAACGCCTTGGGGTCCCTCCAGAAGAACTGGAGGAAGTGTCTGGGGAGAGGGAGGTCTGGGCATCCCTCCTTAGACTGTTGCCCCCGCGACATCCATCTTCTAAGCGGTGGAAGATGGACGGATGGATGGATGGATGATTGACTTCCAAGAAACTACGTTTTTTAGACTTAGAGAGACTGCTTATGACATAATAGGCTTTGGAAATTTTGCATTACCAAAGGTTCAAACCACTAGAAAGACTTTTTGTCTGTATGTGGGGAGAAATTCTGGAAACATCTGGACCTTCATCACAAACAATGCCAAAACATCCATCATTTCAAATCCAGTTATAAACAAATGGTTTGGTTTCAATACAGGGAAGGTTGATCACCTTATTGATCACCTTTATTTATTGGTTTGAGTTTCGTTATTGGTTTCTTGCAGGTGTGTATATAGATTTAAATGTGTTTAATTTCTACGGCTCGGAATGAACAATAAAATGAAATGGAAATGAGTGATTTGTCCCATGCCACCCAGCCCTACCTGTGAGTATGATATGGGACATATAGGGGCAGAAAGCCTTAAGGGTTTAGTCTGTCGTAAATGCCAGCAATAAACAGACAGACCCTGCCCTTTGCCGTTCAGTCTGTACTTATATGTATGTGTACGTGTTCCAGGGGAGATTTTAACCTGAGTGTTGTAAAGTCTCCGCTGTGGTCGTCTCTCTGCGGTGCGGCCATCTGTTCTGTAGTCCGATCCAACAGACCACAGCCCTCCCTCCGTTTTCCTCTTCGTCCTCGTCATCCTCTCTCATTGTCTTGTTATTGTCTGTCTGACTTTCTCCTCTTTCAGTCTGTTTTCCTCAGTGTTTCTCTTTTTTTCTATCAATATTTGACTCTGCAAGCGAAGAAGAGTGAAAAATGAGAAAAGAAAGACACATGATTTAGAGCGAACACTCCAGCGCACACACATACACACTGCTCTTCTCCCTGTCAGACAGACAGACAGACAGGGACCAAATTATCCCTGTTGCGTGGAGCATGAAATTAGCAAGTAGCTCAGTGTGGCAGCATTAGCATGGCTGTTAAAGGGATACCGTGACATTTCCAGGCTCTGAAACATGGTCGTTTTCCATATGGATGGTCGAATTTACCAAGCAGGGAGCTGTTTAGTGTTGTTAGCGACTGTGCTCAAAACCATTGCGTAAGACGTGATCAAATGTGTCGATTTACTGGTGTGAAATTCGGTCATTTAAAGCAACAAGGCTCCAAGGATTAGCAGATTGAGATTTAAAGAGCAAAATCAATCTGCGAATCACACACTGTAATGTTCGTTATGGCTCTGCCTGTTAGTTACGTGAACACTGCGGCTCATACTGCTCCTCTGTCTGAGATAACAGAATAATATTGTGTTTTTTTCATTTCGTTAAGCAGCATGTTCTCTGAAAGCACAATTTTTTTGTGTTTTCTGCAATATTTATATTTTACTGTCTTTATTGTCTGGGCTTGCCACACTTTGTTTGGTGTGGTCCATCTGATATAAATGATATGTAAGATGGAGGATGTGGGTAACTGAATACAGTTTAACTCTGATCGTTTAAAATCCTTAAATTTAAACTGGAAAACATTGTCTTTCCGTATCTTGTCTGAGGAACAATATACCGTAGCTGTTTAAATGTCAGCAGGACAAATGATACTTGTTGTTGTTACTACTAATTATAATCATCATCATCATTTAATCCAACAGATGACATTGTAATATTTGAAATCACTCAACCGTTTAGGCTATGATTATGTCTTATTTTTGTTTAGGTTGAGCACATAGGGAACATTGATTGTAGTTTTTTTTGTTTTTATTGCAATTTCTATGTTAACAGAATAGCACAGCCACACTGGCTGCATAAGAGCTGCACATGAAACACAGCTGCAGCAGCATCTAGAAAACTGGAGTAATACCTATTTTCCATGTTTGACTTAAGCAGCAACAAGCATTGAAAATGTCTATTAGTATCCAGTCAGTAATATTTTACGTAAGTCACATTTTCCTATAGTTTTTGACATCAAACTGACTGTTGTTGGGGGGACGGTTGAAACCCCTGGAACTTTTCACACTTCTTATAGATTAGACCATGACTAAACGAGATTATAGTGATGGCTGTTGTCGAGGAGGAGAAGCTCTGCAGTAACATGACACTGTTGTTGTCAAAACACATGCACAAGTGTGACAAGGCAGAGACAAAGTAAGCGCTGCATCCCTGGCCTTATGACCTATGAAGACGTTTGCAAAAAGGAGGACAGACTCTCAGAGACTTTGGGGATGAATAGAGAAAGAGAAAAAAATGTCAACCTTTGAAAAGCCAAACATTTCTGCCAAGCAAATACTTTCTTTCTTTGCAGTGCTTCCCGTTGAGATTTAGTAGATGTGAGAAGCCTGCATTAATTTAGCTGCGATTTCTTTGACACCGTTGTTAAATCAAAAAGACGATTGCCGCTCTGAAATAAAACCCAAAAGAGACGTTACTTTGGGTATGAATGCAACACTTATCTGCCAGCTTGATAAGGACGAGACTGTTGGACCAGCCCAGAGGGAAGCGGCCCTTCTCACTTTCTGTGCCTCTCTGTCTCCTGTCTGCAGTAATGGTTGGCCTTTTGGTCACTCCAAACAATACGGTGGGCCTCTGTGGACAGGACCACGTTACACACACACACACTCACTGTCTTTCATAAGTGGACACACACACACGAGTTTCCCCTCTTGTTGTCCCTATGTGACTCTCCCACTGGTGGAAGCAGCAATGTTTTTCGATTTCTTTTTTTTTTTTTTTTTTTTGTTCTGTCAGAATCTCAGCATGAAGCAAAACTTTCAAAGTGGAAGCATTTATGGTAGTTAATACACTGGGTTGAATTGTTTCGCTTCTTAATTACATGCTCGCTTCTTGTTTTCCTTTTTCATTTGCGCAAGTTCACTTCTGTAATCACTCGGGTGTACTTTAGTACTTTGTTAACACTAGCTTTTAGAACTTTTATTTCAGTGTCTGAATTAAACTTATTTGAACTGGCAGTGACGTTGAACTAATCAGCCAATGAATAAAAAACGACTTCACAAGGTGGTTGTTCTGACACTTTTCCCTGTTCTGAACTCAGAGGCTGCAGATGCGTAGCAAAAAGAGTCTACAAAAAATATCTTTGTTATTCTTTAGCCATTGTTTATTTAGTCACGCATCTATATTTTGCAAAGTGAAAGAATGTACTCCAATGAGACTTGTACACTTGTAGAATACAGGATTTTTTTTTTTAAGTTTTTTTGCATCAGTGGGCAAAGTTTCAGCACCTGCACCTGTCGATACATTTCTATCACTAATGCTGGCACTAACATGCATATAAAACAGACTCCAGCGATTCTTCCTCTTTATGTTTGTGAACTTGTTCCCCTTCAGTATTAATCCCATCGTCAATCATCTCATGTCTCTGCGTTCCCCTTTTCACCTTGTCGAGAGTTTGGTTCGTCAGTGTATTGAGTTAAACCCACGGCAGGCCTCTTTGTTTTGCTGGGATGAGACATTTTCAGTTGTCAGACAGCCAGTGCAGCACTTTGAAGACACAGTGACAACACAATACTCATTCTCCTTCTGCGCTCCACTGTCCTGTTTCCTCCTCTTCTCACCTATTGCTCTTGTACCCTCTCAGACGTTCGTAGACACTCATGAAACTTCTATACCCCAACCGGCTCCTCCACCCATCGCCGCCATTTTCCCCCTACTTTGATCAGCAGCGCTTGTCAGTCAGAGCCTTGCCTGTCTCTGCCAATATGGCTGACCTGACCCAAGGATGTGAAGGACCAAGCATAACAATGGAGGAGGAAGAGGAGAGGTAGAAATTAGTTTGACTGAGTCACCTTCACTTCCGTGACAAACTTTATTTTACAGATCATAATGATGTGAAAGCATTGAGCTGAAGCAGCAGTGGTGGATGGATAGGGCAGGAGGGACGGATAGAGTATCAGATGAAAAAATGGGTGGAGAATAAAGAAAGATGGGAAGAGGGGAAAAGAAAAGGATACAGATATATTTATACATATGGTATTTTATTGTGATTTTTCGTAGAACAACAATACAGTTGCATCCCAGACCCATAACAATACAACAGTAGGGTCAGAGACAACAGACAAACACACACAAAACAAACAAACAGAAAACCCAGACAGGTACACTGACAAAAGAGAGAAAAGAACATACATATGAACCATATGAGACAGAGATAAACATATGTTGACATCAGTCCTCCTAAGTTCTTACTGATATTTTTACCCTCAAATATTCTCTCATTATGCAAACACTCATTTTACTGTAGCCAAGCAGCTGTGTTTTCATCATCAAGTAATGTGGTTGTCTTTTTCAGCTGGTTCACTTAGAAATGGCACCGTAACAATCAGTTGACTAATCTAAAACTAAAAACTGATTCTAGCCTTTTTTTTATTTACAGTAAAATTCTTCATAATGAAAACTTACAGTTAATACTATGCCGCTCTGCGAACAGATTGATGCCAATGAGCACAGTTTCAACACAAACGGCATGAGAACATTTCTGTAATACATAAAAATATTTCACAGTGCGGTTGAGTTGGTCAAATGCAGAATGATGAACTAAATGAAACCTTTTAAAATATTATTTATAATGTAGAGGAATTAAATCAATTTCATTCCCCCATTATTAGTTGGGGCTGTCATTCTTATAGCAGCCAGTGAAGTTAATGGTGGAGCCCCCACTGACATGATTTAAACCAGAATGTTAGGAACGTATAAATCAGGTTGTTTTTGATTTAACATATCTCATTTCCTATTCTAACAGTTGTTTTAATGTGAATGTGGGGTTGTGGTGATAGGTTTTGACAAAACAATGGCTGAACGTACACAGAGAGGGGTCCATAAGGTGGCATATCTAGGGTCTTAGCGACTCCAACAGCACCTGAGGTCACATTCACGCACCAGGTCGAACACAGAGATCCACCTACACTCATTGGAGAAAAGGAAATTAAAGGCAGTCTTTGGGGCCTGATGAACATTGTGTTCCCATATGCCAGTCCTATGGTGGCCCATCTGTGTTTGTCTGTTGTACGGCTGTGTGTTTCTCTGCTTCAGCTGTTTGGATTGGAGCTGCAAGGTTAGACCAACAAGTCAATCACCTGCCAGTTTACAACTCGCGCCACGCTACGCTCCGCTGTTCACAAACATCTCCACCTCACCCCTTCCCACACATCTCATTCGCTTCTACCAATTAGCTTTTTTCTTATTCACACACATGAAAATTGACGCACCTAAGCAGGAAGTGAACTAAGCAGGACCTGTCCGTCTAGAAAGACTGAAGAGAAATGACAAAGAGGAGCTTTGATTATTGTGTCATCTTTTTTGTTGAAGCCCCCCCTAACACTGCTAATCTTGTTATTCCTCCCTGTTATTCCTCCCTCCCTTCCTGGAGGGAAATACAATTTTCACAGCAGAAAGGCGGTTTCTGTTAATTCCTGCAGAGTTTTATCTTGGCCTTGCTGTTCTACACAAATCTGAATGAGTTAAAGAGTGCACTTACAGTTGGTTACAGTTCAAAGACGACATTGAAATGAGCAACAGCACATCAACGAGTTTGCCGAAGTCTGGTGTTCAGTGCTGAATAAACAAGAGAATATCACATAGAATTGAAGATCTTTCATATTTGATTTTTTTTAAATAAGAAAATGAATTCATACTTCAAATGCAGCAGTGCTTCTTTACAAGTGTATGCTATCAAAACAGCACACTTGCAGAACAATTCAGAAGTTCATAGCATTACTAACCTTGTCTGTACATTTCCTCCAATCAAGTACATCTGTAAGACCCACGCACAAGTGCAGCCTCACACTTTAATTGCATGGGTATAATGTAAAAGTAATACGTGGGCAATGAAACCCACAGCTAGCGTGTCAGCAAAGCTTGCACATTAGAGTGCACGTCAGATATTGTGTCCTACCTTTAAGGGGCATATACTTGTAAGTCAGTCCCATACAAAGGCTTTGGTAATTATCCTCCCTGTGATAGGACTCTGGAGAAAAATGAATGGAACAAGGAACATCTCATCCTTTGTCTTGCTCCCTGTTTAAATCCCCTGCTTATTTCCCAGTCATAAAAAGTGAGCTGCCAAAAAATGGGGGCTCTAAGGGAAGAGAGGATTTAGATCTTTCTTCTTTTTTTCTCCCTAGCCCCACATATGTAAATTTCCTGATTGTTAAATGGAAAAAGAAGTTTTGTTTTCGGCATTCTTTCTCATCTGTTTTTCCTGTTTTTTACACCGCAATAAATACCACATTCAAAAATGCTTCTAAATGTTTAAAATTATGTATATCGTGACAAGATTGAGGATTTCCATGGTAGTCTGTACACATCTCTTTACTTTCTGTGATGGTTAAACGTTTCTTTCGTTCTCCCTTGAACAGGCCGAGCCGGAGGGTTTCTCCCATTTCCACCTTTACGTTTGTGCGGCCTTCCTGGTGAGGTGGCGGAAAGAAATCCTAGAGGAGAGAGACTTTCAGGTAATGAGCACGCACGACACAGGGGGCAGTGTAAACCGTGGTATTTTTTTACTTCCAAGTGGGACACACGCCGACATGTACGCAGACGCTGCCCACATACGAAACATGCATATTTTATGGCCAGCTGGCGATACACATAGCTGTACGTCGACGTACATTAATCTGGGTCGTCCTGGTTGTGTACAAAAAAACAACATTTAAAGAGTCTCCCAGACTGATATCGCCGAGCTGCTCATGGCCTACATCCCTCTCCATTACCTCCCTGGTCATTAACTGTGAGGTTTAAAAGTCGTTGTGAGTGCATTAGTAGATGACAGTAGACAGCTGCCAGAAGGTGACTTTGGTTGCCAGCTCACTGGGGGGACCTGGCCTCTTAACAGTAGCAATACGCTCCAATATCATCACATACAAACACCATCTCTGCTCTTTGGCTGCTCCTGTCGACTCCTCTTCCCCACTTTTTTTTTTTTATACATGAATATTCTCATTTTTCAGCTCTGTCTCATGCTTTGTCCAATGTTTATAATCTCCTCTAATATTCACAGCTCTTTGCTCAACTTTGTTAACACTTTCCCCTCCCGATTCTGTTATTTTCACCATGTTTCACATGGTCATAACAGAACTAACTCTTGCCTTTGAAGTAGGAAGTAGTAAAAGAAAACTTAGCTTGCATGCAGTTTGAGCTAATGAGAGTCCTGACAACAAGACGACACAGAGATAAAGGATAATTTTAGTCTTTATGGGAGGATTCCTTGTCTAATCCGTGTCTTGACGATTACACATTGAGAGTAAAATCCGTGAAAATTCTTTGTGAAACACTGGAACTGGTTCTGCATGGTCACACTCCTTTTGATTTTTCCTTTTGAAAGTGGATTTGGTGATTGTGGGCACGAGTGTGAATATACTGCTTTGTTTACCACTGATTCTGTGACTCGTTCATGACCGGCCTTTCATCACACAGTGACACACACACACAGAAGAAGTACTTCCTCCTAATTTCATATAGTTTCACCGACTGGCTGACTTCTCATCTGGACTACTAAGTGTTCCGCCAAGGGCAAAGTATCCATCCTCATGAAGATTAGAGGAAAAGCAGTCGCGGAGGATCAGGGTGGCAATAAGAAGGGCTGAGAAGTGAGAACATATAAAACTTTAAAGCCCAATCGCTGTGACTGACACTGAATCCCAATCGCACTGATTATTTCCATGGAGCTCCATTAATATTTACTTAATTATCCTTGAGTTGTATTGTTACCTTCCTGAATTTCTTCTGGCACCTTCTGCACTTCTAAGTGGATGATGGCACAGAAGACGAGCTAAAACCAACACACCTAAAACCTGATGAAGGGGGTTAAAACGGCATAATGTATGTTTCTGACATTAATATTCAAACCCAGCACACCGTCACTTCAGTGAGACCCACAATGAAATAAATCAGAAGACGTCTTCAAAAGTGAAAGAAGTCAAAGGGTTTAGGTTGTAAAGATCTGGGGGTTTTAGTTGGAGGACAGTTGATTCAAGATGATTTTCTGACGACGATATTGAATGACTTACCTGTTCTATCTGGTTCCTTTGTTGACACTTCTTGTCCTTCTCTGATTCGAGGTCACGCTCAAATTTAATTTGGACTTTTTGGCTGATTTAATTTTACACTGAACTGAGGTTATAAGTTAAAGTTGTATTCTTCTTCTGACAGAGGTTTCTACAGCCTTTTGAAGTATGTACGCTGAATGCTAACCTTTATGCCACTACAATGTGCTCATCCTCACATTCCACGGTCACAAATAATAACAAAAACCATACCTTTCTGTTTTTATATAATATTCTATTCTTTATTTTTCATGGGACAATATTGCAGTTGCGTTCATGGGGCTTGTAGGACTTCGGAGGTGTGAGGTCAGCGTATGTCTCTATTTTTCATCCCGGGTTCGATTCCCGGGATGAGCGCCCAGTGTCAGAAAGGGCATCCGACATAAAAACTCCTGCCAAATCAAATATGCAAATTGGATTTGCTGTGGCGACCCTGGAAGGGAAAAAGACTGAGGAAATCATCATTATCACTTGTTTTTATTTTATTTTTTTAATGTATTTTATTTTTTTAACATATTTTATTGTTCTTTTTTCCTCTGTCAGTGTGTGTGTGTGTGTGTGTGTGTGTGTGTGTGTGTGTGTGTGTGTGTGTGTGTGTGTGTGTGTGTGTGT
>JAPTHA010000005.1:23012625-23022884 GCA_029814585.1 Gymnapogon annona | reverse complement strand
TACTGTTTTTGTCTTTGTTGTCCATGTTGTGCAAGATTTCAGTTTGTTGTGTATCTGTTCTGCTCTGTTCTTTTTTTCCTACCCTTTGTATTAAGCTGCTGTTTGTGAAATTTCTCCTCTGGGGACTAATAAAGGTATATTCAATTCAATTATGCCAGTACAATTAAGAAGGCCTTCTCTTTCTGCTCTGTTTCGCCCTGTGCCTTGTCCTGGCTTTAATAATAGGGTGATGTGTGAAGGACGAGAACTAGGAGTTTCAAAATAGTGGAGATAGCTGTATGAAACTGCATGCTATAGCTACCTGTTAGAACCGGTTTGGGGACCTAGCTTGGATGATAGGTTGCTCGAGGTGATAACCATATGCTTAGACTGACTGTCGCGGGGTAAGGAACTGACCAGGAGCTGTTTGTGTGTGTGTGTGTGCGTGTGTGTGTATGGGGGGTGGTGGTGGTGGTGGGGGGTTAAAGCCAGATGTGTATGTTGCATTGCGTACATCCCAGATGGGATGTATGCAACATGTGACACATGAACATACTATTTGATTCCTCCCTCAGAAGATGCTTGTCAGATTTTACCCTGTCAACCCTGATGGCCGTGCAAATTCTCATTGCTGCAGCAATATATCCTAAACTCTTTTCAAAAACTCCTCACTCGCGTTTTTCTAACAGAAAAATTCCACAACACCAATCTCAAAGCATGGAGACTGATACTGATCCTCAGTATCAGTGTGGTAATCTCAGGGTATCATACTTTAAATTTTTAATGAGAGATAACAACGGTGCAAGTACAGTTTCCAGCTCATTATAGCGTTGTAACTCTGAAGGTTTGGCCTCGTGTGTAGAAGTTTTTGCAGGTGATCGTGCAACAGAAGTGTCAGACGTCTACCTCGAATGGTGTCAGAAATGGCTTGATGGGGTTTTCCTGGGTTGTGAAAATACACCACATCCAGCATTGGCATTTGTCAGACAGTCAAGTCTCCTCTGAAACAAACTCAAAACACATCCCATAATTAAGATACAAGGGCATTGCAATTGTGTGTTCAGCACACCAGTGTGAATCCAACAGTTTTTTTTTTCCTTTTTTCCTTTTGTGTATTTGTAAATGATATATGACATTTCAACTACTGCTTTATATATTGTATAAAATTCACCAAGGCATGAGCAAATAAAGAGAATATCATCTGAGTTAGAAGTACAATAGAGCCACAAGTACTTTCCAGACTTTGTGCTGGCTCCAGGGTCTTGTGTGTGAGACTGTGGTCCCACTGCTCTTTATTTTGTCAATGGTGCTCGGAACAGCAGCCTACACTGATAGCACTATGAACTCTTTTCATACTCTGTGCTATGCCACAGGGGAAAAAAACAACATTGTGTTTCCGCAGAAATAAATTCAGTCACAATTTAGCAGAAAAAAAAAATGATGTGGTTTATGTGCTCGACATCCTCTGTTGTTGGCAGTGACTAGTGTCTCGTCAGTGAAATTAAATGGCAACTGGTTATTTTAGCAGCACTGCTTTTATGTAAGATTCATCTATCGCCAGATGGAAACACTTCTCACTCATTCATATAAAACCACACAATTTTATATTGATTCCCTCGAAGGGCAATGGCTTTTTTTTTCCAATATCAGATCACATACATTACACTATTGGTTGAAACTCTGTGATGCATAAATGAATGGCCATCTTCTCCGTCCGTTCTGGCTCCAGTTCAGTTCTGGTCAGTTACGTGCAGTCAGGCACAGCCTCACCTGTCATCATGAAAAGAATAAAGAAAAAAATGGTTATATTAAAAAAAAAAAAAATTAAAAAAAAGAACACAAAAGAAATAAATGACTATATTTAACCAGTGATTTGTGCTACAAGTTTATTTTTCATTTAAGTCAGCACATTTGAAGTAAATGTAATGATAATCGCAGAATTTTCACTTTTTACGAATCAAATACCGTGAAGAGACGCGCAGTGAGGCAGGAACTGGCTTGGCCTCACCTGGGATTGCGCAATCACTCTGCTGACTGTACTAGCGTTGTACACTGACACTATATTGCTGTCTCTCTGTAATGTCGCTATTAAAAAGTTCAAACACATCTGCTATATGAACTGAATTTCCATAGCTTAGCTGATTGGTTTTTTTTTTCAACAACTATGTGTGTAACGTGTTTCTTGTGTTGAGCAGCGAGACTTAAACGGCTGTTAAAGGCACTGTGTGAGACACGCAGTTCTCCTGCTTCATGGTACATGAACAATGTTTTATTTTGAAAATCTACCGGATCTTCTCTGCCGCATCTCAGTGACTCAGTCTTGATGCTTGTCCAGATTCTGCTTTGGTCGTATATGTTTCCGTATCATTTTATTTGGTTTTTATCCACCACAATGTAAAGGCCGATCCATGAAATATTGTCACACATTCGGTGGCGTAAAAAACGTTTGGTTTAATTACAAACATTGTAATGTTTTTTAATGAAAAGTGCTGTTTTTTTTGTGCTCTAGTTTGTGTGTATGATCAAAGCTGATGTGAGATTTTAAATGTAACCCATTAACTGCTGCCAATCAAATATTGAATAAGTACTCTGTAGATTCTCACGTCTGTATACTGACAGTGATGAAGTCTGTGCCTCACCAGCCAACAACTTCACCGTACGTCACTGGTTCTGGTGTTGGTTCTGTTGTCAGCGTGTTCTCAGTTAGAAGGTCTGATAGTCATCACCGCAGATAACAGAGGGTTTCCCTGAGCTGATGTCTCTCATATCTCCCCCGTCCATTAGCCATCCACGCTGCCTGTGCCGTTGACAAATGACTGAATTGGATCTGCGTATCATCAAGGGTGGGGGGTAGGTGGTGTTGGGTGTGTGGTGGTCTTCCTTCTTCTTCTTCTAGATTCTTGACATATGCACTTTACTTGCATTGCACTCTCTTTGTGATGTCTTTCTTTATGTTAAATACATTTAAGTCGTTCATTTTTTTTAATGAAAGTGGGAAGTTAGTTGTATGTTTGTGTACATTTATGCTACTGATTATTACATGCTTGAAAATGTATCATTTGATGAAGAATTCCAAAAAATAATATCCTCCTGGAACAGATGACCAGTGAAGGTATTTTACAGTTGACTTCAGCCTTTGGATCCAAACTACACCACTCTCCTGAACCCTTTGCTGTTTTAAACTACTGCAGTTTGTCAAAGCCTCTGTCTAACATTGGCTTTGCTGCTCTTTATATTGTACATGTCGGTGCTTCATTGCTGTTCCACCTGATAAGGAGTTTGCTTCTTGTATTAGTTAATGAACACTGCAGTCTCTTTATCTCTCCACACATGCACACACATAAATAAAATCGATAAAAAAATCTATTCTCCACTGCACTTATTCACATTTGTGTGCTTTTTAAATATATATAAATATATTTTTGATCAAGTTCTCCACATCTCCTTAAGACAAAATGATTACATTTCTAACTTTTCTCCAGTTCCACTAGGGGTAAACGTTAGATTTGGGAGTGCTAATTAAAACAGCTGAATGGAAATGCACCCAGGGACAAAGGAAGTACAGTGCCAACAAAGTGGACATTATATGAATGACAAAAGCAAATGCCTCACATGGGTCTGACAAAAAGTTTCAACATTAGATAAAGGTGATCACTGCTTTAGACTACTTTCTACTCTTTCCGCTAAAGGAAAAAACTGAACTCTAACCCCCGTGGCGTAAAAGCGCCTTCACATCCCATCATTATCCAACATCAGGCCTGGAGGGTTCTGTCGGTGTGCATAACACATGTACAACCATGTGACCATGACCATGTAGACCAGGGATCTGCAACTCTGGTCCTGGAGAGTCATAGTCCTGCATGTGTTAAAGGTCTCCCTCTTCCATCACACCTGGTTTAATGATCAGCTCATCACCAAAGGCTGCAGAAGCCTGGTAATGACGTAATCCAGATCTGATGGAAAAGGGAAACATCTAAAACATGCAGGACTATGGCACTCCAGGACTAGGGTTCCCTACCCCTGATGTAGACCAATGCCCATGGTTGTTGCACCATTTATTTAACTGTCAAATGTGCATTGTATACCTCCACTGCATCCATCTGCATGTGTCAACAGACTTTTCTGACTGACCCAAACCGTTAATCCAGTCACATCTCGACAATGACATTCTCAATAAGGCCAAACAACACGCTTGTCTGTTTTTCCATTGGATGTCACCCTGATTTTTCTATTCCCACTGATCTGAATGAAAACCTTAATCACTCTTCTAATTTTTTCATTGTCCAGTGGATAATATCCCTGACTCGACCACATATCTGCTGTCCAAGTCAGTCACGACTTATTATACATGCAACATGGCATCAGTGGATGCTAATTGTACCGTAGTGCACCTCAGGAACACTACACAACCACCGATGGCTAGACTTTTGTTTGACACAAAACCTACTCATTGTATTGTAGATACTTGTGTTCATAAAGGAACGTCTCTTGTCGTAGCACGAGCTCATTTTCATTGTTAGGTTTCATAATTAAACTGTCTTTATGCATACTAATGGCTTTCTATGACTGTCAGCACCAATCAGACTGAACGAAATGAGAAGAAAATACCTTCATATATTCATGTTTCACAAAGCTGTCAGTTATGAGTTGTAAATTGTTAGTGATGAGCTAACAGTTTACAACACAGCAATGTCAGGAAAATCTTTGCGTAGGACAAATAAAAAAAAAATGCTCTGCTTTAAAATAATATTTCATTATAGGTTGTAAGTATAAATGGAGATGTTTTCTTCTTATATTTTAACTGCAGGAGCCTGAGTATTCCTTTACAGCAGTAATCATGTACAACTGAGAAATAACCCAGGGTGAATTTTACCTTTTGGCGGTTCAGTGATTTTCTGAGCCCAATCTTTAGGTGGAACCACATCATGTCCTTGGGGTCTTTGAAGGGAGACTGGGGTCTTTTCTCTTTGAATGCTGTGGGAGAAGTGGCTCAGTTCCCAGAAAAACACAAACATTTTCTAGAAAGTGTTGGTTTCATACAACCAGACACTCTTTATTGCCCTCATTATCATTATCTCATCCAAAACGCCCGGCTGGATGTATTTATTTACTATGACTTGTGCTAAGGTTATACTTAATGTATTTTGCTCCAATTTATTTCCTTAACCTCCTGATAAGAATATATTAGTGTTCCGAAAACCCAGAATGCAGCACTTCTTTATTTAATGTTGAAACCGTTACCTTAGAAGTTTTGTGTGAATACTTGTGTTTATTACAATGTAGTAGGGCATTAACGACTTCAGTTTTTTTCAAGTTGACTTATCCGTCAATAAAGTCGAAGTCAAGTTGACAAGTCATGATGACGTCATCACATTGTCAGTGGAGAAACAACACGGACACACGGCTGTCCAGTAATGAGCAACTTGTATTAAAGTTCACTGATACGTAGCAATGTACAGTGGTACCTCTACTTATGAAATTAATTGGTTCTGGAAGTAGTTTCGTAACCTGAACATTTCACAAGTAGAGCTGCGTTTTCCATGTAAATGATCTAATCCGTTCCAAGCCCCCGCAAAAATCCCCCCCTCCTCCTTTGAACGCTGTCACCGGTGGAAAAAACGGTGGAGTTGATGAGCCAGAAAGTCATAAAGCTAGCTAGTATAGCTAGCTGTACTAGCTAGGTATAGTTTAATACACTGACCTAAAGCTAATTAATATGCGTCCTAAGGTGCTCTGTCCATATTTAAATAAGTCTTATGCACTTATAAATATACATTTTTACTTTCAAATTCATATTTTATAAATGACAAGTGGACAGCACTGAATATAAACTGCATGTGTTTAGAGAATTTCAGAGACATAATGTGGACGCAAACACAGATGCTTCTGTCTTTCTTGCTCTCAGACTGCACCTCGATTTTACAGATATTATTAAGCTGTTACCATGTCATCGAAATATTAAATTTCAGTCACGTTAGGTTGCAGCTACAGGATCAGAAGGCAAGTGGACTGGAACAGATTTGTTTCAACTTGGTACCATCAGCCACCATGGAGAAAGTGTGTATACAGTATAATCTGATCCACAGTTGTGGTGTTTGTTCCTACTTTAAGGTATTTCATGTGGTTTATTTTTTTTTCTTTTACTGTAGACCAGATGATTCTTGAAGCCACTTCTTCCACCTAAACTCTTATTGGTGCCACTCCGTATATCCCAACTTTTAATTATATTTGATGAGCTGCCATAAAAACCCAATTTCCAAAGGTGTCCGGAGGCCTTTTTATATTGCTCTGGCACTCTCTGCATTGCATGTAGACTGCAAACATTCACCTCAAGGAGTAGCTCAGACTTTCTATCACATCTTTCTATCTTAGTGTCTTTGTTGTTGCACCATTTTTTGTCCCCTGAAGTTCTTTTTCCCCTTGCTTTCCCCACACCTTTTGGATTAAAAAAACCAAAAACAAAACATACAAAAAAATCGTTCTCCCCTGTCTATTCCCTCTCACCTTTCTATCAAGTATTTTTATGTTCCATATCTTTCTGCTCATCTCTCACTCTCTCTCCATCCTTCATACCAGTCCGCCTCTCTTTTGGCCCAGAAGCAAGTATGGCTGATTACATTTTTAATGTTGTTTGTAATTGCTCGGTTCTCTCGACATGTCAAGAGCAAATCATTTTTCCACAGCATTCATTTATGTTTGGTGTACAGGGATCTCAATCATTCCTCTGCGAGTCTTGTACTAAACATGTTTTTTCATTCTCACAGGTTTCATCTTATATTACTTAGGCTCCAGAGCTCCTTATGTGATGTTAATGCAGCATATTGGTATTACATTACTACAAATATTTTTAGTTGGAGAAAAAAATGTAGATATTCATTTTGTTTATAATGCAGCACAGTATATGGGTATATCCATACCAAAGAGAATACCTCCTCCCCAGCCATCTGTAAAAGAGGCATAATAAAGGTCGTCCCCTTTCTTTTCCAGTGTTCAACATCTCTACCTCTTCCATCAGGTCACTTTACAGCTTATCACAATGAGTGTTACACTGCAAACTACCCGAGTATCACTTTGACAGTGAGATATGGGATAAGGGACCAAATGTGTTTTATTTCATGTAACTTATTATGAGGCTGAAAAACAAGATCACTGTAAGATCACTGTGTGTTAAATACAGGGAGCATGGAGGGTTGGGGGTTGGGACCTCTGAAATTTTCTATAAGATACAATTTTGGCTATAATTGTGTATTGAAAGCTTTGTATATCACACAACAAATGTGTTGCTTCTAATAAAATGCTGGAGCTCCAAGTAGTCAAAAATCCAGAACACACTCATATTGTAATGTTGCACGACCTGAAAATCTGTGGATATTTTCCCACTTTCACATTACGGTCACGCTTCACTTGCAGCTCCACTTGTGAAATCAGGAATTGTTCCTCAAACACCGCGGATAACAATAAGACGTTACAGAATAGGAAGAAATTGTAACCGAGCTGGTGATGATACTTTTTGATCCGTTTTCACACAAATGTGAGACATAAATGCATTTATCTGATATGAGAGTGTGTGTTCATGTTTGTCAGATTAGGTGAGTGAGCTGTTTGGATTATTTTGTAATATAAGGTGTAGTTGTTGCATGGTTGTGAAGCTGTAGACGTACATTCATGAATGAAAGCATGGGCTGAATATTACGGTGGATACACTGGTCTACTATTTTTTCAAAAAAAGATCTTATATATATATATATATATATATATATATCTTTATGTATAATTATCAAAGTGGGGCTGGATAGCTCAGTTGGTAAGGCACCGGCTGGTGCAAAGGGGTCAGTGACCAGTGTGGGTCCTTGGGAAAGACCCTTCACGCTACTGCCAACTGTAGTCACAAGGGGGCATGTGTCTCATTGTGCCTGTTAGGCCCAGTTGTGTCAGGAAGGGCATCCAATGTAAAAACTCCTGCCAAATCAAATATGCAAATTGGATTTGTTGTAGTGACCCCGGAAGGGAAAAAGCCGAAAAGACTCATCATGTATAGTTATCAAAGAGATTTATGAATAGATAGAACCAGTAAAGGAAATGCACTGTCATTTGCACACATTGTTTTGAAGTAGGTGTGGTATCGCTCATTCTCTCATTAATTCTCTCACCCATTCTCTCATTAATCCTTAAGTTTGACATTTTGAAACTTCTGCATCTGTAACTTCTGTATCTTCTTCTTTGAAACATCTGTATCTTGAAACTTCAGCCAACCAACTTTTAGATTCGATTTTTCTTTATTAGTGACTCACACCTGGTGACACAATATTTCCCTACTTTCCTTCTGGGCGGATTTTACTTGTAGACCAGGGTCATTTTTAATACTCGGAAGAACTGGAGGAAGTGTCTGGGGAGAGGGAGGTCTGGGCCTCCTTGCTTAGACTGCTGCCCCCGCGACCCGGCCCCGGATAAGCGGTTGATGATGGATGGATGGATGGATGGATGGATTGACTATGTATTGTGACTGAATGTGTGAAGGAATGCAATAAATATGATTATGGTTTTATTTACTTTCATTGTTTTGGTATTATATAATTATTATTTTGAAAAGATCACTGACATCCTTGGTAATTTGTGTATAAAGCATATTACAACCACATTGATTGCCTTGGCTTGCATCCATGAAATCATGTATATTGCATATTGAACATAAGAATGCAGAGTTTGGTAGGAGGGACACAGCAATTTCCCCCGGTATTTCATACGCTGTGTGAAACTAATGTCTAAAATAAAATTGTCCAGACCAAGGGCTTCAGCCATATACAAGTCCTCCAAAAATACTCAGTGTGTGAAAACATAGAAATACTCAGTATTATGGGAAACATGGAAAGAAAAAAGAACAAAGAACATGAACACTGAAAAGAGTGATGAAAAATGGTGGTGAAAGGCAGTAATCTAAAATGATTAATGTCAACAGATGCTGTAATAACTATTCACACAAACACATTTGCATAGATTTTAAGTGTGACATGGCACACAACATGAGTTTTCCCTTGCACATCATTAGAATCACATGAATAGATAATTAATAAACCGTATTTTCTGTTTCATCTGCATTTTCAGAAAATTGAAACTCCCGTGTTAATTTACATTAACAGAAATAAACACAAAACATCTTTATAGTCTTTCTACTAGGTGCATATTTACTGTCCAGACACGAAAAATTCCATGACAGTGTAAAAAAGATGCACAAATTTCACAAATCTGACAGACCAATAATAACTCCAGCCTTTTAAATACAGAAAAAAACAAATGAAAATAGCAGATCTAAGAAAACCCCAAACCTATGAACCAAAAAAACTACCAAAATAAGGACAAATATTGTACCCCCTGAGGTCTTCTTCTTCCCCTTTCAGCTTTTCCCTTCAGGGGTCACCACAGCAAATCAATTGCCTCCATGTAACCCTGTCTTCTGAATCCTCTACTCTCACACCAACTACCTTCATGTCCTCTCTCACTACATCCATTACCTCCTCCTTGGTCTTCCTGTAGGCCTGGTGCTTCAAAACTCAGCATCCTTCTACCAATATATTGAGTCTCTCTCCCTGTATCCCCTGAAGTACAAAATCTAAATAGAAACACAAAGAGATACAAATTTTGGAGCCAGTACGTAGATGTGGTGTAATCTTAAAAATTAACCATTGACGTAAACACACAAAGGTGAAGAGAATAGAGAAAAGTAAAAAGAAACGACAAAAGATGAAGTCATGAGAACACAAGACGAACAAAAGCACGAATGAAAAAGCAGAGTAAACACAGGATGTACTTAGCAACAACCAATGATCTTTTGTTCCCTTTGTATCCTGTAATTACACAAACTGTTTCATACTACACACCCACTGTGTGCATTTTAAAGTGCCATCACTGCACAACACGGCAGTAAACGTCTTCCTTGATACAAATAGATCAGTGGTCGAGTGGCTGTAACCTTTGAGTTGATTTAAGCAGAACTGGTCCTGGCAGTGTGCCGCATCTATTTGAATAAATACAAACTATATCAACACGTCAGCAGATGGAGAAATGAAAGGATCGGGTTTTCTCTGTGAAGGACTTTTTCTTTGACCTTCAACAGAGCTCTTGTTGTATTTCTGACAATGACCTCAATGTGATTTTTTTTTTTTTTACACTTTTTTTGAGATGTACCAATGGACCTTGTGCAGCATCGGCCAACACGAGGTTTCATATATGAGCTGAACATGGAGTTTATTGCCAATAACCTGTCATGTTAACCTTTTGTCTCG
>JAPTHA010000005.1:22986551-23000563 GCA_029814585.1 Gymnapogon annona | reverse complement strand
GAGGCCAATGTAAAGCGCTTTGGGCACAATACGTGTGTGGAAAAGCGCTATATAAAAAGCAGTCCATTTACCATTTATTCTATTTCTATCACTGAAACTCGCTAAATGAGCCGATGGTGAGCAAATATGGTCACATTATAAACCAATAACTGTTCATCTGTCCTAACTTTTCCGTTTTGGCACCCTTAAACTTGTTCAGTAGAACAACATAGAAGTTTCATTCATATAGAATGAAACTTCTGACATGAGCTCCTCCATTGTTGTGTGTTGCACTGCAATGATTCCTACAAGAAACGAATGGCCAAGGGCATAGTAGGTTAAACAGGCAATTTGACAGCAGTCACGTGAGTATTTTATTAGTTTTAAACACTACTAAAATGGTGTGTATTTCATGTGCGTTCCTTAACATCAGGTCAGTTACAACATTTCTTTGAACTGAGGAACAATTCATCTGAACATAATCCACTAAAAGAAAATGATGGTGAAGAGGCCCAGCAGCCATAGACGAGAGTAGGACCAAATGTATCATGCGGTCAGTTTTACACACCAACCATCAGCTTTTTCTGTCCTGGCGTGTAGGGAGAACTGCTCATGTGAATGTGACCTTAATTTGGCCTCTGTAAATGGTTCTGTTGTGCCGTGCCAGCTTTCATAAGAGAGCCACAGAGACGGAGCTACATAGCCCAGAGCAGGACATCATAATTCAGGAGAATAATTGGGGCATTTAAACCAAACCTGGGACTCATCCATGCCAGACAGATACAGGTCAGAGCAGCCTGTCCACATGGGAGGCTGAATGGGATGGATGGATAGAGAAAGGATGGGAGGGTCTGACTGGAAGAGATGAATGTTAGTAGCAGGGGGAAGGAAGGATGTGATGAAACAGACAAGACAAAGTGACAAATGCCTATTGAAACAAAGGCTCAATGTTGAATGCAAAACGCAGGAAAACACTTAGACGAGGGGAAGAAAAAAAGAAAAAAAACTATTGGAGAAGAGGCTACGGTGAGCAGGAGCAAAGACTAACTGGGAAGTTGATGACAATGATGATGATTTTATTTTGGCTTTTTCCCTTTCGGGAAGCAAATCCAATTTACATATTTGATTTGGCAGGAGTTTTTACATCGGATGCCCTTCCTGACACAACCCACTGGAAGCTCATCTCGGGAATCAAACCTGAGTCCTCAATGCACCAGCCTGGTGCCTTACCTACTGAGCTATCCAGCCGTATTGGGAAATTAATAATTCCTATTCTGCAATGTCATCTGTAGGCTGCTCCTTGTCACACAGTTCCATGGAACTTCATCTTTGTTTTCTTAATTTTGGTATAAAGATAATGAATGCCTTAAAACTTCCAATCCGACCTCTATGCCAGAAAAAGTTCTGCAAATAATGGGTCGTAGTTATATGGTCCATTGGTCAATGACAGTTTTAAAAACAACAAATGAGCTTTGTGCAAATAAAGGGGTATATTCCAAAATATATGCTTTTTTTCTGATCATAAATGTGGTTTCCACCTTGCAAACGTAATTCATGGTTCGAAACTGTTTCACGCACTGGCACTACATTTACCCTGTAGAAACTAGTGACAAGTTTAACCTGGATTGTCAATATTTCCGATTCTCATTCAAATAAAGAAATACAAACTAAATAACAAATTAGTTAGAAACTTTCATTGCGTAAATAACAATAGTGGTGCAAACTTCAGTTGCAATTGAAGTTATACAACCTTCACCAAGATTGTCATTTGCTAAAGAACCCTCATTTTGAAGGAGAGCTTAGATACTGGACTATGTTCCAGTAGGAGGTCATGTAGTCCAGATATTTCAGAGTTATGGATTCATCAGGGTGAGAGATAGAGATCAATGTAGGGATTACCCATCATGCATAGTGCCTACAGTACAAGCCCGAGAGGACAGTGCTATGATCTAGTCTTACTTTTTATGGTCTAGATTCATATAGTATCGTCAGTGTTTTCCATCAATGTACCTTTACCTCCCTGATGGTACATAAATATTCCAAGACGACAATACAAGGATTCATCATGTTCAGAATGTGAAGGGGTATTTCCAGTAGCATGAAACCTTATCTCTATGGTGGATCTTTGGTGGAAAAGAGTTGATCCAATGATGTGACTCTCCCATCATCAATAAAATATCTTAACTAAAAAATGAATGCAACTACGCAAAGAAATAAAAGTTACAACATTGCTTAAGTGTAACGAGAGGACACCGCAGCATATGTGTGCCATAATCAAAGCTAGAGGGGGTCTAATGAAAAATTAGAGTGTGTGACTTCTTTTTGGCCAGGCTATGCCTGTTTCAATTTTGTTTATTAGCCAAATACTATTTTTGTGCTCAGCCAAGTTAGCTTGCTTGCCAGACTCAAGTGTGTTTTTGCCAGAAAGAGATACCACTGAATTATGCATTAACAGAGGCATAGTACATTCACATCACAAGTGATTCAGCACACATGAAACAGACATTTTTACTGATTATATAAATATCTGCGAATTAATTAAACAAACATTGGACCTGGGGGGGTGGGGGTAGGGTGTTTGTATCTTTTCAAAATACTTTTGCAAGTCTTGGTGTTAAACTGAACTAATGCAGTCTACAAATGGTGCAATGTCTCTGAGGAATGATATTCTGAACTGGTGTTTAAATATTGGCATCCGTCATCAAATCTTAACTCAACACCAAGTTATACTGCAAAACCCCATTAGGTGATTTTGTGAATCACAGATAAATCACTCCATTATCCAGTAAAATTGAGCTCTTGGTCACCTGTGATTGGATAACAGGAATAGGACATAGATCATCCAGCTCATCCAGTGTGTTAAACCTTGTTTCTGCCATGCAGTTATGTAAGAGTGCATTATTCACAGCCGCAAAAAACAAAACAAAAAAACCCCCCATCAATTACTTTAATTCTGCCAGCGACGTGATGTCCTCCTTCTGTAAGTTCTCTATTATTCAGGCACTGAGACAGCAGAGCCTGTTGCAAACAATAAGAATTTGCAGAGGACAAAAAACAACCCCACACGTGGGGATTCTTACATGGGTTTGAGAGACGGCTGCCTTATGGACTGTGCCACAGCAGTCCCAGACCACGAACCATGGCCATCTGGCAACTCAGGCATGCAAAGGCAAACAGTCAAACTTTCCAACTGGATTTCAATTTCAGCACAGAGGCCCCTCCCCTTTGCCTTTCCCACTCTCATGCACACATGCACCAACTTAGCTTTTTATAGCATTTTTTTTTATTTTTTATTTTGCTGGCATCGCTAACCAATCCTGACGAAATGCGGCCTCATTTCTACTCAGTAAACACTAACGTATTAAGTCCAATGAACCAGTTCTTTCATAAGATTTTTACTTCAAATGCAAAGTTGACTAATCGTATTCCTAGCACACACCCCCTCCTAACAAGTTTCCTCCTTACATTGTTGTGAGTCTAAACCACACATTTATTCCATGCCTTTACTCAGATTGTAAACCGCAGCAGAGGTATTTCCACCTACTGTGTTTATCCACACATTCCTGCCAACAAGCTCCCCTTGTTGGCAGGAATTTGAATGCGGCACACGAAAATAAAAATGTTTAAAAAAAAAATTGCATTTAATCCAAATTCTGTCAAAAAACTATCTGGCGCTGCTGAACAAAGTTTTAGCCTTTTATTCTTTGCTTTCTTTGTACCACTTTTATTGTGTGAGTTTCTCTCTAAGAGGATGTAATTTAATTCAAAGGGAAGCGCAAAGTGCAGGATTGAAAAAAAAACAATCAAAAACAAAACCAAACAAACCCAGTAGGATGGGAATCTCTACATAGAGTGTCAGGAAGTGGCGTAATTCATTTTCATAGAACTGTGATAGAAATGTTCTGACTAATTGAACTGACTATTGGAGGGGAATGTAATCATTTAAGGTCAGTCGTCATTATAGACTCTTCTCATACATAAGCAATAATGTGATACAGAAGACAATAAAAGACAAAGGGAGAGATTTTACAATGCAGTAAAAGCACTGACAATACATGAAAACACAAGGAAAGAAATTAAAAAATCTCTTTAAAAAAACTGCAAACACAGATTGGTCAAGATTGTTTTGTATGTTTTTCTTTGTTGCAGAAAAATCCACATAATTGACTGAGGATGCTTTCTGATATAAAGGGTTGTTTTAATCCCCCCCAGTGAGCATATCTGTTTTGCTTAGCTATTGTCAACAGCTTTTCCTTTTTCACATGAATATCCACTGTGAAAATAGCCTGCAAACAAAAGACATTTAAATAGCCATTGAACATTTATAAATACATAAACAAATACTATAAGTGGTGGTGCGTGTCTGGTTATGAGTAAACACTGTATTTTATCACTTGTACAGTAGTGTGCCAATGTTCAAGTAGGCCACAAGTAGGTTTGTTGTTTTAGTAAGAGTTTATAACGTATGAATGCATATCTCTGTCTCTGCAACAACATACAACTGAAACATAGAAAAAGACAAACAGAGAGAGAGTTAACGTGATCTTCCTTTCTACTTAACATCTTTAGAATCTTCTTTACAGACATGAGGATATTTATAGAACTTCGCTTTAGTTTTTGCTGACCACATATGTTTCTCGTTGCTTAGATTACTTTTGGTCAATGGAAGAGATTGCACTAAACAATGAAGCCCATGTAGTTTAGAACATATTTTTGGGAATTTTTAATGCTATGAATCATACATCTCTCAATACACGTATTATTGTGTATTGATGAATAAATGAATTTTTAATCAGCACTTATATAATAACCAGATTAACAATAGGGAAGAGCAACAAAAAAGTTCATTAAATAAGAACTGACTTTAGGAAGTTTCAGATGAACAACACAGATTAAAAAAGGCTTGGTGTCATATCGTGAGAAAGAAGGAAAAAGACATCTTGTGCAGTCAGAATTACTACCAAAACTGCAATATACACATTTCTGTACTCATGAACGTATGGGGTGTATGATGTCTGCAGCCTTTTGAGACACACACACACACACCCACGTATGTTTGTATGCATATACTGAATATCTTAGTCCATACATAACTGACATTTTTCACATTTACTACATTTACATTTTCATTCATTCCTCGCAGGACACTCATCTGAAGATGACCCAGGTTCATCAGTATTGCAGGGTGTATTCTAAGTTGAATTAAGGCAATGATTCAAACTCTAGGTTCAAACTGCTGTCTAAAAGTGTCTGCCCCAGGGCCTTATGGTCTAGTAATTGAAGCATCAGTGTGTGGTGAACAGGTCAGGACCTTGTTGCTTTGTCACATAGACTGCCTCGAGAGCGGTGACAATGCCCTCGTCGGTGTGATTTCTTCGGCGTGACCTGTTGTCGCTTTTAATGACCTTTTTGTCTGCTATTGTACAGTCAGTGATTTCCAGGGCAGTTATGGGTTATTTCCTGCATTTATAGGCGCAATTACATGTAGAATGTAATTACAAGGAGGTTTATGGAAGAGGCTGGGTAATGGTTTATGTAGAAATGGATGGGTGAGTGTGCGCCTTGTCTATGTCTACCCGTCACAAACCATGTGATTGACAGTTTCTGTTCAACCCACAATCTCGTGTCCTCCGGTGTAGCCTTCAGCACTGCTATATCAGCAACCATTATCAGCAATTACACAGTACACCATTAACTCCCACCAA
This sequence comes from Gymnapogon annona, assembly GCA_029814585.1. Lineage (NCBI taxonomy): Eukaryota > Metazoa > Chordata > Actinopteri > Kurtiformes > Apogonidae > Gymnapogon > Gymnapogon annona. The sequence continues at coordinate 22,994,879 of JAPTHA010000005.1, read as the reverse complement.
CAGAGGATCCTGTTGGTTTTTCCCCCATAGGACATTTCTAATAGGATTTCTTGCAATATTGAGGGCTGCCTTGAGCAAAACACATGGCTGCTCACTGCTGATTGGTCAACAGAAAGGAAGGAGATGGATCTCTTATGCTCATTATTGATCACATCTGAGAAAGACGCTATCATACAAAACAATGAATTCTAATTTTTTTTATCCATTATTTCATTTTATATTTAAAAAATGCAAACCTGTATTTTGTTTGTTTTGCGAATGAACAGGAAATCACTTTCCCTCCTCTGTGGCTCTTGTCAGAGTACCTTGCTTAACCTAAGAGTTAAACTGAGGACAATTTGTTACACCTGACAAATTGTGTAAGCCCTCTAATGGTGAATCCCTAATATAATGTGATATGTAAATAAGACTACATTGAAAATTTTGTTGAATTTTAACTTCTGTCTGTCTACATGTTAAAGCGAGAAGAATAACTCACAAATGGATACATCACTCTTTTTCAAACATTTATTGACTCACTGAATATCTGGAATTCATTTCTTCCACTAACTTAATAATTATGAAAGATCGGCTGACTTCTGTGTAAACACTGTGTCGGTAAAACAAACAGCACATTCCTGTAATTGCTGATTGTGGAGCGAAAAGTAGGGTTAGGGGAATATGGGAGTGTATTAATGTTAATATTCCAAATATTTCATTTCATTGCCTGAAGATAAACACTTTTAAGTGTTTTTAACTGATCTACAGCTCAACTCTTGAACTCGGGCATTTGGAGCTGCTGACTCATCTTCGTGTACCTCCCTGAATAAATCGCTGAACATGCAGCGTTCCCCTGCTGGAAGACTCTACACTCTCATGTAGGTCAGACTAATATTTTGGCTTTGTGTATATTCAGGGAAGGGAAGTCTATTAAAACAAGGTTTGAGTTCATATGGCTTTAAAGCAGACATGGTTAACATCCTTCGCTGGATGCATATTTCATTAGATTGTGTTCGTATTTACATTGCATTTCAAAGGAAAAATATAATTTCTTGACAGACAGGGGTAATGATACAGAAAGCAGGGAAATAAAAAAGAAAGCAGACACAGAATAAGGCTACATAATAGCCGTAAAAAATGCATACATGTGAAAGCAGAAGAACGAAAGGGAGGTATGTGTGAAAGCTCACACTTCAGTGAAAGCACAACAAGATAAAATAAGCTAATAGTGACAGAGCCTCTGCATCTCTGTCTATAAATGATAAACTCACCAGAGAAATAAAAGCTGCACTGTCACTAATTTGTGATCTCTCCCACAGTGCAAGTGCAGACATCTGCAAAAACCCAGACCCCCACCCTAACATTTGCTTGAATGAGTTTTCACGTCTTCAATAGCCCTCCGAGGAAAAATAAATGTATCTTTAGGTCGCTGTAGAAAATAGATCTTTTAAGAGATGTCATAATGCCTCAGATAATTTGGATCAATTTAGATTATATTAAGAACGATTTTCAAGTAAAAGCATGTTTTTACTCCAATATTACTGAGGATGTTTCTCTGAGTGGAGGAGAAAGCAGGACCATCAGAAACCATTTGAATCATCAGATTTGCTTCAACCCATTCTGTCCTACTCAGCTAAATGACCAAAGGGGAAATACACCAGGCAAGTACCTCTTTTTCACTGTTAACACCAACTAGTGGTTGAGTGGAGCACTTCATGGTTACCTTACGGCAAATTGATGGCATTCAGTGGCTGGAAAATCAATTTGAGATGTATCCATGGGTGGAGATAGAAATGAGAGATGTCGGTCCTTATACAGTATCTGCAGGAAAATGGCAATTTCTGCACACTGATGAGTAATGTAAGGCCAAATCAACAAATGACAGTTGGCAACAGTTTTAGGTCCAACAAGACACACAGCCATGGAATGATTAGTTTTTCATTTCTAGTCAACATGAATTCATTAGAATGTATTGGTAGAAAATGGAAATCAGACATGCCTTCCTTCCAATCAAGTTGTGGTTAGAAGAAGTCACCAGTTGTGTGCCCCCGGAGAAAATGTCCTACTGGATGCAAAAAAGAAGTAGGATGTTCTACAAGATATGATGACCATTTGTAAACTACATGGTCATTTTTCCAGTGCATCACATTGGTTAAGATCTTAATACCCAAGAAGGGCTTGTAGGGCTAAGGAGGTATGAGGTCAACAAATGTCTCTTCTGTGACTCGTGCAGTTCACTTATTTATATTTTTCTGTGTGTGTCATTATACCCATTTTGTTTATTGTGGTCTTCGTGTGTCTGTTTTTTTGTCTACTCGAAATGACCCCAAGATATGAATGAGACGAAACGGCTGTCTGTCTGTATGTCATGAATGTATGTCTTGAATGTTTAAACTGAATGACTGAATGGTAGCAGCTAAGAGTTAAGACACTGGAAGAAAATAAATGGAACTTTTGTGCTTTTTTTCAGACAAAGTCTTTCAGCTGACTAGTCGAGGTGTAGCTCGGCTGTTGAACTCTCATATTTCAATGGAACAATTACAATCACTTCTCAATTTGAGCTTTTTTGTAGAACATCAACAAATCTCAAATGACACTAATTGCCTCAAATTACTACTATCCTGTTACTAGTGAAGAACCCATGATTTAGTCTGACCGATACAGTTGTGTTACCACATGTTTACCTTGGTGACCACGGCTGATATACACGTCAGCCTCTTAGAAACAGTTTGGACGCCCTTAACCCTTTGTGAGACATATATTCAACAAGGTTTGGGTGGTGAATGTTCTCACCTCAGCAGGATACTATCTCACAGTATGTCTGTGGCAAAGACTGTCATCATGACAGTATCCTGTTCTGCCATCCAAAAGTGATGTATTGGATTGAGATCTGCGACTGTGGGGATCACTCCAGTACAATGAACTCATGTACTGTTTGAGAGACCAGTCTCAGGCGATGAAAGCTTTGACATGGCATATTATCCTTCTGAGAGTAGTCTCTACAAGATGTCTCAATGTGGCCAAAAAAAGAATGGGCACAAGAAAAGAACGGTGTTTTTAACTTGGGTTTACAAATGTATGCTACAGTTGGTGTAAATATGTAATATTTAGCTACATATCTGGTGAAGGAGATGGGCTGAATATAGTTGGTTTGGTTTCATCACCTTCAATTGTGGTTTAATTTCACATTTTTCTAACATCTATTAATAACTTTGTCAAATATATATGCTACTGAATGATGAATAGGCTGTGGCATCTCGTCAATGATGCAACCTCCACACTCGCTATTCTGTTCCATTTATAGATTATTGACGGCCATGAAGGAGTCCTGCCTCGACTGTGAAGGACCTGACTCACAAGGCTACCTCTAGATACACAAGAGTCCTTGACTTTGAAAAACAGCTAATTTCTTAATACCTGCATAATTTCAGTCTTTGGAATGTCTAGTTTCATATAAAGGCTCTGACTGTCTGAACAATCCTGCCCTTCTGGTGAGAGTGGATGTTGGTGAGACTGGCTGCTGCTGCTCTCTCTGCCTCTCCGCCTTTTACTTCAGACAGATCTGCTTTGAGCAACAGTTGGTGAATGTTTGAGGGCCTGTATATTCCTGTACTAAGTAGTACAGTAGTTTACAGTCTAATCCTGGATATACACAGCTCACAGACTGCCCACCTGCTGCTACACCTTGCTACTGTTGCTAACCAGCAGATAACTTACCTGTTGCACTCGTGCCTCTTGTTATCACGGACACATCCCATTGTCTCTGATGGATATGCTTGTGGACTTTTGGTGATGTTGACCATAAACCTTGTAACATCCTTATTCCACCACTGAAGAACTTCTCCACTTGCAACATCTCCATAACATCCCACCGGTATTACAGGTGCACCCTGACGCTGCGTGCCACCCTCGTCAAAAGTCCAACCACAGAGGAATGAGGCCAAACTTTACAGTGAATGATTCAAACCACATACAGACTGTGGATCTGTCACCGGCGCCTGAGGAAGAAATCCAGCGGGAGTTCTGCTGACCACAGCTAAGCTAGCACGGTTGGCTAACTCTAACAACATTGTCTCCATCAGGCTGCTGTATGCCTGCTCACTTACCAACAAGGGAGATCTCGTCTGTAATCTCATTCGGGATTATAAAGTGGACTCCCTTTCCCTCACTAAATTGTGTTACTTTTCAGACCTGAATCAATCCACACCACCTGGGTTTGTTTACGACTGTCAATCACAAGTTGGTGGGGGTGGTAGAGGAGTCACCACTCTACGATTCCTTGAAGGTAACCCTAGTTTCTGCACCCTTCTGCAGCGCCTTCAAATTTACTGTTCTCCAGGTTACAGCCTCAACTCCCACCATATTAGCCACTCTCTACTGCCCACCAAAACACAGCGTTGATTTTATTGATTAATTTTCTGTCTGTCTCGCTCATCTTTGCCCTCTGTCCCCCAACCTAATGCTTTTGGGTGATACATATGGACAATACCAATAGCACTCTTACCCCCCATTTTACTTCATGCCTAGACAGTTTTTTAGCTTGAAACAATTCATTGATTTTCCTACACTCTCAAAAGATCGTACACTTGAGCTTGTCTGCTGTTCTGGATTAACCCCTATGGATTTCTCTGCCTCTGATGTGTCCATCTCTCATAAATGTATCACTTTCAATATTCACCTTCAATTATCCAAAACCTCAGCATCCTGCTCCATGTCATTACGGAATATTAAAAACATTAATTTATCTGCTCTCTTGGCTGCCACTGAAAACCCCCCCGTTCTACACAGTTCATTTGCAGATGAACTGATTTCCCACTGCAATGACAATAAGTCCTCTACCCTTCTCACTACTGGTAAAAAAAATTACACAACCACCAGATTCTCTCCCCTCCCACATGTCCTCATCTGAAATTTGTAACAATTTTATGTAATTTTTCTCTTCTAAATTAGAATTTTTTCACCAACAATTATTATCATCTTGAAGCTCAGAAAATTTCCAGTTCACTTTCTTCTCGCCCCCCCCAACTTAATTTCTATCAAATTTGAACTTCCGTCTGTCACCAAAATCTCCACACTTATCCGTAAAGCCAAACCATCTACCTGCTGTCTCGACTGTCTCCCCACCTCCTTAGTCAAAGCCTATCTACCATCCCTCTCCCCTCTCATCACCACTACCATCCACTTCTCTCTCCTCTCTGGCTTTGTTCCGTTGCCACCTAAAACTGCCATAATCACCCCTGTTCTGAAGAAGCCTAAAGTGCATCTGTTCAGATTAGCATATGACATAAACCACTAATTTTCTGATTACTGTTATGCTGACTGTCCTTATATCTTTTTATGTACGATATTTTAATTGTTCTTATTATTTACTTTGGTTTTTTTTAACCAGTAATGCAACCTTGAGAGCCTTGAAAGGTGCCATGAAATTGAATGTTTTATTGTTATTATTATTATTATTATTATTATTATATGGCATCAGGAAGAAGCGCAGACAGCATTATGACATCTGTTTGTGACCCTGCGATCTACAACCTATTAACAATGGCCATATTTATACACTTGAACACTTTCTGCCAAACTGACAGTGCTGTGACTCACACCAAGCTCTCCACTGAGTCTATTTCACATAACAGAATAATAGAATAATCTTGATAGAAATAACAGCACATGCAAATTGTTCCTCATGTTATGCCCTCAGCTGTCTTGCCTGATTTTCGTATTCCTTTTTTGCTTTGCAATAATAATGATACTGACTTGCAAAACAACAACAGAGTACACGTGTCTGTTCCCTAGCTTACAGATAATGCACTCAAGTATGGAAGAGCAGCTGTTGCCTCCAGTACAGTATGCTAATTGGCAGACGTTTGAAAGAAACCTGCATATAAATATGTGTGTGCAAGGCTCATTTTTAGACAAAAGGGCTGATTGCCATTGTAGTATATTTTAGTGTGTGTTTGGTCAGAATTGTTTTGTGATTATTGTTTTGATGATATTTATTCACCTACACTTTATTAACGTGAATTTAAGTCTTACACACTTTACTCACATGAACAGCCTATAGTTTACTTGACCTGTAGGCTGCAAAGGTCCTGTGGTTCGAGTTAACTTCTGAGTGTCAGCTAAGTGACAGAGTTATGTTAAGATGTTGGAATGTATTGTAAAACCACGTACAATAACTCCACTCGGTTGATAACTCCAATTTGTGATCTTCTGCAGTGTGACTTCTTCCTAGACTTTCCCCCTTGGCTCATCACAGAAGTGTAACATTAAATGTTAATTAGACATTGGGTCTACCTCATTACATAAATGCTGCAGTATAATCTAATTCTCCTGAAACGCATAATTAGAACTCTGGACCCAGCTGTTTGTCAGCTCTTACAATCGGAAAAATGAACATTAATTTAAACTATGGTTATTATTTAATAGTATGAACTTGTTTCTTATGTTGGATTCAACCTCAAGGATTAGCCCTCATATCATATTAAACAGAAAGAGGTGGTAAATGAACACCAAATAAAGTGTACCAAAGTATTGACAGGTGGTAGCAGGTAGTAGAGTCCTGTCTAAATACAACAGTAAACATGACAAAATGGTTGTTATTTTTACCACAAGTTGTTTTTGAAGGATGGACATCCTCCTACTGTGACCCAATAATGCCTGTACAATCTTTTTTTTTCTTTCCTCTTTAGGCTTTTCCCTTGTGGCAGTATCTGGAGTTTCATATAGTTTGTCATTCTGCACGTATGGGTGCTAATCCATCAAATGCTGCTAAGCATCATATGAGACAGAAGGGATTCTGGGAGTTCTGTTTAGTTTGTTGGCAAGGTCAGAGGATATGCTGGAATAATGCTAAAGCTGCCGAGGTCAAGCTATCATCTGAAATATCTTTATATAGCATCACTGAATATATGTAGGCTATTTGAAATCTGTCAAAGTCCCAGTTTTGCGTTGAATTGTCAATGGGAATTATTGATATAAATGCAATCCCAGTGTCATCTGTATTGTCGAGACAATAGTGTTACATTACCGAACAAAAAATGTATGAAAACACAACTGCAACTGAGTAGACTGCAGTGATGTTTTTATGTTCTTTTTACAATATTGTCTTTTAGATTTTTCATAGAACAACATTACAGTTACATTCATACATTACAAGATGACATTAGATGACAGTTACATTCATACATTACAAGATGACATACCAAGACGGCAGAAAAAAAGACACCAAAAAAAAGACAGGTAAATTGATGAAAAAGAGACATATACAAGTGAACGTATGTATGAAAACACACTTGAACCCCAGTAGATTGTAGTGATGTTTTAATATAAAGGTACAAATGTACAATGCATAGAAATGTGCTTTTGCTCAGTTCATTGAATTTTGTCTCTCAAAGTAAGTGTCAGTTACTGCGCACAGAAATAACATATGGTGAAGTACCTAAACTTCACATAAGCCTCACCTGGGGGCCTTTACTGCAGCATTTATTTACCCTAAGCTCCCATAACAACTTCGTTGTTTGCACAATTTTCTCACCTACCCAGCCCTCTCTGTCAATTCTTCACCTAGCCCTCTCTGTCAATGGATGTAGGGCTTGTGGGTAGATAGCACACACACAAACACACTGCCACACACAAAATGGAAAAATATTGATTTGTTGAGCACTGTGGTCGAGCAGCAATGACTGGCCTTGCTTGCCCCATGGGTGAAACACACAATCGGCAGCGGATATGCTGCTTCTAAACTGTCCCTGGGCACCATTTCAAATCCCAGTAGCTTCACAATATTGATCTGTGCCATTTTTCTTTCCACAACCACTGTCTGCACCTCCATCATGTCCCCTTTTGGTTCTTTTTTATCTGACCTTTGTTGTTTGGTTTCTTGTTCCCAGAGGAAATTTGATGATAAACAAAAGACCCCCCCCCCACCCCGCCTTTTCTCTCTCTTTATTGTTTTACAAAAAGCCAACCATGCAGGAGGAATAAAGGTTGGAAATTCTTGACTAATGTAGTTACATTTGTTGAGGAAGCAGAAAGAGTAAGTATTGCCATGCAAGTAGTTGACAGAAAGTAAAAGCAAAAAAAAAAACAAACAACAAAAAAACAATCCTGGCATGATTGCATCTGGGCCCTGCAAAGAGACACAATACCTGCTGCCATCTCTCTGTCACCATGATGTGTCGATGCATATTTAATCAAACCAAGTAATGTGTAGTATGTGAGTGAATTTTTTTTGAGAGGATTAAATCCAGTCCAGTCAGGGTATCGCTTTTGTGCACTGTAGCCATTTTATATTTCTGTGACAAGCACACAAAACAGTTACAATTTGGCTGTTGAGTTTCTTCATTTACG
>JAPTHA010000005.1:22897238-22915531 GCA_029814585.1 Gymnapogon annona | reverse complement strand
CTAGAATAATGACATTATCACATCATCTCATCTCACGTGTGTTCTGTCACAGGTTGGGTTCTGTCACAGGTTGGGTTCTGTCACAGGTTGGGTTCTGTCACAGGTTGGGTTCTGTCACAGGTTGGGTTGCTATGAGCTGGTGTGTCATTACCCTGAAGAATGGAGAAATGATTCTTCATTTCACAATAAATAACACTCCATGTAACAAGAACACAAAACATGAACTTTATTTTTGTCTGATACCCATGGTATGTAATTGTAGCGAAATATGATACCAGCCACTGGTTAGGAAACTGTTAATAAAATAAACTGAAATATAAAATTAACACATTTTTTCAACAGATCTTTCCCATGAAAATGGACTGGAATGGATGCATTTATCATTATTTGAATGCAGTACGTTTTCTCATCTTCAGCCATCAACTAGGAGATCCATTTTGTAATATTTGGTCTGGTGTTGGTAGAATATTGATATATGCAGTGCATCTTCTTGAATGTTTTCAATTTGTTCTACATAAACCAATTCATACGCAGGTGTTTAAATGATCAGAACCAATATTTTCATTTAAGATATTCAACACACTGTGACACACTATACACATGAACACACCATGCAGTATGCAATGGTAGAATGGCAAACATATTCTCTGTATGTTAGGTGGATGGTGGGCGCAGAAGCAGCAGTATGTGACAATGGGACCAGAGGGAAGACGGACAGATGTGACTCAATAGCTGCATAAAATAAAAAATAAAGCTCCATAAAGATGCTTTTATGTTTATATCAACCTCACCAATTTGTTAGAGTAATATGCTTTGTTCATCATACAAAACAATGAAATTGCTTTATATGGTTTATAATATACTTCTAATTACTGGTTTGTCATTAAAACAAACATGTCGCTTCATTGAGCGACCCATTGTTTTTTGTTTCGTTTTTTCCCCCTCTATTCTGAATCTTGAACATGGTCGTTACTGAAATCCGGAATGAGAGGATATTGTTGTTGCTGAAGGCCAAAATGAGAAATGTTACTATTATTCTGTCACGTTATCAGTGCTGCAATTAACTGACTCCACAACGCCTGTTCAGCTTCAGCATTAAGGCTAAGATCTCTTTCTTCCTTCCATTCTTTGCTTAACCACTATATTGCAGATATTCAAAGAGTGGAAAAAGGTTCTTAGTTTCTGCTCTTTCTTTTAATCCATGACAGTAAGAGAGAGAGATGGAGAGAAAGAGACTGTGAGAAGCGAGAGAGAGAGAGAGCCTGCTGTGGTAGCCATAAGAGGACTTTGTTCCCTTAAATTACGGAGTGGCAACCTAAGTTCAAAGCTCTCCTCGGTGGCCCAATAAAGAGGAAGTAGCTTGTGACTGGATGGATCAAAGAGAAAATGTGTAGAAGAAGGTCCAATCTCAGATGCACCAACACTGAGAAGTACAGCGTTTGTGTCAAGAGAAGAAGCTCCAAGCCCCCCGCCCCCCTCCCCCTTATTACTGCCATAGTAGCGACTGCTCATCCTATGCTTTGAAATGTGTGATTTTGTGTGTTGAAACTAATTTGATATTACGCTGGAAAAAAAATACGCAAGAAAACCACGCAATGGGTTGGAGTCAAATTCAAAAGTGTCGATGCGTTTAGACTTTTTAGTTAAAATTAGTCATTAGTTTGAAACTAAAGCCTGGCTTTAACAGATAAAATCTGCATTTAATTAACATTTCACTGATTTACTTTCATCGGACATAGAACCTAAGGAACAAATACATGGTGCTCATTCAGACACCTCATTACTTATACACGTTATGAGCAGCAGACCTACACAAGGTCACGCCTTAAATAATTTGGCAAAAATAAAAACTCATTCTGCAAAATGGCTCCTCTGGCAATATTATATTACTATGTTCTTTATGGTGTTCATAGTCATTTTATCATGTTTTAATTCATCATATTTTATAAGCTTGTCATTTTTTGTGTGTAAAATCTCAAATATTGGACTGTATTCTATTTTCCCCGTATCCATTTTTGTTTTTTTAATGACTTTCCAACTTATTACTGCGATTATTTTTTTTTAAATGACATCATTTTCATTTCTTGTTCAACCAACAGTCCAAAGAGACATTCAATATGCTGTAAAAATGAACACTTGGATAAAGCTGTCACGTATCTGTGAAAAAGAACAGTTCTTCCACTGTTGAAACAGTTTCATCTCCTCACTAACTGCACTATTACTGAGTGTCAGTAGCTTCTGAAAATCTACTAATTGCATTGTTATTGGATGAAAACTAATGTATTTAATTTATTTAATTTTTACTTTGTTAATGTTCCAGCATAGTAGTGCCATCAGATTTGTACTTTTATTTTCTGCCACTGAAAACATTGTAACGTCTCTGTGTCCTCTTTGCCTTATTAAGGTTTCACTGACTCATAAAATCTTTACAGAATCAATAAAACACGTGCTCGCTACAACCAATAATCATTTACAGAGCTGCAGTGAGAGAGCCGTCAATGGGACACGGGTGAAAACTGTTCTCAGCCAGGTAAAGTACACACAGTCACAGGCACTTACTCTATGTTTTTCTTTTCATGTCATAAACATGCTTGTTGTCCATGCAGTTACTCTCAGTTGCAACCATAAACTTGGGATAATGCAGCTGTAAGTCGACATTTTGGGAGAAACAGGAGTTGAATAGCAATTGATTCAACACTTCTTAAAGCAAAAAGATAAATAAAAAATGCTCCATGCGTAAATTACGAATCAAAAACATTAGAATGTATGAAAATATTCAGGGGGGGAAGTACAAAAAAAGTGGTCATCCGTAAATAAATACAGGGGTCATGGCATAAAAGCCTGTTTATGACAATCAATTTGAAAAAAGAAAGTAAGAAAAAAAGTCTTTTTGGTTGATAATTGCTCTAAATGTATCGTCATTCACTGTGCATTACACTTTCTTCTACCTGCTTCAGTGTATTTTTTTTCGACCTGCTACATATGATTATCCTAAATGGTGACATTGTTTCTCCTGTATTTATCATAAAGTAATAACATGAATCCAAATTCTGTTTCATTCCATGACTTTACTACACTGGTGTTTCAACGAAGAGTTGTCCATACATGCAACCATCTTGGCTTATTTTATCTTTCATCATTTTCTCATATAGAATATTTGTTGGTCACATTTCCATAGCACACGATCTTTCAATCAAATCAGTCAATTTATATTTATGTTCTGCCAACCACAACAAAACTATATCTCATTTTCTCATTTTCATATAAGGTTGTCTTTGAGAGTTAAATATTGATATAGTTTGATTGTTATAATAAGAGATTGTGTGGGTGGGGTTTTTTTTGTAAGGAAACAAACACAATCAAAGGAGTATTTATCATGTAAAAGAGTGCACTCTTACAAATCTAGACTGAAATATTCCCTTATCCTCATCAAGAACCTAATTAACTGTAAATGGCTAAGTACATCTACAAAGCTCCCTGTTATCTGCCACATCTCTTACCTACTCTATCCTGTACCTGCACATCAGTTACAGGTACCATATGCTGCTCTCTCCCCCTCTGAGTAGTTTTCTATTCTCAAGTACACAACTCCTAAACATACTGTTACAATGAAGAGTCATATTTCTACCAAAGATGTATGTTTAGGAGATTTCTCAAAGCTGTTGCACTTGGCAGCAGCTTGTGGATGTTTCACTTGAAATCCTGATCTGCATTTTAAAATGCCATTTATACTCCGTAGATATTTGTCAAATCCAATTGAACTCCAACTGAGGCCAGACACTGACGCTAAGCACCGCTGAACACAGAGAGTCAACAGAACTGCTGCCACAATGTTGATCCACGTTGAGGGGGACTAAGATCATATTTTATTATGGTTCGCAGCCAAAGGAGGGAGTCACCCAATATCTGTTGTACAACTTTGAAGCCTCTAAGGAGGGTAACTTCCTCCAAGATGGCAGTATCCAATTCATTGTAGCCATGCCTTTGTGTGCTTCATTGGGTTTGGAGTCCTAGAAAATGTTTTGTAAAAGTGAAAGGAAAGGATAACATACGTAGGCCACAGGTCATGTATTACACTCCAATTGAAGCAAACAGCTTTGTGTGTGTGTAGATGTGTGCAAGTGAAACAGAAAGTGAGAAGGAGACATGAGTGATATGTCTGCGCATCATTTGCATTAAAAGAATGTATGTCGGAGTAATGGGTGTGTGTGTCAGTTTGCGTGCTGGCTTTTCTGTGTGTAGTCAGCTGGCTTCGTTGCTCCCTGATTGTACAGTTAGCATCATAGTTACTCACACAGCATCGCACAGGAGCAGAAAGACACCCATGCTATTAACCATGTCTCTAATTGACTCCCCAGATTGAGTGTGGTGCTTTTAAGACCAACCGTGCAAAATGAAATAGAGAGAGGGGAGGGACATGGAGGAAGTACGGTGGAGGATGATGATTTTGGGGAAAAAAAATATACACGAGTGATGAGTTACGGCTGTGTGTAGAGCAATTATGTTCGGAGTTGTAGAATTGCAAGGCCGACAGGGACTTTTCCATTAATCGAGTACTTTAATACACTCACTGAGGTTTACGGTCTGGTTTACATGAAGCCCAGTCTAGTGCCCATTACTGCAGTGAGGCTAAGCAGGGATAAGTTGGAATCTTTTTAGAGAAGCTTGCCGGAGAGGATAACCCATTTGACAGAGTATCTCTGTTCCTTCTTAAAAAGGAACGCCTGGCATTCATTTTGAGCAATTCACGTCGAAGCCTATTTGTTCCCCAGAGACTGGGGAATGGTTTGGGCACAAGCTTAAGATTTAGTATGCAGAGCAGGCTGTCTTGAGGTGAATGCACAGAGGCCTCCAGAGCCACCCTGCCAGCAGACAGAGCCAACTCCCGCTTGTCAGGAGCAGCCAGAGAGTGGAGCTGTGAGAGGCGCTGTCCACAGTGCTGAAGTTTAGGCACTGGCGCTGTCCGCGGTGCTGAAGTTCAGGCACTGGCGCTGTCTGCGGCGCTGCAGCTCCGCGCCTGTTTATCATCTCCGAGGAGCAGAACGGTCTGGCTCTGTCCTTGGACCTGAACCGCTGTTACTCCATTTTGCTCTCCGTGACAAAACGGGTTACTGGCTCCTTTCATTGCAGTGACCCCTTTATTCAGTATCCATATAGAACTTAAATGCTGGTGAATTTCATTGCCTTTAGCTGAATGTCAGGATTACTTGCTCTGCGAGTAAAGGTTACAACTAGGCTACTTAACATGCAGAGCGTCTTTTTTACCTGCAGACAATGTGAAATGCAATATTGGTTTATTGCACAAGGTAAATCACTTCGTTTGACCAAATACGATGTGACTTGGCTTTTAAATCCCATGTTAACCCTTTGCAGGTGGTTTTCTCTAATAATTTACATATTAACACAATTGAATACACCGAAATAACTGCTGAAAATGTTAAAGCCTTATGTCCATTTTGCTTGTTAATGAAAGACAAAGTAGGTATCACACCTCAAAACAAAATCTACTGTGCGGAGTAATTAAATATAACAACCAAAGCAGCCCAAAGTACACAGAAACAATATATTCACATCATATCAACGAAAAATTTGACAAAAAGTCGTTCACGGAGTCCACTATCTGTGCCGATAATTGATTCTGTTTGAGTCATGTTTCATTTCGGGAGATATATTATGGCAACATACGGAATAATTGATTCAGACGAAACGATAAGGCACAGTGCCTATGCAATTTCTAAAATCAATGAACCTTTCTCTAATCATTTACAGTTGTTCTATCAGGTAAAACGATTTCTTGGAAGCATTTAGCTTCTCTGTGAACAGAGACTTGATGTGGCTTATGTCTGACGTAATATCGATTAAAACAGCCTTTCACTTTGGACCAAATCACTTGGAGTCACACGATGCGCACTTTTCCTCTCGCTGTTTCCCTCACACCGTCTCCCTGCCCGTGCCCGTCCATTCCCCATCCTCCGGTTTCTCCCGTAAGCATGTGCTGAGCTTCTTCTACTTCGAGACAAAACCGTGAGCTCCGTGAGGACTTTTTTTCTTGAGCCACCAGCCTTCTTTCATTCATCCAAGCCATTATTCAGAGGATTTTTTTTTTTATCGCGTCCTGTTTCCTGCTCTAACCCGGTGTTTGGACTATGCCGTCGAGACTGGTAAAGCTGGAGAGAATCGAGGAACCTACCACAGGTGAAAGGAGCTTTTACGACGCTGCGGTATTGATGATTGAACACTTTGAGCATTAACAAGCAATCTTCAAGCAACGGCGCAACGCAGCCTCTCCACACAGAAACCTGAGACCGAAATAGAAGATTTTTTTTTTTTTTACTCAGCTAACCACACAGAGTGACCAACTTCGTGTTTCTATAGGAGAATATATAAACAGTGCTTTATTTCCCAAATGGGATCCCTAAGGAAGATGTGACCTCCTCTTTTGCGCACCGGCACCTCGACCACCTAAGGAACCACATCCCTGCATGCTTTCCAATCAGTCCCATCCGGCCAGGTCTTGACATGTCTTTTCAGGGGGGATTACATGCGGAGATATGAGTATTGCAAAAAGCCGAGCTGGATTGTGAGGTTACTCTATTCCCTTTTCTTTTCATTCATCTCTTTGAAGAGGAAGTGCTCTGTTTGTTCAATGGCTTCGGTCTCAAGGTTGGGAAGGCGCAAAGATGCCTGTCGTTGGCCGAGAATGTCGTCAACTTTTTGGGCTGTGATGCTTCTGACGGCGCTCCTGGTGCTCTACTGCGGTAAGTCGCGTCGCTTTATTCTGTCCCGACGCGTCGATATTCGGAGCTTTGGACACTAACACTGATGCGCAGGTGGTGACCGATCCGCGAGCGCGCGCGCGCGCGTGTGTGTGTGTGTGTGGTGGGGGGCGCTTTGACAACAAAATTATGCGACTGGTATTGGCAGTCTTTCTTAGTTGATCGATCCCACTAGTTGTCTACATGTCATTTTTTTTTCTTTCCCCAGTGGCTATTGAAAATCACTTGTCTCACCCTGGACACGCTGGTGACGGACAGCTGTGGGCGCACATATAAAACCCACGCAACCTCTAATATTTCACTCCCCGCTCTCAGTCTGGAAATCGCGCAAATTGGCAAGAAACACGCGGCAATTCCAGGGGAGTGGGGGATATATCTTATTGTCTATATGAAATTGTGGGAAGACTTTGGATAGGGGAAAGAACTCTAGCATGCCAGAGGCCTAATTAAGTCTCATGTGACTCCCTTTAATTCTCCTTTTCTTTCAATCTCTCTCTCTCTCTTTCTCTCTCTCTCTCTCTCTCTCTCTTTCTCTCTCTCTCTCTCTCTCTCTCTCTCACTCACTCACACACACACACACATATCTATGTCCTGAGGGCTGCGTTACTGTCACACTGACTTAGTGAGGTCAGACAGGCATGTATCTGTCATCTAGTCCCTTGCTTGTTATAGGAGACTGAATGTATACCCCCCCCCCCCCCAAAAAAAAAAAGGAGAAAAAAAAATCAGATGTATGAAAAACAGACTTCATTTACAAAGCAGGCCTGTTAGTTGGACAGACAGTCTTCCTCTGGGCGGTAGTTCAAGTATTGCCTGAGGATAACCTTATTAGGCAAATGCATGCACACACACAAACACGCACAGTCACACACTTTCCTTTTCTAATTCGAGTTTTCTGGCTCAGGATGTCTTTTTGTTTCCTATTTCCTGGCTCCCTTCACACCTCTCTCTCTCTCTCTCTCTCTCTTTCTTGCTTCCCTTCTCTGTCTCAAACGGCTTCTGAGTCACTTATAAGGAGAAATCCAACTGGCACACGCTGCTCCGGTCTGCTCTGTGTGAAAATGGAGGCTCTGTGCAATACCCATGATAAACCCATTAAAACCAAACTATTTCATTAGCCGCCGAGCTAATGATTAATATAATCATCTTGTCTTAAAGCACATTAGCTATGGTGGTGTTGTAGAGAAATTAACAGATTTATGACATGATGATGAGCACTATGTGTGTCTTTTTTTTGCATACTTTTTTTTTTTTTCTCCTTCTGAGTGTCTTTCATAATCGCACCGGTCAGATTCAGTAATCAGCGGAGGTTTGGATTGGAAGTGGTCCAGCGTGGGGGCCTTTTTCCTCTTTTATGGTGCCTTTGGCCATGTCGATTGATCTCGCGCTTTTGTCCAATCAATGGTACTTGGATGTTTGTTTCAGTCAGCAGTCTGTGAGCTCCCCCCAAGGACCCCAACCCCCCGCTCAGCACCACCTTGTCCTTTCTGGAACTTAATACTCTGAGCAATAGTGATTCTTTGATTTCTTCTATTTTTCCCTTCATATTGTCTTTGCCACACACTGTTCAGATGCTTGCTTGCGGTCCTGTGTCTGAAATGCTGTTTGTTCAACTGTGAGGCTGAATTCTTTGTTTTTCTTCTCGTCGGAGTGAACGTCAAAGAGGTCTACTGCCAACCTAACCAGGCTTACTTCATGTATACTTTTTCAGACAGTTTTTTTCTATCAAGCCCAAACCCCAGAGCGTCCATGCTTTATCCCCTCGGCTCCTGTTCCTTCTATCTGTGGTTGTCTCTAATGTTATTCTATTGCCTTGGCCTGCAATCCTTTTGTTTCATAACTCTTCAGTCCTTTTGGTCCATAACTCTTCAACTTTTTGCAGTTTCTGCTCTTTAGATTTCACATTGCTGTTTTAAGCTTTGCTTTTCTTTTCATCTCCATTTTATTTGACTGATTTTATTTGACTGTCCTCACTGTCTTTCTTGTATGTCATATTCTTACCATCTTACCATCATCTTTTCCTTGTCCATATGTCCTTCAGTGCCCCTGTCAATTATCTTGTCTACATGGATTGTTGTGGTAAAATTTGCTTATCGTAGTTTTCATGTTTGCTTTGCTAACCTCCATCCATGTTTTCTGTTCAGATGACCTTTCCTTTGCTGTCTATGTCATGGTTTCTCTACTTAGAATGTTATGTTCTCTTTTATGTTTCTTTCTTATCCCAGCTTTTTTTGGATGCATTTGGCACCGGGGAGCTAAGCTGACTGCTGCATGTTACTGTATTATTCTGACTGCAGCCGATGCTGCCTCAGCGATTTATTCAGTCTCTCACTTGTCATCTTTTGTCCTCTTTTCCACTGCTGACCTTTTCTCTATGGTACTCTCTTGATTTTATAACACCACATTCATTTATTCAAATCTTTCCAAAAACACTTCAAAAAGATTTTTACTTTACAGATTTTACTTCAACTACTATCATAGCCAGAGTTTGAATTAATCACTATACCATGCTTTTTCTGATCCACTAAAGTGAAGAAAACACCTTTGCTTGAAAAAAAACTGCTACAAAATTCACTTCATACCTTGATTAACCATGTATTTCTGTGACTATAAATTACAGTATAGGCTGTTTGATTTTTGTTCAAAGTATGGAGCATTAATGAAATTCAGAAAAGAGGAAGAATATACAAGAATATATTTTCACCAGAGCATATGTGCTATTTCGTGTAAGTGAATTGAAAGGAACTGGTAATATTCACAATTCCCTATGAGAGAGAACAATTTCATTCTGTATACATTCACTTGCATCGTGTGTAATATTTACCTTTTTGTTTTTTCCAAAGGTAACATTGTATTGCAGAGCTGCTGTGTTGTGCAGTCAAAGGGGGGAGTTGAGGGAGCGCTGTGATTATGGCTATGACTCATATGGTGCCTGTCACCTAGAATCTACATCCAACTTCACACGAGCTGCCATCCACACTCAGGCCCTTCAGAAGGAGAAATATTTAAGGACTGAGTGGGGGAAAAAGGAAAAAGGGCAGGAAGGAAGAAGGAGAACAGCTGAGGATAACTTGATTCCCTCATTGATACCCTCATGAGAAAAAAGAAAGACACACAAGGGGCACAAAAGGTATGAGGTGGTATAAGACAGTCTGAGAAAAACACAGATGAGAAAAAAAGTGGACAACAAGAAAGAATAGATAAACAAAGTACCGGCAGAGAAAGACAGACATTTGCAGTTTTGATTACAACTGCTCCTCATTTAACAGCTCACACCATACACTGGTTTTAGAAATTTTAATCTACGTATAGCTTCAGTGCCCACTGATTACATTTCTTATTACAAAAGAAAAAAAACCACACACATTGTATTCTGTGCACCAGCTCCCTCCTCTGGAAGTGCTCTGCCATGCGTTTGTTTGTGGTTGGTGCTATTATGTATTCACCAGGCTGTAGCCCTGTGAGCTGGGAGGAAGGCGATGATGGAGCCACAAGGCTAGCTAATCAGTATGCTAATCTGAGCTTGGGATAGCTGAGGAATGTAGCTCAACTGTGGTCCTGCTCTGAACTGCAAATGGAGAGAAAGAGATGTGAAAAGATAGTGGAGCGGGATAATTATAAAAGAAGAGGGGATGGAAGGAGAAAGCAGAAGATAAGCCGCTAACCCTTTATTACATAACATGAAGTTGCAGACACACAGACATGTATACTGTATACAATTAAGGGTAAATGCATATGTTAGAGGTATGATTGAACATTATATCAAAGTATAGACAGCAGGGTTGCATCAAAGACGATATTCAGAGTTATACCAAATGTGGAGAAATATACCGCATTATATGACCTACTTCCTTATTTACACAAACTGTGGGAACAAAAAGAAGGAGAGGACCAAACCTTTCTTTTTCCTAAAGCTATTCCCATCAGATCATTCTGTTTCTCAGTGTGGTCTCTGGTGTTGCCTGCTTCCTGTTTATTTATGTTTATGGCTCTCTGTTGTTCTGTGGCTGAATCGATGGCTTGTTGACTGTAACTGAGAAGCACAGTGCCCGGGGGCCGTCCTCGGAGAAAAGATATTGTGACGCAACCTTAGAAGAGTTTCCCCTAGCTGACGGCAGATCGCAAAACACATAATCATACATACGTAGCAATATGACAAGGCGCATATCCCCTTCAGTGCATACACTCGCACGCACATACACACATACACACAGACACACGCACTGTGTCTGAGACGTCTGAGAATCCTGCTAGACTGAATTACCAGCTGAGAAACTGGGAGTCGGCTGACCTCGAAAAACGCAACAACTTGTAGGTGAACGCATGCACATATTTGAATATCTTATCCTATTTTCAGTGTAGCCTCAAGG
Organism: Gymnapogon annona; assembly: GCA_029814585.1. Taxonomy (NCBI): domain Eukaryota; kingdom Metazoa; phylum Chordata; class Actinopteri; order Kurtiformes; family Apogonidae; genus Gymnapogon; species Gymnapogon annona. The sequence goes on along the minus strand of JAPTHA010000005.1, from coordinate 22,904,385 downwards.
CTCTTCCTCTGCAGGGAGGGAGAAAGGGAGAGCAGCCACTGTCAGAAAGCAGCAGAAAGGGCCGCCGATGGCCTGGGGACTTAAATTCATTAAGGGAGTCAACTTGTTGAGTTTTCCATAGAGGAACCGAAGAGCCACATTGTGGACCCCCGGAAATGGGGCCAGAGACTGTGCATATTTCAGAAGGCAGCTTTGCAAAAAGTCAACGTTTGCGATGAGTGTCATTTAAAAATTCTGTTTTTTAAAATTGTGTGTGTGTGTGTTAAGTAAGCATACAACAAATGAAATCATAGACCTTTGGGAAAAAGGAACTGTAAAGGTTTACAGCACACATCATAAACTATTCAATAACCAGGCTTTTTTTTGTTTGGTCAGTGTGGCGTGTTGACATTAAATGTGAGACGACGGCCTGGTCACAGGTGGTGTGTTTTACAGTGCAGACTGTTCTTGTCATTATCTGTTTGTTTTTTTGCACAGAACAGTATAATTAAGAAAGTGCTGGATGGTCATCTTCAGGCCGGCAAATGGTTGGAGCTCGTAGCCTTCTCGGTGAAGCAGTAGACATCCATCAGTGACTCTGAAAATTGTGTTGATGTTTTCACACTTTGGACTGTGGGGAAGCAATTACATCACACCAGGAAATAATTTTTTATACTAACCTATTGCAGGGGGCTGACAAGAAGATCACTTCCTTCCTGAGCAACACCCTTTCCCTTTATTAATACAGTTTTATATACCAGCAGCTGTAGTGCCATAAATTGTGCTGCCCTTCCAGGTTCCTTCAACTTCACTAACAAAGCAAGCAGTTGCATTGGAGTTCAACTAATCTAAAAGCAAAAAAAAAAAAGAAGGCTAACGACTAAATAAACACCGAAACACAGAGGTCAAACTGAATTATTCAGAATGTACAATGACGTGTCGGATTGTTCTCTGCAGCCTCAACAATGAATCGATGAACATTGGCCTTTCCGTTGACAAGCCTAATACACAGAACACTTATAAATTCAGGTATGCGATCAATTACAGCCCCTGTGTTTCTCTTTTCAACATCACCACCGCACACTTTTGTTAAACTTATTGATTTTGAGTAAACTCATAAGGTAAAAACTCAGAAATAAAATTAATCTTTATGCACTATAAGGTGTAGCACGGTCATAGTTTAAGGATCTTTGACAGATTATCATTGTAAAAACTCTCACCGCTCAAGTACTGCAGCCTTTTTTTTTTTTTTTCCTTTCGCTCTCATAAAGCCTACAAGACAGCGTGGCGCCTGTGTTTCACAGTTTTGTTATCACAGCTTCATCTGTAGTGAAACAGTGCGCAGCCTGTTCCTCCACAGATGCTCCACGGCCTGAGTTAATGTCTACAACAGTTGGTTCACTTGTTTACACTGAGATACAGTAAAAGTTGCATCGTAACCACTCCTCCAATTCACTGATCTTACTTTTCCTCCACGTCGTCTTTCCTTCTTTACTTTTATTTTGCTTGTATTTAAAAATTGTTGCCACAGGTATCATCATAGCTAAATGCAGCTGTGTAAATAAAATGGGCGCTGTAATAACAAGGCAATATGCTGTGACATTTACCTAATGTAAAAACAAATTGTTAAGTGTTTGGAGTTTGTAGTTAGGCAAAGTATCATCATAGCCACCTCCACGGCTAATTGCACCTTAAATGCGCCGTGTCCCATTGTGAATTAATCTGGTGTCGATGCGACTTTAATTGCCATTAAAACCCCATGTATAATATTTACATAACATATTATAAATGGTGTATGACTCCGGGGCTCAATAGGTCACAGTCAAGCGGAGACCTGTTGTGGATACACTCTAATCTATGCACCGTTCCAGACTCTGCACCTGTAATACAATGGAATGCGGGTTGTGTTATCTGATACATAAAAGAGCAAAATCTAAATTCAGACACCTTCTTTCACTGCCCCTGACAAAAGAAAAAAGTGATTAATGGCAACTTTTTAAGCCAATCCTTTAAATTGTGTGAGACGGCTTAATTGGGTCGGAATCTTGCACAGAGTCTTGCGGTGCGCTTCTGCCTCGGGAGGATTGGCGGATGTGCACTTGTGCTTGTTTTGCCTGGGGCCAGTAAGCCCATTCAGAGAGAGATGCTAAAGCTACTCCCCCTTTATTACTGCAAAAGCAATTGCTTGGAAGAAAATGCCAGAATGGTGCTTTGAATTCCTGGAGGGGCCCATCACTGAGATGCGGCCCACAGAGCTGAGACAGCTAGCATCTGGAGCAAAGACACGCCGGTAAAAGTGCAGAGAGAAAGAGGGGGGGTTTAGGGAGAGAGGGAGTAGGACAGCAAAGAGGCAGCGAGAATGAGAGAGCAGACAGACAGAGAGCACAAGGGAGGCGTAAGGAACGGTGAGTGGTAGACAGACAGAGGCAGGGGTTGACGAGGGAGCAGTGGAAAGAGCTTCTGGAGAGGGGGAAGAAAAAAAAAAAAGGACGGCGCAGGCAATGAGACAAAAGACAGACAGACGAGAACACTCAGACGGTCCACCAATTGACAGGCGGTTGGGGAATAAAGTCAGCTAACACAATGAAGCAGTCGGCAGACAGACTCGCTGCAGAGTAGCCCAGAGGCTCTCAGAAGTAGAAACAAATATTACATTAGAAGAGACAGAAGCCATTTGTCACAGCGGGAGGCCTGAGAGGTAGTTAAGCTGCAGAATATGGGGACCCGTGGCCCGGTTGATACATGTCGCCACCAGGAGGAAATTGTGCTGAAGTCAACTCTGTTCAATCAATTGCCCGGTGTCCTTCAATGACTCCTGCACTTAACCAGATAACGCCACAACAAAGTTTCACCAACGTAACTCCCCACAACTTGTCAGCGCTGGCCTTAAAGGAGGCTTTCCCTCTACGGTCCTTCCACTTCCTCCTTTTTTTTTTCCTTCCTTCCCTTTTCCTCTCTGGCAACTTGTCAGCCGCACCACCTCCACATCAAGGCCCGGCGACACACATGCTGACAACCACGATTCAATGTTAATGTTTGTGGGGGATAAATCTGCTGGACGTTTACAGCCTCAGTGACAGCTGCACTCTGTTTGCACCCACATGTCAAAGACAGTTTGAGATTCCGAAGCCGTTTCAAAGAACGTGGGAGAGAGAGTTGGTCATTCCAGTGGTGGGTCAGTCTGCTGCTGGCGTCCTGCCACGCTCTACATTACCTGGCTTTCAATTGGAAATGGACTTGATTATAGAATAGCTGGAGCGGAATGTTCATAATACAAAGCACCGACTGTATTTTTTTTTTTGCCCACCCCTCCCCCGTCTCTCATTCTTTCATTTTTTCCTGACTCTCTTCCTCCTCCCCAAGTTAAGCTGCTGACACTCTCGGTGATTGATATGGAAATTATAATGCACTCGCCCTCATTTATCTTGCAGTGCCGCTTGTTGCTGCTCCAACAACCATTTTGGGATGCAGAAACGATGAACTGATTTGCGGTTGGCTTGTTGTAGAGAGCAAAAGGGATATACTGTAAAGATTTGATTTGAGACCCTGCACCAGCCCAGAGGATGAAGAGGGTTTTGGTGCTTTAATGGAATAAACAACCACTGTGCCCATGGAGGAGGTCGTTTCTGCAGGCATGTACAGTATGGAGTCCAGTAAAGCAACAATTGTCACTGACCGGATTGTTTGAATGCATGAATAAATAACACAGTGCGTCTGAATTATTTAAATGGATGCATGCCTGGAAGAGCCCCCATTTACCCCCCATTTACCATAACCATCCATTTTTTTAACGTTTATTTTTATTTATTTTTTTTACATTTCATCTTTTTTTATTTTCCTTTTCCTGTCTGTGAGTCATATCGCACGGTGTGTATACATGTCTGCCTGCACACTGTTCTGTTTTCTTTGGAATGTGATATGATAAATAAAGCCTGCATATCAGCAAAGACCATATTTTATTTATTGTATGAAACAGAAGGGGTTTATAGAAGAGCAGTAGGTGCCATTGTTCTTTTTTATTCTTAGACTTCGTGACACAGGTTGTGTTATTGTCACCATGTTAGTCCTCTATAATCCAGAATTGCATTGCCCGGTCTAATATGTGATGATGGTTGTGTAAAAGCAAGTGGTGTTCAGTGGGATACAATTTAGCATGTTGGAAAAACAGCTGGACTCAAAATCAATAAATAACAAACCTTGAATGAGTCTCAATTAATAGTAATCTACTAATCTAATGTCTACCAGTCGAGTTTAGTAAGTAGCAAAATATGAGGGCGTGTCAGAGTTTTAACTCTACTGTCCTAATTTGGCATCCGCACACAACGGTCCCTCTGCTAAAATAAAACATTACCAGCTTTACAGATGATGATCATGACACTTTAACTCTTTCATAAACAAATGTGACCCTGTTCAGATAGGACTGCATGGAGCTAAGGGTCTGTTGGTGTTGTATGTTATATTATATATGGGAGAAATTCCCTTCTCCATTGTGTAAGAATGTGACGAGAAAGATCCCTGTCTGCTGTTCACATCATGTCCTTACGCAGTTTGTGTTAGAAATGGATAAGGAACGTGTATAGAGGCGAGAATGTAAAAGGAAAAGACATAAAATGGTGTAAGATGCGGAGGGGTGGGACAGAAGGTTAGTACAGCTGCGAGGGATGCAGTCAGAGCTGCTGCCTGCGAGCGCTCGCTGAGCCACAGTGGTGTAACTCCAGCTGATGCTTCTCTACATGTTAAAACATGCCCCAGCTCTGCATGCATGGCAGACCAGGGGAGACGTTTCATCTCTCATATGCCTCTCTCTCTGTCTCTGTCTGTGTACAGTATTTACTTCCTCCCCAGTACCCCCCCTCCAAAAAAAAAACAAAACAAAAAAAAGCCCTTGGCAGTGATAAGCCCTTCTATGGTCACAATGACTGCAAAACATGCAAGCACTGCCTGCTTTCTCAGGGTTGAAGAGCTCATTATGACTTCTCAGCAGGAAGCTGTAGGCAACAATTTATATGATGTGCATTTGACACAATCAGTGAAATGCATATGTATTCAGTTATGAATTGTACTGCTGGTGCGCTCTTTATATTTTGTGTTGTTATTCTACCATTATTTGCACAAATCAGAACCTGTTGTCATGGATTTTCATTCCTACTATTACCACTACTACTACTAATAGTATTATGATTATTATTATTATTATTATTATTATTATTATTATTAATATAGGACAAAACAATCCCACTTCACATAAAAGAGTAGACTAAATATTATTCCCTAAATAATATTATATTGTTTGTTTTTCAAATGAGGCCCCCATCCTTGTAACAAGTCAGATAAAACATCTGTGTGAATATGACATATCTTACATGTACACTTGTTTCATGAGAAAATAACTTGCAGTGCCTTACAAATCTCAAACCATCGATGGTAGAAAATTTCACATTTACAACATATAATTTGTCAGACATCAAATGCTTGCATATTTTAATCATACACTGACAAACAAACAAATGCCTGATTGCTCTTGTGATTCTTTAATCAGGAATAAATCCTCTCTCCATGGTATAACATATATCAAAATGTTCCCATCCAATCAATTAATGGCTGCATTGAATTTATATACGTGACATTGGGGATGATTTCATTTTGATTAAAAAAAAAAGAAGGTTTGTTATCACAGGAAGGTGTGTCACCAGCTCCCCAATAAAATTAGAAGCCTGGTCGTGAGCGTCGGTTGATGAATCAATCCTACAGACTCACATAAATGTAATGACTTCATTTTTCAACGTCTGGGGGAAACCACATCAGCTCCATGTACCCACAGCTTCCAGCAGAGAAATGAATAGAGAGGGCTCTTCCCCATTTCACCCTCCTCTTCATCTCCTGTAGGGTTCATCCGGTACAACTTAATCACAGCTATAATCATTCCATAAGAGCACAAGTTATCATTTCATCAATTCCCTTTTGCCCATGGAGGACATTACAAGTGGGATATCAGTTACACATCAAAGTGGAGTCCTACCCTTTCTCTCTCTATCGCTCTCTCTCTCTCTCACACACACACACACACACACAGACACACATGCGCGCTAATACCGTAAAGTATTTTTCTATAGAAGGCCATGCATTATTCAACAACATGCCTACATCAATTAAAGAAAGATCACATGAAAAATGAGCAATTTTCCCCCCTCTAAGCTATGCAGGTGGGGGCGGTGAGTGGTTGACATCTGTTGTTATGGGTGCCGTTGCAGAAAGGTGGTGATCAGATGATGGGTGTTGTTTTTTTTTTTTTTTTTATAGTGTAATCCCGTCTTGCATTGAGAGGACAGATGTTGGAAAGCTAATTAACAAATCCTAAGGCGATGTCGAAGTAAGGCTTCTCATTCGGAGACTGTCAGAGGGGAGGGGGATGTTTTGTTGGATCATACACAGTCAGCATCTCAAGCACAGACGTGTGTGTGTGTGTATGTGTGTGCGTGCGTGTGTGTGCGCGCGTGCGTGTGTGTTACAACCTCCCATGTCACGAGCCACCTTCTTAATGCGTGTTTTTGGCAACACACACGATTCTGAACCAAGCGAGAGGTACTAGGCGGAGAGAAGGTGGGGTGACTCGTTTCCCATTTCCTGTTGACACACTGTGTCATCACCCTCAGCTGTTGCTCCTTTACAGCAACGGAGGCATAAAATTACTGCTTTGATAAATCAGAATGATGTAAATAATCAATATTTCAAAGTTTCTGCAAGACTGTGTATTAATTATGATTCTATTTTCTCAACAGTCATCTTAAGATGCTTTAATTCTAATATAAATTGCAGCTCTAACCTTTTACAGTCTCACAAGCAACTATTCAGCTAATAAACTCATACTACATTATGGACTGACAGATAAACAGCAAAGGCACACGAGCAGGTATTCAGTTCTATTTTTTCCACAGTAATATCAGGATCTTTCCCCCTTTATATATGTATATATATATGTGTGTGTGTGTGTGTGTATGTATATCTCTTGTATCAAAACAAACATGTAACGTATACTGGGAAATGTCATTTATTTCAATGTGTAATATATAATTTGTATATTTGTATAGGATATAAATGCTTCCGTAAAATATGTAATGTCATGTTATAATATGAATATACAGATAGATAGATAGATAGATAGATAGAT
>JAPTHA010000005.1:22854244-22868108 GCA_029814585.1 Gymnapogon annona | reverse complement strand
TTTGCAGCAGTGTCTTAGTTTTGTTTTGTTTTTTTCTTCCGGAGCCGTATATGTATTTTACTTAGTCCTATGATGTACACGGTAAAATGCTGTATGTGAGTCGTTACACGCACAGACGCACACACACACACACACACACACACAGATCCACACACATCTGTGAAAACCTAATAAATGTGTGTACTCACATGATAAACAAAAGGCCGAGCCGGCACACAAATGCACACAAGCTGGCACACATGCCAGCCAGCAGAGACTGTTATCAGCTAATTAGTGCTTGTAGCTGCAGGGGCCAACCTTATTGACACTGCAATGACAGTCTCCTGGTTTGAGTGGCACTGTCAGTCGTGTCATTCCATTTCAATTATGTATAAACAGAAGCTAGGGAGAAGAAAAAAAAACTTACACAATGGTCAAGAAAACGCCACTTTGAGATTAAGAATGATTATGCTGGCAGTATGTCAAACTGTGTGAAAACCAGCCATTCTCTGCCAAGTGCGTGACTGAGTGACTTTGGGACTGAACGAATGAAGGAAGGAACACTTACATCTGTGTCTCTCGCCGCATCCCACAGCATACAAATATACATTAGACAGAAACAACGGCCGTTATGTTGTCACTCTGCAGGGGGTTATAGGGGGATTACACAGGCTATTGTGTGGATGTTCAATATTGGTTCTCCTCCAGTCGGCTCTCTTTCATTCAAATGATCCTGATATCCTTTTAGACATCAGAGCGAGCTCACGCTTTGGAAGAATTTGCAACAGCCTCAATTTTTTACGCGTGTGATTTGATTGAGTTTTAGGGCTACTGCACATGCGCAACAGCTCCCTTCTGGTGTTGAATATTCCTGGAAAAACAGCCCCGGGCGAGGCTACCTGAGAGCTCAGTGCTTGTTTCAATAACCAGGAGGCTGAAAAAATACGCAGAGACATAATTTCCTCATCACTTTCATACAATATTCAGGCGAATGGCATAGGAAGTCCAGATAGTCATTGCCTTTTATTATTTCACCAAATGGCGTATAGAATTTAGCCAGAGAAAAGCGATATGTATAACTATAGGTTATGTTACATAACCGAATTATGATGCATTTAAATTGATTGTTGTGCTTACCTCATGGTGGTCATCACCTAAAGTCCATGGTTTATATTTTTTTATTTGTAGTGTAGAAATGCATACAACAATGAATAGCTCATGTAGATGAGAGGAAAAAAAGTCTAACTCTTCTATTTTAAATCATCTGACTTCTGAGCAAAGCCAGAAAGAAAGGCCCTCTGGACGCAGGGCTTTTGTACCGTTTGATAAATCACCCGAAACTGCCAGACACACTGTGTAAATGGGAATTATTCAGGATATGCATAGTTTATGAAACTGGCGGTCCCAGTACCGCAAATGGAAAGCATAGAACTGAGCTAAATCAAGTAGAAAAGAAAGCGAGGGATGCTGAAAGATGAAAACCGATCCAGAGGGAGAAAAAAGGGGGAAAGTGAGGGGAGAAATGAGCAGCATAGAGAGGAGGTGAGAAAAGGAAAGAGTGCGACAGGGAGAGGGAGGGAAAATTGTGGGGAGGGAGAGAGAGACAGACAGACAGACAGAGAGAGAGAGAGAGAGAGAGAGGATGGGAGAGGGAGGCTGCGTGTCGTCTCGGTTGGTGTTTGCTTGTGCTCCGGCAGCGGGAGAGATGTGCGTAACATGCAGCGGAGAGCGGTGATCATCATCTGCGCGCCGCATCGCCGGGGTCTACCGTGCGCACTCCAAGACAGAGACACCGCGAAGGACGCACCCCGCTCTGTCGCCAAGGAGAGTCTGGCAGAGCACAGCAGACTGTCTTGAAGAAGAAGAAGAAGAAGAAGAAGAAGCACAAGACAGAAAAGAAGTGGCGTGACGAAGAAAAAAAAAACAAAAAAAAAGATGCCAGCCCCTCACACGGTGATCGGGGGTTAATCTCCCCACCGGTTGGATCCACTCTGACGTACCGAAGGCGACGCGCGCAAATCTGTGTTGTTGTACGGAATCCAGTCTATATTTACTGAATCTCAAACCGGACTATCTAGTGGGATTTTTTTTTTATTTTATTTGATTTTTTCTTGAAGTGGATGAATGCTCAATCGCACGACCGTCAGATTATGAGTCGGTGCGTGTCCGTGAGCTGAGACGGAGTGTCTTCTCCCGCTCCACTGCTGTCTCGGTCCGATACAAACCGTTCTACGCCAGGATGCAGCTGCTCAGAGTTGCGTGGGCACTGACCGGAGCGGCGATCTGCTGCTTTCTCATTCTCCTTCTACACTCCCGCCTCCTCAAAGAAGGTAAATCACTCCGCATTCAATCAGATCTGATGCGCTTGTTATGCGCGCAGTCTTCCATTACAGTTTATCTGAAGTTTCCCGTAACGATAATTACAGTCGACCGATGATTCCGTCCCTCTGGCGCAAACAGGGAATGGACTTTTTCCATCAGCAGCGTCCAAATAAAACCCCACCAATTCCATCCAAATGCCATTTTAGCTGCGTTAAAAGGCACTTCTCGAGCACCCGCAATTTCCTTATCAACAAGTTACCCCACATAAGGATGATCGATTCATTTTCAGATCGATGAAATCAGATAACCTACAGTCCTGTAGGATGAGCCTAAAGGAGATTTTAAAATCTGAGAAAAGGAAAAAGGAAAAACAACAGTTCACCGTTTGCATATAAAACTGATTTGTTGTAAACGTTTTCAATAGATGGCACTAGAGTCTAGCTTTAGGGTAACATTGAGGTCAAGCGGTTCCAGTCGTTCCATTAAAACCTATTGTATATTATGGCCTTTATGTATCCCAGCAGGCATAAATACCAGTCCCGATCATCATTTACACTCCTCCAGGCAGAGTCTCAGTCATTTGATACACTCTACAACCTGTCTGTCATCATTGCCAGGTGGTATGGATGGCACTGCCTGCGGACAAGGCTCCATTTGTGCCAATTTGCGCAGCTTTTTTGGGGATATTTAATTGAGTTTCAGTTGCTGACATTCCAGTCAATGAATGACATGTCATTTAATGACTCTGGCAATCATCAGAAAATCAACCGGCATCAATCAAATCTCAAATGATGGTTCAGCCAGACAGCTTATCCCCTGTAACAAGTCATTAATTCCACCTACAGTGTAGCATAATAAATACAAATCATACCTGTCTACTGGGAGATCTTTACGCAGAGGTTGAGTACACTTACTGCTCAAACTCCTTATGAAAGTCAAATGGTGTCACCCAGGGATTTACTGTACTGTTTGAACCTGGCACAAAAAAACAGCGCTTAATATTGCCTTATACATGTATATACCCTGGGGCGAGCAGACTCTCTTTGGCACTTAGGGATGGTCATGGGTCTCCTTTCTGCTGGTTTTAGAGAAGTGTGGCTTGGAATGGCCTGCCATCCCTTCCCTGCCTCAGGCCTTGGGCAAATATTCAGGTCAAGCAGTGGCAAACAGTCTCTCCTCGCTGTGGTGAGTCCATGTATACTGCGGGGTATAGGAGAATGTCCATCCACGCTGAGAGGGGTAGGGGAAAAAAAAAAAACTTGTCCGTCAGCCAACATGGGAAACAAGGGGAGTTCAGGATTTTGTACTGGCACATGTCCCAAAGCCTTCCCTCCGAGTTTTAATTTACTCTGCCATGCTACCCTTTTTCTGCAGAGGTCAAAAAGAGGACTGCGTGACTACCAGCGCTATAGAAAAGTGCTGCTGATGGCAGTGTTAATGTAAGGGACTCTTGTTAGATTCAGGCCATCAGCATTGTTGAGCCTGACGACTGGCAAGGCAATATTTTTGACCTTCAGCACTGTGTTGTTTGTCTGTATCATGTTATGCTTTTATACTGCCCCCCCCACACACACACACACACCTCCACGCATCCCTGCGTTTTCTTTTTCTTTCATACTTTGACACTGAGCAACTTTTGTAAACATTGGTCACGGCGTGGCGAGAAGACGCAGTTTCACGTTCATTATGGTTTGTAAGGTCCCCATTGAAATCTACTGGAGAGAAAATGAAGCACATAAAGGAGGGTTGAGAATACGCTCACTTCAGGCTACGAGGCTGGCCAAGGTCAAAGGCTTATAATACATACTGATAAAATGAATTCAAAGGACTGCATTAGCGACAGTCTTTTGGGGGAATGAGGATAATGAAAGACATGCACAAGGGATTTAAAAAAAAAGAATGGACCCTTTTTTTTATCTTGTCTTGCGCATTTGTTCATCAGCATTGTGCAACGCAACCAAGCCTAATGTGGAGAGGAGAGGAAATGGGTTTTGTCTTCTCTCTCCCATGCTAGAGATTATTCAGATAGATCTGTATTTACATTAAATGACGTGTCACATTGCAGGCGCTGGTGTCGGGTATAGATGGTGTCTTATTAACAGACTGGTAGTGGCGGGATGGCTAGCTAGTCATATGTATTACATGGTCATTTTGTCATTGGTGAAGGTGCACTAAATGTCACCCCCTGCCAGCCATTAGATGGTCTCATCTTTGTATTTTTGGGAGTTGTACACCTCATTGCATCACCTATCTTGCATAATGTGGGCATGGGATCTCATGCACTGAGAAATCAGGATGCGGAGAGGGTGGATTGGGAATGGAAACATATTAAAACATTATGCATAGGGAATGTGGATGAATTTTGCACCATAAATTTCTCACACTGTCTACTTCAATAATTCAAGCAATGGAGCAAATCCCATTGCTCCATTGCTTTTTAAATGAGGACATAGCCTTGTCCTCATTTAAAAAAAGACAAGGCTATGATGAACAAGACCACAACAAATATCATCATCTGACAAGTAAGATGATGATCATCATGGGCCAAGATATTTGTCACATGGAAACGGAGAGCTTGACAGATTCGTGGAATAGTTTTTGGTTCACTGGTAAAGTGTTTAAAAAAATAGCAACATGAAACTGTGTCTACACCATGAAGAGCAAGTGCAGCTTATGAGTTGAGGGGCAATGGATTTCTTAAATCAGTTCAATTGTGGTGCTTGAGAAGATTTTCTGATAAATTTGGAATAATCGGTTTAGTTGAAGTGATGAAATGTAACGATTTATGCAAATTGTACCAATTATCAGTAAATTTAGCGTCTCACAAAGAAGAAATAATTGTAATTATCTTGAATGATTAGTTGCGTTTGTTCTTGGTGTTAATTACCACAATTACAGTACCATGACTGAAGTAGATGTCTTCACCAAACGTGAAATTATTTTTGCTACCACCGGATAACATCAGTCAGCAATTATAAAGAAACTGATTTCAAGTAGCGTCCAAGTATTATTTTTTTATATATACCAGGCAGTGTATTTTGATAAGGGGTGTTTTTAATTTTATTCTCATTTCTAAATTGTATCCTACTAAATGCAACCATTCACTTCAAAACAAGGTATGTTTTTTTTGTTGTGGTGAACAATTTAAATTTAAGAATGGTAATTTGTTGCTGCAGTACTGGATAATTTTTCAGCATCGTTGGACAAAAATTCTAAAATTGCCTTTTCAGTGTGTTGTGACTCTGGCACGAATCAATAATCTTATTCCCTTCTCAGGACTTTGTTTTCAGGTTATATAAAATCTACCCAGTGATGGTGTAATCAGCTGTAACTAATGTAATTACCCATCACTGTTCAGATTCCAATTGCAGCTTTAATGCTCTAGACCATTACTCACTACACATACCAGCGTGAAATACTGTCAGACTTTATTATTTTTAATCTTCCCATTTAATTGAGCAGGCGAGAGCTGCAGAAGGTGTTGATTTTCTAACTCGGGTGTTTTTCACCTGTTTTGACCCCTGTAGCTTTAATGTGTTTTATTCATCTCTTGATCATTGTGTCTGTACATTTCCCTGGCGCTTCAGATCCTCCTCCTCCTGAGGAAGCCACCAATCTACCTGGGTGAAGCTATTGATCCTCAGGTAAAACCACAGGGTGAGCAGTAATGGGCCAAAGTGACAGAGATATGTGCATTCATACACTGGCCCTGACACCAGGGAACCAGAATCTGTTTTCATTTACCGCAGACAGGAGCCGAGTCCTGGGGATCCTTTTTTTTTTTTTTTTTTTTTTTTTAAGATATGGATTAGACTGGCATTCTGCTCCTTGACAGCTCCGCTGTGAGCCTCAGGCAGATTTGGGTCAAGCAGTGACAAACGCTTTGTGTTATGTATGTACTTGGCTCCATGAAGACAGGGGAACCTTGTTTTGTCTTAAGTCATGTGTTTAGAAGTGAAATAACCTTGTGTCTGTGCTCACGTGTTCTCTTTTTTCCACCATTAACTTGACTAAAATCTATTGTTCAAAGCTGAGTCTGTCCATGTACTGGTTACACCGTGTGATCAGTGATGCGGCTTATACAAGGAGACGCTACAGCCTGCAAGTTACGTGAGAGGTTGTCAGGTGCACTTTTACTTTAAGAGGTCCTTGTGGAACAATGCCTAATCAGGTCACCTTAACAAAGCCCTTAACTCGAAGCTCGGGTCAATGCATGAAAAAGGCCATACCTCCTTGTCAGTACACTCAAATGTGTGATGCCCTCAATGGCAACCTTCAAAGATGTTGCCCTCGGGCTGACGCTGGGGGCTGAAACGCTTACACATTTATGCAGAAATAGAGCACAAATATATAACAGCAAATCTTTTGGATGATCACACAGCAGGTGTCAAGTAATAATTTGCTACATACATGCAAAGGCTACGAGACACCTGCTCATACTGTATGCTCCTCTTTATGGTCTACTGTGTAATTTATCTGTTAAAGGTTGTGAGACATCGGTCCACCTTTTCAATGTCTTTGTGCCATCTGTGAATGCTATGTTGCGCTTTAACGTTTATAGTTATCTATATGCTGCCTGGGAAACAAAGAGTCATATGCACTTAAAGCACAGTTATACAATGACATCAGCTGCTCGCCAACCATCACCTGCATCTGAAAGTTGTATATTGTATAATCGCAGTCAAAACCAGAGTGAACTGCACTATGAGCTCTGGTTCGGTGTGACAGCCACAGCAGCAGAGGTGCAGTCATTAAGCATTTCTTGCCTTTTTTGAAGAATCTATTATTAATCTGCAGAAAGGAGGGATTTTAGAGAATTTAGCCCTGAAGCACAGCTCTAGGCTCAAATGACATAAAGATAATATGCTTGTATTTAATGCTGCAGTAATACTCCTTTAGCATACAGAACCAATGTAGATGTCACAGTGAAGGTGTTTTACTTGGCAAATCCTTTAGTGATGCCAAATCCCTCACAGCAATGGCATGCATAGGTAAGTAGAGCATTTCTCCACATGTAATCTTCTGTAAACCGATTTAAATTGGGTACAATTTATCATTAATGGCCAGTATCAGCTGTAATCCATAAGGGTAATACACATTCATCAATTGTTTAATTGATTCATTACTTAAAGCGTTTGTTAATTAATTCACTTCAATTAATCAATCACAGTTACAGTGGAAACCTGTGGTGGTTTTTCAAGGTAATCTAAGCCTACTCCTAACGACCCCCTTGTGTCCCATGCTCAGGTGCTCTTTATCTGTGTGAGCGTGGATGATCCAGTATGTACTCATGGCACTGTTCTTCACAGTTCCTATTGATTGTGCTCGATCTCGGACCATAAAAAGTGTGCACTATTGCACCCTGTTTTCCTAAAGTCTTATTGATTGAGTTTTGGCAGTGCCGTGGGACAATAAAAAAGGCAGTGGTAGGAGTTAGACTCTAATGAAAAGCTGGCTGTTAGGGTCCTCTCTAGGTTCCAGTTTTACAGGAGAGAGTCATTGGCCTTTGGAAATAGTGATGTCAGAAAGACATCGACCTAACACACTTCATTCCTGCCCTTCCACCCATGAAGTGCCGTCTAAAATTCCCAGAGGCCCTACCAATCCAAGCTTGAAGACATCGAATTGAGTTACTCTGTAAAACCTTGAATCAGCAAGGACATGGGATGCTACGTCTTCCATCCTCAGGCGCATTAAAGTAATCCTGATGCTAGAGATAAAAAATGAACGCACGCTGTAAATTGTAGCATGGCACAGATCAGTAAGCTAGCATAGATCGCTATATTAGTTTCTGTGCCATTCCTTGATGTGTGATGTGGGACATGCATAAAGGACGGGATGATTTTAATAAGTGCAGCTGTAGCTTTAATTAAAACCTCATGCAATAGCCGGAGAATGTGTGCTGGTCACTAAGATCTGATAGAGATTGACTGTATTAATTAGTCATGTGAGGGCTTTGAAGGAAGAGGAGGAGTAGCATTTGGCAGAAGACACACACTCACATACAAACACACACAAGCACTGATGAACAGAACAAGGAGAAGGAGGGCCAGTTGTTCGAGAGGTTAGAGACTAGTGGGGCTATTTGTCTATCCACTTGTCAGGTGGTGGAGAGAGATCCTCTCAGATCAGCGTTTTACTCTGAGGAAGGGCGGATTCCTCTGGGTCCATTCTTGCAACATTGGCAACATGTCATTCATGACTATCTCTCAAAGAGGAGATTGTCCCTCCCCTCCACAGTAAATAACGGAGATGATCTAACCTAAGCTTACAGTATATTTATCAGGATATACAAGCATAAAGAGTGCTGATTTAAGGGAATGGAGCTGGACCTCTCATAAGCTAACTCCAGACTATTGATTCTGTGGCCACCCGGGTGCTTGAGTGTGATACAGCTGCATGTTTCTCAGGAAATGATGGGTGAGAAGTGTGCTTACCCTTCTGTGGTTTCAATTTGTGCTTTCCCGCTATGTCAAAGGTAGAGATGAGGTCACCCCACCCCCCACCCCCTCGATCAATCGCTGTGTCCCTGTTCATCTAACTAATCAATAGCTACTTAAGAAGCTTGATCTTCTTTGTCCATTAGATCACAGTCATTTGAATGGACTGAGAGATGAAGTTTTTTTTGTTTCTGTCCACACAAAAGCTCGGCCCCCCGGAGCCCATTGTGAAACAAATGTGGTGTCTATGATAACAGGCTTGGTCATGCTTTATGGATCGAGAGCATTCGAAGTGTTTCTCTATTTCCATTTGACAGAAATCTAGGTTTAATCTGACATTAGGCTGGCTATAGCGCATTAGCTTTTTGTGTCAAAGTGGCACAATATTACCGATGCTATGCTGCTCCACCGAAACAAATTGCATGTTACTCTTTAGAAAACTAATGGAGGCTTTATCGATTCGAACAAGGCCAGCCACTTGCTTTGTCCCAGCTGTCAGATTGTGTCTAAAGCAATTTCATAAAGATCATTATTTTCTTTCTGGAGATGTCTTGCAGCTAAACAAGATCCTCCTTCGTTCATTCCTGCCTTTTGTACTGCTTATGGTGGCAACGCTTATGGTCCAATTGAAAATGAATTAGAATAGAATGACACATAATGAAAATCACTAAAAAACATTGGCACGTCACATCCCCTTAGGTTGTTGCACCCCTGAATAGATTGCTTGCGGGATTCCAATTTCTATTCTCAATCTAATGCATGAAGAGAAAATGGGTTTAGCTCACTGTAAAGGACAAGCCATAACATTATGGGTCATAACAAGCAGTGTCACTCATTTATCTTCTAATGCCATTATACCATGTAGTGGGAAAGGTGCTGATATGGATGTTAGTCATGGAACAGAGTGAGATAAGTCAATGTATTTGCCGCACTTATGATGATCATCATTAGCATAATTGATGTAGCTGGAAAGAAGTACAGTGTCAAATTGTAATCTAACAGGTTGCCTGAATGACATTATTCAAATGGATGCATATTTTACCTTTCGTAAAGGAGAGGAAATCTTATGTTTGGAAATTTGTAATATTTACAGTACCTTAAGTCGGAAACTGAACAGTAAATGAATTCCTCCTAAATGGATTGGTCGTATAGCGATGAAATTGGTTTATATAATAAACGAAAGTTAAAACAAATTATGTGATTTAAACTTTTTAACAAATGTTAAAATATCTTTTGAAAACACTGAAATTAGTGTAGCTATACTTTGAATATGTTGAAAGTTCTTATCGTGGGTTTTAAATGTAATTGAAAGAGTCCATGCAGGACTCACTCTGACTGTCAATACCCCCCCCCCTCCGTATTTTAAAAAATTTATTTATGTTTTACAATTTTTAGATGTAGGTTGATACTTACGTTTACAGCAATGTCGATACAACAGCAGGGATTAAAAAAAAAAAAGAAAGAAAAAACAGACCTTTTTCTTCGTCATAATCATTACCCTCTATTCCACGTGGGGCAGAGGAACTTCATTATTGCACCTGCAGGGACTGTTAAAATCAAACTCATGAATACAGAATGCTTTTTTTTTTGTGTAGTGTTGTTTCTTTACGGCACTGCTACTGGGGAATTTTTAAAGCCACATTCTTCACTTAAAAGTAATACATACACCATATACACAATGTAATAATTTACAAGTTATGCTCTATATTCAGCGCTGTGGGTGCTAAAACAGACGGGGGTTTTCTATCTGTCTGCCTGAGCTCGGACGAAAGTATGTATAAGAGGGCAGGTGCTACAGCACTTTCTCCAACCTGGCGTTTCATCATCAGAGAAGTAATGCACATTTTTTTCCTATTTGCTATGCATTGAAGTGCACTGATGTGGTCTGACTCTGCTACATCTTTTTTTTTTCCTTTCATATCATTGACTTCGCTAGCCTCTCGTCCCCGCTACAGATTCCACAGTCATTCCTCGTTATTCTATATTTTAGAGGTTATTACTGAGAAATTCACAGTAAGGGCACGGATCAGATGTACCCTAGATAGCGTTTCACCACACAGTGTGAAACACAAAAAGGTAGAAAAAAAAATCATATTTTAGTAATGATATGTATTCAGCAAATGAAATATGCCATGCTTGCACATTTGCCTTGCTGAACAGACAATAAATTATACCTTATGCACAGCCACATAAGCCCAAGGATAATACTACATTCAATGAGTTGAAAGGAAATGGGGCTTGTGGGATGGAGGAAACAGAATGCCCTTGCTTAAATCAAGCGGTGGGGAAAGGAAACATTGACGTGTAGGCCCTGTTGGTGCGATTTACCTCCTGCATGCTTTCTGGCATGCCTCGGAGCATGTCTGTGCGATGAGGTTTGCATGTAAACACACAGCCTCTGCAGAGGTGCGTTACCCGATCGCAGATAAACTTCGTGGCTACAAATGTCTGCACACGGTAAGTTAACATGCAGAGGTATAGTGACAGGTACAAATGCAGACACACGCGCCGGCACGCACACACAAACACACTCCTGAAAATGATACTCTGCAGCTTGACAAAGTGTATTCCCTATCTGGCATTGTGAAATCTTGTAGCTCCGAGTCTAATTTATCAAACAGACTGTGGAAAGGAGTGTGTGAAATTTCATCATACATTCCAAATATCCATCCTTTTTCAAGATAGCGAATAAAAGCTATACAAGCACGAGGTAGATGAGCACACACAGCCGTAGAGGCAGCCCTGCATACATATGCATAGACATACACATAGGGTCACTTGCCCACACACGCACACAAACACACACCCACTCAACACACAGTGCGGCAGGTTCTTATGGGACTCTAGAGAGGATGAAATATTGCTGCGGAGGCCACACACATGCACACAGGCATGAGTCCAGGTTAGAGCACACACCCGGCAAAACAACACACACGGTGATCAAAGACACAGTATGAAAAGGGCCGACGTGTTGCTACCAAAAAAAAAGCATTTTTTTGCTCATCCACACGTCAGCAGTTTTGACATATAACGCGCATAAATATACACTGCGCACATGCCACATCTGCAAAACGTTAGCATCGTCTGTCATTTGTGCGGCCACACATTGACAGGTACAGTGTGCTACAGTTATCATCTGAAGACTTTGACACAATGTGCGGCTTGCAAGTGCACACCGTACGCAGCTAGTCTGACATGGGAGCAGACACGGCTGACATGGTGGAGGCAGGGCCCACGTCAGACCAGTGACATCTCGGCTCTAATAGTGTCTGATAGGTAAACAGAGCATAGCCACCCACCTGCCTTTTGGCCCAGGTGGAACCACTTGAGTAAATTGCCCCCTTAATTGATGGACTTGAACTGGTTGCTGCGTGCTAGCTTGTGTTTGTGTGTGCACGTATAACTGCCGGGGTTTCTGTCTGTGCCTGTGGCAACCGGAGCAGTTATAGTGGAAGGAGAAATCTGTCATCTGGTAATGAAATAATTGGCACAAACAGTTATACATGCAGGCTCTGTGCATGGGTATGGATACGCACACACACGCGGATATACACACACACATACATGTACACACCTATACACGCCCCTCACATATGTACGCACACCTATGCACACACATACACACGTACACGGATATACACACCGAGGGTTTTAAAATGCACATACATCTGTCATCTAGTAATGAAATAATGGGCACAAACAGTTTTACAGTACATGCAGGCTCCCATGCACGTGTCTGGATACACACTTACACTCTCATACACACATGTACACACGTATACACACATACATACATGCACACACATGTACACACACCTATGCACACATATACATACGTGTACACACATACATACACACCAATGGTTTTAAACTGCACATAGATCACATCCCAGGTTTGGATATGACCACGTTTATACACGAACACACACACACACACACACACACACACAGAAACAGAAGTACATGCACACTCACAGCTCCAGCCATGAGTACAGATAACAGCCCAGTAAAGGAGCCTGATGCACCATTTCCTCTGGTCGTAGCTGCAAATGAACTCACACATTGGCTGAATATGGGCAGAGTGTAACAGCAAATGAGGTGGAATAAGCAGATGGATAAAGTGTGGGAAATGTATATATGTAACAGAGAAACAGAAAAGTGATGATGGCAGAAGAGAGAGAGTATAAAAGAGACGGAAGGAGAGAGAGAGAGAGAGGGAGAGAGAGACAGTCACAGGTTGTTGCCGATGGGTTTCTTCCTGAAATAAATTCTTTTTGGGGGTGGGTTACCATGGCAACTCAGGTAACGGCAGACGGGGATTGGATGTGCTAGTAACTAGCACCAGCGCTGAGGAAAAGAAAAGATATTTCATCCAAATTCTATGTACAATTGAAATGCATATTTTTAACTGCTTTTGGGTAAAACAATCCAGTAATGAACTCATCTCTTCATGAGTAGGAAAAAAAAATGAAAACTGTATTAAAAAACTCTCATTTCTGCCTTGAAACAAAGCTTCATATAGTGGTTGTGTCAGGAGTAAATCAGCACTTGAGATGCTTATTGCTGCCATTATCTTGAGAATGAGGGGGCAGAGGTCACTGGCTTTGTCTAGATTTGAAGTTAATATGCTCAGTTTGAAAAATATTTGAAGAAGAGGTCACAAACTTTTAACTGAACCAAATAAACTATAAATATGTATAAAAAGATACTCTCTGTATCTTTGGTTTGAGTACAAACGGCTTTAGTGTGTACAGATGATACATGCACTTGTAGATTTAGTGTATATAATGTGAATTATCTGTACTTTTGACGTTTTGTGTGTTTTTAGGAAAGCTACACACTTCACATATCACTTCACATATCTCCATCTTTAGAAACTGTCTAGTCTAAATGTCAAAATCAAACATTATTCAGCCAAAGCAATAAATAAATATTTACTTATAAACAGTGATTTCATATTTGACATTATATTTGTGCATCCATCTCATTGTGACAATAATGTGGTGCTATATGCCACATTATTCATCTTTCTTGGGCAGTATGTTTGTTTTACACACACACACACACACACACACACACACACACACACACACACACACACACACACACACACACACACACAC
>JAPTHA010000005.1:22774705-22788632 GCA_029814585.1 Gymnapogon annona | reverse complement strand
ACCACCCCATACACACTTGTGACTTCCTCTCAATTGTTCTCCATCTCTCTGTGGTTCCATGGGCTTGACGGGAATCCTCAACTTCCAACCACCCCCACCACCCCCACCCCCACTCAGGGTTCAGGCTCAGGGTTGGTACCGGCCTTGGTAATTGATCCCTCTGGGCCCAGCAGGCACATCCAACATTGGGTTGAACAGAATCACCACTAAGAAGACAGCTGCTTGCCTGCCCCAGACAGGCCAAGAGATGGAGAGAAAGAGACCCTGTTGCAGCGAACCATTAGCTCCGTCTGCCAACTACCTTCTAGAGGGAGCCAAGTCAGCACAAGTTCTAAGCTTGGAAAGTCCTTCAGTTTGGGAAGCTCACAACGACACTGGGACTGTTAACAAAGAGAAATATAAGGGAGAGAGACAAGTGGAGTAAAGAAAAAATGTTTCAAGGTTCTTACAAACATCTTAAAAGCATGTGGGATACATCTGCTAAGTGAGCAGGGCTGTTTAAATATAAAGTTGCTACTAACCAGTGTAAATGTCTGTGTCTGAATCACAGCCCAAACATCTGCGCTGCCTGGTGCCAAGGTTTCAGCCGCATTCTTGCACCCCCAACCCCCCCCCCAAAAAAAGA
This sequence comes from Gymnapogon annona, assembly GCA_029814585.1. Classification (NCBI taxonomy): domain Eukaryota; kingdom Metazoa; phylum Chordata; class Actinopteri; order Kurtiformes; family Apogonidae; genus Gymnapogon; species Gymnapogon annona. The sequence goes on along the minus strand of JAPTHA010000005.1, from coordinate 22,788,007 downwards.
AAAAACAACAAAAAAACAAAAACAAAAAAGAGGTAAGGAAACTGGCAGGAAAACTGATCTGTGGATTTCACTGAAACTTTGGACGGAACATCGAATGCAGGGTAGGAAGTCTAAAGTGTACACTAAAAATATGGTGAAAATATTGTCAGTTCAATGAGTAGGAAAAATACATGAACTACTTGTACAAGGATGCATACACACTAATTGAGGAAGTGTCTGGATGAGTATGCATCTGCTGAACCATGCAGTGATGTCCACAAAACAAAACTTGCAACTTAGTTTTTGAGTTTATAGTGTTGACAATGATAAGGGCTTTTTTTTAACCAGTTTGTTAAAGCACTGTGGTCCTGTTTAAGGTAAATTAGCTATTATAGCTAATCTACCATAGGACCACAGTTCACAATATGAATGAACCGTGAATGCTTAAAGCCATCTGAATTACTGTATTTTCACGACCATAAGGCACACCTAAAAGTCTCAAATTTTCTCAAAAATTGATGGTGCGCCTTTTAGCCCGGTGAGCCTTTTGTATGGATTATGGTAATATTGGTTGTCAGTAGGTGTGGCCGAAGTAACAGCACTAAGAATGATAAATAGGAATTCCACTCCAGTCCCAAACCATTTCTGTGTGTAAAGACGCCAAAATGGCTCCTTGCGAGAGATGCGAATGATGCAGAGTTCAAACTGAAGGCTATCAGTCACGCAGTTGAACACGGAAATAGAGCAGCGGCAAGAGAATTTAACGTCAACGACTCAATGGTGCGGAAGTGGAGGAAGCAATCACAATAAAGTCTATTATATTCTATTACAGAACACATCAAACAGTACATTTATCTATTGTCGTAGAGATGGAACTACAGCAGACTATCTGATGTGTTTGACATAACAAATTATATTGTTGTGATTATGCATTACAACATTTTTTATAATTTTATAGTTCCAGCGGCTACACACAACAGTACACTACAGGTGGTCCTCGGGCTACTTCGGAGTTCCGTTCCTACCCGGAACCGATCCGTGGACCCGGACCGCAGACCCGGAACCAGCTGTGGATGCGTCTGGTCCAGGGACTGGTCCCGGGTGGACGTGAAGCGTCCACCCGTCCCTGCAGGTCTAGTAGATGTCGCCTATAAACCTGTGCTTGATTGTTGCCTGAACAGACGTGTCCGCACGCATCCGCGACCCGTCCGGTCCACGGACCGGTCCCAGGTCCGCCTCCGTTCCGCGCACCCGGACGTATCCCTGTCCGTGCAGGTCCAGTAGATGTCACCTATAAACCTGTGCTTGATCATTGCCTGAACGAACGCCGACCTGCACGGATGTGTCTGCACGCATCCGCGACACGTCCAGTCCATGGACCGGTGGGACCGGTCCCGCGGGTCCACGTCCGTTCTGCGGACCCGGACGCATAGCATCCAGACCCGTCTGTGCAGGTCTAGTAGATGTCACCTATAAACCTGTGCCTGATCGCAGTCATTTCCTTTTGATTCTCTGTTGGCGTTTTGCAGAAAAACGTAAATATTCTTACCTCACGATGTCAATGTAAATAGTCCAAGAGTCACAAAAAAATCACACATTTTTGCAGATTTTACAACTCAGTGTAAAATCTGAGTTGCGGTGCAGTGTTTTTCAGCTCAAAAAAGGTTGAAAAACACTGCTCTATGCTATAATGCAACAATACTGTATGTGGCTGGAGACAAAATGGCAGAGCTGACTCTGCCGAAGTAAAGTCGAACCGACATTAGCAACCCGAGGACCACCTGTAGCTACATAGTTATGCTATGCTATGCGCTTTATAACACGGTGAGCCCTGTGTATGAAAAAAGTTTTAAAATAGGCCGTTAATTGAAGGTGTGCCCTATAACACGGTGCACCTTATGGTCGTGAAAATACGGTATCCTTTTTTTTTTTCTTTTTAACCAGCCATCTATGTTTATTGTATTGGATTCCCATTACAGGCACATCACAAAAGGGAGACAGCATTAAAGACAGTGAAATGTCACGACTTTGTGCTGTAGTCCAATTAAAATTAAACATTTTATGTAATTATCAAAATTAAGATAATAATGATCACAGATGGAAAATTAACATATGACTTTAATAAAACACAAACACACACGCACACACACATTGTTAGTCTGTGAAAATGCTCATTGAACCAAATGTTTTGTTTTCATATCAATAGAAAAAAGAAAGAAAAGTACATATTCTCTGTTCTGCACCTGCTTCCGAAATTAACACCATTTACTCCCACACTGCTATATTTAACATGAAACCGTTTCTTCGAGATGAACACATAGCAAGGAACAGTTTGTATGAGAAACCTCAGCAAAACAAGTTATATGTCAGCAGTGGCAGTGTGACTGTGTCTAAATTGGGAAAATCTCCACATTTTCAATGATCCTAATTTTAAGGTTGATAATCATCCCGCCTTCCTTTCTGCTTTCTCCCCCCCTACCCCCACCCTCCCGTTTCCTCTCTCCCCTTCAGGCTCTATGACGCGACAAGAGTCCCCCTCGACACTCTTGCACTATGGACAACATTGATGACCCCCTGACAGACAGCCAAATACCACCTACCATTACCAACACCTCCTCCACCATCCTACCACCACCACAACTCTACCCAAACCCTGTTCCCGCACAGGGAGGAAGCAACACAAGCTACAGAGCTCCAACAGCCTCAAGGAGGCAACAAGGTACAGGAACAATTCAATGCATTCATACATACCAGTGAATATAGACACTCTGTTATTGACGTATTTTGGTAAATCTTTACAATCAATGCTTTTGGAGAAATAAGTCAATAATCACACCATCTTCCAGATTTATTGGAACATAGACATGAGAGTGAAGCATGCACAAAACATGCACGCACGCATAAATCCCAGATACAATTTAAACAACCGTCTGCTGGTTTAATATCTTTATTTGGCTTTCTCATTTTTCCATAAGCTCCCTGCTCCCCAGTGTGTGTTTAACCACAGAAAATCCATGTGCGCAGCAATACCAGTAAAATCCATTGGTTTATTTTCTGCTTGTTTTACTGGCAAGCACTGTATATTGTCTTTAAAGTATTGTGTCAGATGGCGGCTGCGCACACAAATAAAACAAGGCGCCAGGCAGTCTCTGATATTAATGCATGTGATTGGGAAATAGAGAGTCGGCGTAGTAAATTTAACATACAGCACAATAAAAGGGATGAGGCCGAAGTCATAAAAATGCCCGGTCTTGTAGAGTTTCTGAAAACCAGGCTCTTCTGTCGGTCAATACTGTCAGTGTTTATGGCCTGTGTTATGATTCGCTTTCAAGAAAAAAAAAAAAAAAAAGCGATCCTGCTGCTTCTCAGTCCAGACCGCAAGTCCTCAGTAGATTTGAAACTATAAATAGACCAAGGGTGAAACGCAACGCACTAAACCCCATTCCCCGAGTGCATCATACTGAAGATTATTGTCTATTTACCAACAGAACACTATCAAAGTTTGGATCTGATCTCCTGATCCTATAATATATTGTTTACACCCATGCATTACATTATCTTGCCTTGTATAAACAGATATGATCTATATGTTGCTACGGTGAATTGTCGGACATGTTGTCTTGTTTGAAACCTGGGACATTTTGTCATTTGTTCCTATAGCTGCACCTTTAGGAATGCATCATTAAATCTGTTGTAACATTCGCTCTTGAGTGTTTAAGTTCAGATCATATTGTCGGATGCAGATAGTGAACTGTGTTTGCTTTGATGTTCTAAAGAAATGCAGTATGAAAGGGGCTGATAATGACATAACACCCCAGATAGCTTTGAACTTTCTCTTAATGTGGAATGGGGCCTAGTGTCTGGAGGCCTATGCATACATGTTCATGGATTTTGATCTCAGCATCTGCTTCAGGCATTATCTAACTTCACAGAATGTAATGAGTGATTTCCCATTCCTTATTAACCTGTGGATCGTCCCCAACCTACAAGTTTACTTATGAATATTAATTTGTCAGACTATTATTTCGTTTACATGCTCCAGTTCTGCAGAAAACATGTTCAGCTACGCAAGACAAACGTCAGACATTAACATGCAGATGAGGCAGGGGGAGTCTCTCGATGCAACAAGCTGTAGCACTTTGGAATGACAGATGAGCTGAGAGGGTCTTTATCGCGATTTTCAGATGTTTCACTGCTCTTCCTTTAACCTTTTAACCCCTGTTGTAGTATCGGTGAGCATTCAAAAAATATAAAAAAATCTATACCTGCTTGCACAATAGGAAAAATATTCTAATCGTGCGGATAGAAAAGACCTTGTTTTTTTTTGTTGTTTTTTTCCAGCGCATCCCACCACCACCAGTGGAATGGAGGGCAAAACACTGAGCAATGAGTCAGACCAACTGCCTGTAAAAATGGGTTCTTGTCTTATTTTGTTTTTTGTTTTTACTATTCTTTCCAGTATTGCAGTGATTTTCTTGTTTTTACTGAGTTTTGACTGGATGACTGTGAAAAAAAGAGCCCCGAAAACACATTAATGATTTCTTTCGGCATTTTCCCTTCTGGGGTTGCCACAGCGAATCCAATTCACATATTTGATTTGGCAAAGTTTTTACATCGGATGCCCTTCCTGACACAACCCGATGGACGCTCATCCCGGGAATCAAACCTGGGTCCCCGATGTACCAGCCCGGTGCCTTCCAACTGAGCTATGCAGGCGTGTAAAGCCCCAAAAACACAGTAAAACGGAAAAAAGAGAACACGGGCACAAACTCACAGCGGCTTTTACGAAACTGACACAGATTCACAGCAGCACATTTATCATAATAATGTCTCAGAGGTTAAAGGGTAAAACAATCATACATCACTTAATCAACTAATTGTAATAGTCCCAGCTATTTTCATCTTGCCACAGTTTTTGGAGTGCCATATGAAATTCCTCTAATTTCCCTCCATTTCACATGCTCATAGTGGGTCAGTACACTATGACATTTTGAAAGGAGTCAGGGAGAGTTCACACAAAGAGGAAATGTCAAGCCGGGGCCATATGTTCCCATGCATTTACTTTCATTCTGCAAAACTATCAGCTGGAGAATAACTCCATATGTGTCATGCACACAGTTTATTTTACCCTGACAGATGTGACTGCATGCATCATCAGCTGAGTGCACATACAACATGCACACTGGAGTCAGCGTGTGTGCGCACAATGAGCTCCCTCATTTATTAATCAAAGCGATTTGGTTTCACTCCTGCCTGCAGACAGGAAACACTATGTAATGTCCCTGAAATCAAATGTTTTCCTTGTTCTCCACAGAACGCTGCTAGCTACATATCGATATGTATTGAATGGACTGTCTGCATGCTCCATAATAAGAGATGAGTGCAGAATCGGATATAACAGATGGATTCTGCACATGACTGTCCCCCTCTGTTTCTATTGCAACAACAACAGCAATCAGTTTCTTTGCGGTTCCATTTCAACAAACTATTCAAACTTTGTCTTTATTTTCAAAAGCCTGACTGGTTCTGCCTCACACATACCGCAACTCTTTGTTCCTACCTCACAGGAAAATAAAATATTCTCTTGCTGTTATAGGAAATAAAATAGAGTAATATGGTCGTTTCCTGATAAACCCAAGGTAATAATCACCCAGGCCTGTGAATTTTATTCATAGGGCAAATTCATCTCATATTCATCTGACATTCTTACCTCTTTTTAATAGAAGGCTTGCATTTCCCTGAGATGAGATTTGTGTGTGAGATTTATAGGGAACCATTTGCCACAGTGTGGGCGTTGGAAGTATCTGTGTGCAGGAGAGAAGCACAGAGAGGAAAAAAATATTACCATATTAGACACAGAATATCTGGTACATAAAACAACATCAGGTCCTCATGAGATTTCACCAATAATATCTACACCATGGTTCTACCCACCATCATTTTATCCACTGCTGTTTTACCACAGAGTGCCACTGTAATCATATTTTGCCCACTAGGTGGCAAAGAAAGATGGCAACTGTGCTTACGTAGTGACTGAACACCTGTTGGGGCATTGGTCGCAGTCAGGCTGTTAGCACAGTCACGCCCCTGCTTTAAGCTGTTATACTCCTGGGTTATTTCACGCCCCGCACCAACAAAACCGTGACATTATCGCTAATAAACCTAAGCTGACTGAGATGTTTATTATTCCCACAGCATCAGATATTGTCATCTGTGATACATGCTAGTAGTCCATCCAACACCTGCCCCTTTCATGGCAATTTGTACACTGTGAAATCATCAGGAGTTCATTATTATGAATTAAGCTTCAGTGGCAGTGCAGCAGCCTTGGAAGGCATCCTCGCCTCCATCAAGTTGGCTGTGTGACTGGCGGGGGCCAGATGGCATGGAGTCTTGCAGATTTGTCTTTCTGTGGTAGATTAATTGTTTCTTAGTCCCTACACTGTGAGACCTTTTTATTTATTCTTTTTTTGGGGTATACCCGCTGCTGGATTATACAGTAAATATTTAACTGGAGAGCAACACCATAGTTGACACAAAAGAAGCTGTGGGTTTAGCATTTGTTGTTTTATGATACTGTCACCTCCCATATGTGCACAAAGTTCAGGATAACAGAATGGATTTGATATCTTCAGGCTCTACAGGAAAAAAAAAAAAATCACAATTTGTTGGAAGGGGGTGAGAAGGGATGCTCTTCTAAAACGTTTTATTTTCTTTTAAAACAGAGGCGAGGTGCTCAAGAGAAAAAGTTTGAAGAGCAAAGATTATTTCCAAGGAAAGCCTTAAGTGAATTTAGTGTTCCTGAAAAGTTAAACTAATAATATTCCCTGCAGGTTACAGTAAATCGTAATATTCTCATTTAACAGAGAACACTGAGCTGATTCATTTGAAAAACTGAAATTCACACAGAACGGTACCACTACTCAGGGCGATATGGACATGCATTCATGCGAACAAACTAAAAATATCAAGTAGAATTAGAAGTGGAGTAAGAGATTCAGTACAAATTGGAACACACGTTGTCAGAAATAAATGACAGGAAATATTAGAGGAATAAATACTCACTTCATTAGAAAAGTATTTCAGTGTCTGGTATTATTGTGCATGAAACAACGGGGGTTTTCTCTCACTTCTACTCTTTTACAGAGGAGGACTTGTGAAAAAGAGCCCCGTGTGCAAAACACCATGTTGTCAAATACTATACAAATACTGTAAAAACTTTACAGTCTAAACAGCAAAACTGAAAACATGTTGTAATGCAGTCTGTCTAAGATGAGTGGACGGGCTCAGTGGAGCTCAGGGCCGATTTACAAATGACTCACCAGGCTAGGGCTCAGCTGATGGAGGTGAATGTATGGAAGTAATGAACAGAGCAAGACACCTGCGTGGCTGCGGGGCACGATGCCGGTGCTGTGATATTACCTAATACATGCGTGTTAATTATTAGGGAGTGGCATTTTGACTTTATCTCATTTGGCATAAAATATATTGCAAGACCATGAGACGGATCATAATGGGGGTTAGCGACCCTGCAATGAACAGAATAAGAATGTTTTTACCTCTTACCAACAGAGAAAAGAAGGAAAGACAGAAGAGGATCTGCCATGTCATGTACTATTGTGGGATACTTTAGCTTGTTTCACTCGTAGAATTTGCTCGAGAGCGGGAATAAAAGAACACTATTAACTTCAGCGCGTCGTGAAAATGCCCTTGTACGCTGAGGAATGAAAATATACATTCAAATATGCATTTCAAGGACTGCCGTAGAAGTGTTCGGACTTCTTTCACGAGAGAAAAAAGACACTGGTAGTAATTGTGTGCTAAAACAAGCCTCTTATATGTGCTCTGCTATTGCTGATTCACAGGTCTCATAACACAACCAGAGGAGGAACACCAGGGAGTGACTGTTTGAGGGAACAATTTACCCCTGGACACTGGACAAACTACTCACTGTAAAACACCTCCTCTTTCCTGTGGCCCGGCTCCTCCAGGTTTGTGACCGCTCCCTCCTGCTATCTGTCGTCGGGTCAACACGTTGCGTCCACCTCCTCTCCACTATATCTGCCTGCTCTGTGAATAAGCAGCGAGTCCCCCGCGTAACAGAGGACCAGACACCATAACATCCCGAGAATGGAAGTTCTGTTTGGAGCTGCTGTCCCCGCCTGCGTCCAATACGATGGGATTTTTCACATCTCCCTCCTCGCCTCCGGAGTGGGGAGTGCCAGAGCATAGACGGGATCATTACCAGAACAGACCAGATCCTGTTGCTTTCTCGGACCACCTCATGAGTGAGGCCGTAACCTGAACTGAACGCTCTCTGCTGTGAATAGGCCTTCTGCTGGAGTAAACCTCCCTTATTTTTATAGACCAAAGAGCAAAACAACACACACCATCATAACAGACAGAGTGGACACATCTGGCAAACACACGCACCGAGACTTTGTGATTGTGAACTTGTCGAGTCGCCACCTCCCAACGACTGCCCCCACAGCGACACGGTGCACAGTGGACCGATGCAAACCAAACCCAAGTCCAGCGGGATCCGCATATGTACCGTACACAATCAAAAAGGAGTACTTTTAAACTTTCGCAGACATTTTTTGGTCAGACTAAGCCCACCACTGTATTTTGGACTGAATATAGGTACTACATACGTATAACTGTGTATCAAAAAAGAAAAAAAAAAAAAAAGGAATCTGATTTGCATTTTTTCAGTAGCTACGGTTGGGACAGTTCACAGTGCAGTTTGTTGGCTTGGTCATGGAGAAGAAGTGCAAATCATATCAAAGAAATGACAGATATATACAGAGAGTTAATAACACATGTTGAGTTTGAATAGAGGGAGTGAAGAAATGTCATTAAATGTATTTTGAAAGGCCCTAAAAAGTTATATATTTAACAGTTTTATATGTTGTACCTTTGTAGAGAAGCTTATTGGACTTAAAATGTGATCTCAATGGCAGTTTAGTAGGATGTGAACAAACGCTGTTGTTCTCATGACTGCTGGCTCGTAGTCCCAGGTTTTCTGTTCACACCTCAGTAGCCGCTTTCTTTTCATGGTCATCTACAATTTACTGTCTTATCAAAAACCATTGATGAAAAAAAAAAAAAAAGGAAAGTGATGCAATTTATTGAGGACTGATCTGCAGCCAACTGAACATTGTAAATCTATGGTAGTCAGTGGATACCATTGAAATCTGCTAATTTGCTATGATATTGTATTGTACACAGTGTGGAATACTGACTCATTTCCTCTCTATGGGTTTTGATCTCTTAATTTATTTTTGTGCTTGTGTTTGTTCGCACAAAATCCAGCCTCTCTCTCCGATGGCGATGAATGCAGCGTGGAGAGAGAAAGAGAAAGCAGAGGAAAGCATTGCAGAAGTATTAGAGTCATTTACATACATTTTATATCATGAGATATTTTAAGAATAAATTAAATACATGAAAGAAACGTTCCCTGCAAAGTTAGATGGTCTTGGTGTGCAAGGTCATCAGAAGAAAATTTCAATCCAACTGGGTTTTTTCCCCCTCTATTTTTAATGACTATACATGTTCCGTGACCAAAAGAGTGACTAAAAAGAGTTTTTTCTCCTCTCTCGCTGGTGACGAGTCAGGTTTATGACCAGCTGCTTTAATTTCCAGGAGGCAGCGCACTGAAAATCATCTTACTGAAAATCATATGTAATCAAAGTCCGAATTTGTCTGTGATACCAGAGAACGGCAGCAAAAAGCAAGGACTGTGTAAGTCAGAATAGAACTTTCAGTAATGAACCCTCAACTATCATATTTTTAAATGGGATATAAGTGTATGCAACAGAGAAAAGGCACAGTGACTGCAGCAAAACAGGAGAGCAATTATGAAAATAAATGCATAAAATCATTCTCTACCTGTACACACACACACACACACACACGCACACAACAGCAACTGAAATGTGTAACTGCATTGAAGGGTTATCCTTTGTTTTTTTGTCTGAATAATCCTAATTTAATTGTAATGCTACTGCTTTACTTTAAATGTTTAGTTGTTGCAGTGTTGCTATGCTGTCTTGCTGCAGTGCTTATCTTTATAAAATGGCCACAGTTAAATATGCTTTAATTGTGCGGTTTGATATGAAATGATGGCTCAATGGTTAGGAAGAGTCTGTTCACATATCCTGATATCTGGAAAACATGATGAACCCTGAGGCAAGAGACGTTAGGAAACACGAATCTAAAACACACCAGCCTTACACATGATTATGCATAAAAGAACAGAACAGTTAATGTTTCATGGGAAGATTTATGTTTACAATAAAGGGAAAAAAAAGTGACTTCTAATTCTGTCATCAGAGATTGATCTCCAAACTAAGTTGACTGACTGTGGAGCCCACACTATCTACTGACACTGGTTGCACAGGAAGCTTAAAATAGTCAAACCCAAGACAAAGTAAAGGTAAGAAACTGTGGTTATTTTTTTTAAAAAAAGGAACACTAATTGTTACATTTAATATGAAATTATTATGATTTACCGTGTCTATCAGTTATAATCAGTGACCACCATGACAAGGTCTCCAATAAGGCTGTGATATGTTGCATAATAGGCCGTAATGAAAGAACATGTCACTTCGGTGGTATCAATCCATATACCCATGCAGTTATGCATTCCACTGCATTCTTTTGTGTAATGATGAATGCTGTCATGTGGATTACCAATACAGTTTTCAAGGGCTATTGAGCTGACTTTACCGGGTGACACCTGCAATAATAATGACTGTATTAATACAGGCTCTGGAGGTGAAGGGAGCTCATGAGGGTTCTTTTTTTATTTTTATTTTTTCATAATGCATTAGATTTGCGGGCGGTCGAATCAGCGTTAGTTTCTTTTTCTTTTTTTCAGTATGATTAAAGTAAAAGGATAATTGGATTGTTCAGAGTGTACGGATACCTAAAAGTGTAGATTTTTTTGCTTTTCAAACGGGTGTGTATGAAGAAAATCCTAATTTAATGGAAGCCCATGGGAGGATCAGTCACATTTCTAATACAATGCAATGTGGCTACTGCAAACAGACAAGAAGTGAGTTATTTTGAATAATAACTCCCTCTGACCCAACAGACATCATAAGCTCTATCATCCAAGACGCAGAATACACACTCTCTCTATTATGATGCCACGCCGGTTCTTCAAAAGTAAACGCTGGATGGCGGGAAAGAGGCAGCTATAGGAACCTCAGGGTATATGTAAGTATTTGTTGCAAGTATTTGTTACATCCTACATTACACCGATGGGAATATGGGTCTACTTCTCCAACATGGGCACAAAAATCCATTTCAATCCCTTCTGACGTATTGCAGGAAACAAAGTCTTTTGATTCTGAGATAAACACAGAAAGTAGAGGTCCTAACCCCAGATTCTCACACTAAATCTTTCTTTGAAACCGTTATACTCACCTATGCTTGACTTCTACTATGAGAGCTAAAAGTGCAATCTAGCTGGATCATCCTGTACTCAACCCACGATGACTCACAAAGGAATACCAGCAGCCGGAAATGAGACCTCAAAGTAACCAAGGGGCTTTTTTATTTCCATCTGTAACACACTGACTGTCAGGAAAAGGAGGGGGAAGTGTGTTTAATCACATTAGATTGAATTCCAATAATCTGCACCATATCCTTGAGGTTTTTTTCTGACACTGTTTGGAGCCATGCCTTTACATAGTGTAATTTGATTAGAAGAGGACAATGTGGGGCTTCCTGAAGCAATGGCTTTGAGCATTTAAGAGTCAAAAAGAACACAGAGTAAGACAACAGCGAGGAGTTACATTTACACACGTATTAAAGAGTCAGTGGACCCCAGCTACATTCCATACTAATCGTGCATTTTTTTGCTTCTAAGCTTCACCTCCGGATTTTTCTCTTCTAATTAAAGATGGGAGCGCACGATGGTGTGTTTGTATCTGTGCATGTTTGCCTTTGTCGATCGATGTGTCTGTCACTGACAAAAGCTTGCAAACAGGAAGGAAGAGGTGCACAGCCTGCATGCACTCCTCCTCCCTGCAGTAAAGCCTGAGGGGAAAATATTCTTCCTCCATTTACAGCCCAGATAAATCTCTGAAATACCAATAGTGCATCACGGTGCACAAAATATTATTATTTGCTTTGATGGATAACATTTACCTTCTAATTCAAATTTCATACTGTGAGTCTTTGTTTACAATATAAATCTAATTAAGTACAGCCATCATGGCACAAGGTGGATCGATACACAATATGGACAGCGCAGCTGCTTACCTCACAAGGATGCCTTCCTCTGCCAATATTTTCAACCTATAAAACGGTTCAAGTTTTCTCAGCATAGCCAATAATCTGTCAAGGTTAGGGCAACAAGAGACAAAACATTGCCTCTGTATGTGACATGCAGCCTACATTAGAACAGATGACTACATCAAAGTCGGTGTCGATAATGCTGGTTCTATGGAAAATTGCATTTCGTTTCAGATCAAAGGAGTTTAATCTGTACTTCTGATTAAAAGCTCAATGCTGAATGTCACATAGCCATAAAACTACATGAATATGTGGATGTCTGACAAAAAATATGCGTCATTGATAAGAACAGATCCATATTGGAACCCTGTACTGTCTGCAGAGAAAAATGTTTGAAGATGACAAAAGTGACTGAGGTGAGTACATTTGAGGGCAAAGCTACATTTACATGAATTCCTTCATCTTCTGAACTTGCTTTATCCTCACTAGGGTCACAGAGAGTGTTGGAGCCAATCCCAGCTACCTCTGGATGAAGCTGGGGTGAAACCTGGATGAGTCATCATCGCAGGACCGACAAGAAGAGACAAATAACCTATTAATTCTCAGTCAGAGGGCACTTTTAGCTTGACTGATTAACAAACCAGCACTATCTCTGGATTTCTTTAGTCTTTGGATATCTCTAGTCTTTGGGTAGTGGGAGGAAGCCGCAATTTTTTTCCACCTGTAATGCATTAAAATAAAACAAAATCAACATGCCAAAAATGTTATTTAGTACTATTAATTAGTACTAAATAATAATAATAATAATAACAATAATTATTATTATTATTATTATTACTATTGTTGTTGTATTTATTATTATACAAGGTGCTAATGTAAGAACAAGAATTAGGGATCTGATCAAAAGTCTGACACACTTTGTATCAGATCCCTATCCAGTAGCATCTCTGTCCATCCACAACTTACATATGTAGATAGAGAGTAAGAGAGAGAGAGAGAGAGATAGATAGATAGATAGATAGATAGATAGATAGATGGATGGATGGATGGATGGATGGATGGATGGATGGATGGATG
>JAPTHA010000005.1:22696530-22707172 GCA_029814585.1 Gymnapogon annona | reverse complement strand
CACACACACACACACACACACACGCACACACACACACACACACACACACACACACACACGCACACACACACACACACACACGCATATACGCACACACACACACACGCATGCACACAATATGTTTTTAGTCTAAAAACAGGCTTTGGTCTGGAATGACTCTCTGTATTTAATTTTAGCAGGCTGAAAAATTAATTTTCTAATGAATAGAATTCCCTCCAATGTATCTGGAGTTGTGTCCTTTGTTTACAGCGGTTAATAATGCATGCGCTCTCTTTGATTCGACCCATGTTTGCTCTCATACGGTAATGCCTTGGTTTCGCTACGTGTCCGAGTTAATCAGACTGAGGGCAGACAATGCAGGATTACTCTCTCTATACCTGTTTATAGCCATTAGGGTGTCACATGAGACTAGTATTACTAGCAAGGACCTCTGGTGGTTTTCTGATACTTGCAGAGATTGTCTATTATCTTAATACCATACACATTGGCCCTGTCCATAAATTAAAGACAGAGGTCCTGACATGTTCCATATGAATCTCTGCAGTTGAGAGTCTTTTGTTTCCTATCTCTCTATATATGTATATTCACTTGAATCTATTTATACAGAGGCTGGATTGGTATAAATAAATGTAAGTCTTAGAAGTGTTTTGGGTTTCACAAGGCTCATGAGGCCCATTGATAGAAAGAGCAAACTTAAATGTTTCCAATGAATGAAATCTCAATAGATGCTAAAATGAATGATACGCATGGCAGCGTGCAGTGCAGCCTTTTTCTACCTATTCACGGTAAGTGCTAGTCTATTAATGGAGAGCCTTGACATTAGATCTGAGGGATAATGTCGGTAAATCCAAGTAAAACCCTGACACTGTGCACGTGGTATGTGAATACACCACTTGAGCACAAACACAGCAGGTGAATTTCTCTATCCCTGGACAACACTGCGTTTGATTAGTGAAAATACAGGGTTTTATAGTTGGTCATAATCAAAGATATACGTTGAATTTAATGTTTATAATAACCAAGGTTTTTTCAGAGTTAAACCTTTTCATATCATTGGATTCTATAAAAAAGGTCTATGTGGAGTTCCTTTGTTTTACTCTTAATTAAATATTTGACAGAAGTAATATTTTTTCTTTTCTGCATGAGGTAGTCAAAGCTCCTTTGTCCTTCCTCTTTGCCTTTGTACAATTTCACCGTTTATTATTCACTAATACTACTGTAAGCACAAGTGAGATAAACATAAACTTTATTTTGCATTATATTTTGAATACATATGAGTAGCAAACATTCCAGTTGCTTTAATATTATTGTCTAGTATTCAGAGTTTGAGTAGTTTTGTGTTTAGCTGTGTCTTGTATGTTGAATTTGAATTAATAAAGGAATAATAGGGTTTTTATCAATAAAGAATTCCACGTGTGATGCCGTGGATTCCATTTGAAACTGGTGTTTTGTTCAAATGCAGCGTGAAGATAACACCAGGGATGCACACAGTGTCTTATGTAAATGTCTTCTCTGGCACAGTTGTAAAGAAGAGAAAACAGAACAGCTCTAATGAGTGGATGACTGGATGAATGCACACGCCGTACTGATAACACGCACTATGTAGCAGGATCCACCTATGTTCTAACACAGAGGCAGCACAATGGAGAATAGAAACAACATTCATTATCTTTCAGTCTCATTAATAATGAACACCACGCTGATTTAAAGGGGGAAAAGGGTTTTGATGTCATCTCAAACACATGCTCTCTCAACATAATCTGCAGTACATAAAAAAGTACACACATAAAGGCTTTTTATGAGGCTGGCAGCTGCAAGGCTGGGTCATATGTATGGAAGTGCACGGATGTTGTGCTGACGGTGACGTGGCCCTGTGGAGTTGGTAAGCACTCAGTGAATGTAAATGCGGATATATGACCTTGTTTCTAAGACTTAAGGAGACAACGCTGGCTTTTGAGTGCAGGCCCACTGCAACGGAGTGAGAATGTCACAGATGTTACTGACCTTTCGTTCCCGGCGAATAACCTCATTGTCTCGCGTCCACCGGCGCATGAGGAAGCACGCAGTCACGTTCACATGCAACATGTAAACAAGTAGCAAAAAAAAGCCATTTCACCTCTGCTCTTTCAGCGTGTCTGTGTCTGTCCAAAAGCCCTGTGCACTCTGAACCCTGTCCAGCCTCCACACACACACACACACACACACACACACACACACACACACACACACACACACAAACCTTCAGGTCTGTGAACATGACCCCACAGTGGGAAGTGACCTGAGTCACACAGGGAAGGCTGCATCAACAACGGAGGCTGTGATGGGGGTTCTTGTCACAGAGCCTGTTCTCAAATTCTCACATCTGTCTGTTTTGACCTCTCCCTATGTACTGGTCTCTCCATGGCCACACACACACGTACACAAGCAGCGAGCTGGCAGCTGAACCTGTTAGAAATGCCTGGGAATGTCACCACCAGCTCAGCCACAGTCGTGAGGAAATGCAACATGGCCACGCATGCTGCCACACAGAGTCCTCCCTCCACAGTCTCAGGAGCAATTAGTTCGACCCTGCCACTAGGGTTAGGCAGCATATCCGAAAATGGCTCAGAACCATCGGAGAAACACTGCTAGCTAATGATGTGGAACTGGGGGAAGGGTTGCCCATGACTTTGGTCAAGACTCACTTAACATGCTTTCTCTCTCTTTTTATTCAAATGAAGGCTGAAGGTTTGTATTCACGCCTAATTGACTCAATTCTTCCAGCTGGTGGTGTCCTGTCCACTGACATATTAACTGTAAAGTACGTTAGGAAAAGTCAAAGCCTTTCAGTTTACCAGCGACCTGCACACCCAGTGTGGATCATTATATAGAAAATAAGCAGTTGGCAGACGCGTCTTTAGAAATGAGTGACTGAACACTTTAATTAAGAAAAAAAAAAACAAATGACGAATGCCACGACTGTTAGTCTATGGATTTGCCTGTTATTCAGGATCAAAATATGAACTGTTGAACAGAACAACAGCAGAACCTCAGCAGAAAAAGAGGAGGTGGGCCTTTGAGTTACAACAAACTGACTGAAATCCTGCTCACAGTTGCCAAGAAATGTATCGCTAGAAAATGGAAGCAAGATGCCCCCCTCCCAATCAAGATGTGGTTGGATGAAGTCAACAGTTGTGTGCCCCCGGAGAAAATAACCTACTGGATGCATAAGAGAAGTTACATCTTCTATAAGATATGGCAACCATTCTTAAATTTCATGGAAAATGTACCAGTACACACATGGACTCAGCTTCGTGTGCCTGATTTACACCACATGGATTCATTCTATATATATATATATATTTACACCACATGGACTCAGTGCTACACAGGTGGACCCGGGTTACAGCGTACTCGACCTACGTCATTTCGACTTTACGGCGACTGAGTCGTACTTTACGGCGCCCGAGTCTTGTCCGCCATTTTAGCTCCAGCCAGATATTGTTGCAGTGTGGCGGAGAGTGTACAGCGTCTGTGTTTGCGCTCCATAATTATCTCGGTATACTCAGCTTTGTCACCCTCCTTTTTCACATCATGGCCTCAAAAAAGAAAGCAGGATCTCCTAGTAATGCTGGTCCAGCCAAGAGGAAAGCATTACGATGGAAACGAAGCTGGACATCATATAAAGGTCGGAGAAAGGCGAGACACCGACGAACGTTGGAAAAGCCTTAGGCTTCAGTCGGACAACAGTGTCGACCATTATTAAGAACAAAGTCTGTATTTTAGACCAAGTGGAGGATTCGACCCCTATGAATTCTACAGTGATCACGGCATTGTACACTGTCGTGATCACTGTAGAATTCATAGGGGTTGAATCTACCGTGAGATCTGGGAGGAGAAGAGGAAGATTTCCTTCCAGACGGACATGTCCAAGTACTAAACCAAAGTAGAACCCGTACCTCCAACATCTACAAAAGATCCTGCGCCTGCTCTCACAGCCTCCCCTCCTTCTCCAGCCTCCAGCAGTGATAGCAAGTACAGTACAGCATCTTATTTTTAATTTTAATTTATTTTATTGAATTAATAAAAAGTATAAAATGTGTACAGTATTTGGATATTTATTTAGACATTTAGGGGATATTTAGGGGGTATTCAAGGGTTAATTTTGACTTACAGCAAAATTTGGGTTACATCACCAACATAGGAACAGAACTTGGACGTAACCTGAGGACCACCTGTATACATATATACACCACATGGGCTCAACTCCATGAAAAATATATACACCACATGGACTCATTCTATATACATATTTACACCAAATCAAATTCACTTTATTTATCCGTTAGGAACTTCATTTGCAGAGAGAGCACCAGGCACAATAAAAACATAAAAAAATTATCATACAGACATACTGCATAGTCCATAAATAAATAGTTTAAAACACAAGACAACAGTTGGTAGCTGTGATCGGCCATTTAGGAGGTGGATAGAGGTGGGGAGGAAAGAAGAGGTGGCCCTCTTAGTCCTCAGTGGCAGCGACCTGTACCTGTGCCCTGAAGGTAACAGGTTGTAGTGAGAGTGGAGGGTGTGTGAGGGGTCTGTGGAGATCAGGGTGCCTTTTCTTAGTACTCTCATGTTGTAGATAGAGGTGATTGGCTGTTGCTCCTGACCTATGGTTTTATTACAGATTCTAATGATTTTGTTAAGCATGTTGCGATGACATAGAGTAAGTGAACCAAACCAGGCAGTGATATTAAATGTGAGGATGGATTCAATGAAGCATTTATAGAAGGCAGTAAGGATGGATTGGTGGACCTGAAGTTTGTGAATCTTACGGAGAGAAAAAAAGAGACGCTGTTGGCATTTTGAAAAGATGTGTTCGGTATTGAATTGGAATGTAAATTTGTGATCAATTATGGAGCCCAGGCATTTGTATGAGTCAACCACATGGCCTAAACTCTATATACCTGATCTACACCACATGGGCTCAACACCATATACCGTGAGGTTAACATGTGTCTCTCTGCGTACAGTGTAGTTTGTATTGTCAGTGTCTGGTCTTGTCTTGTTTGTCTTTGTTTTTCTCGTCTTTGTTGTGCTGTTTGGTTTTGTTTTGGCTGTTGCTTCTGGCCTTGTTAATGTGAGTGGGGGCGTGGCCTGCTGGTGAACAAATGTGACTGTTGTGTGATGTAATGTAACGTTGAAAAAAAAAATATATATAAAAAAAAAACAAATGGAGTAAAGCACTAACTTACAGATGTTTACAACACAGGGCATGTTTTCTGGTCTGTTGTGTTTCAGTGCAATTTGACAGCATGGGGACAATTTCACATTCATGTGCAAATTGCTTTCTCTCTACTCACACACAATCAGAGTTTAAAGTGCATCATCCATCAGGTTTTGGAAGCAGTGGCACATACTCAAGAACTGAAGTCTGTTTGAAAGTGCAGCTGTAGCAGTGCAGTCTTTAGGGTTCATCTTCTGGTACGAGTGGGTAATAATGGCGTCATAGTGCATCTGCAGGGTAACGCCAAAGTTCTGTCCGTAATTCAAACTAAGTGTCTTTAGTTTTTGTAAAAAGAAGAAAGAAATTTATTCTTGTTTTCTGTGTCATTGTTTCACTTTAACAGGGTTTGCTACTATTAAACACGACCATCTCCAGTGTTTTTGCACCTCCTCAGAGCCACATTGCCATGCAATGCACTCAGTACACATAAAAAAAATATACTAGATTCATCATTGCGTATTATTCATGTAAAAGTACCTCAATTATCTCTAATAAATAAAAACATCAATTACCAAACTAATAAGATTAAACATATAATTACGCTTAATGTGACTGACGCTCCATTAGACACAAAGCATGAGGGGATTCAGTGGATGCACGTGAAATTCACTACTTTCAATTACATTTTTGCTTTACACCCTCTCCTTGCTTCATGGTGTGTTTATTTGCTGTCTGGCAAAGGAAACCATCACTTCTTTGGCACCACCTGAGAAAACCCACCAAGCTAAGAAAACATTTTATTACAGAAATTTACATACTAATTGAAGCGGCGTCAAAGGGGCTGACAGTCACCTCAACCCTTGGTGGAGGATTGGAGATTATAAGACCACAGCTGATGAAAGCCTGCCGCTCCACGCATCCTGCAATCTTTAAAGATCAACGCAAAGAACGTTTACCATTCCTCCGTTCACACACCAGGTACACACAACCGTGACCTTGGCGCAACATGGCTATTCGCGTGTAAAACTATGTGTGACGAGATGAGAAGAGCCCGGAGGAAGATGAACAGGCGCACAGCTCAACACGTGGTGAGCTGAAAAATGAACAAGTGAGTGTCACAACAGCATGAACCCAGAGGAAGTTATGGAAGCGGCAGGCAGATCAGTGGCTTTCCCCCTGTGGCAGATTACACAGAATACACACAATGAGAGACAGGAATATGGCAGCCGCTCACTTTTTCTCCCCTAATTATCAGACGCCATATTGGCTCTCTTCAGGAAGAGAGGAGGTAATTTTGTTTCTGGGTCCTTTTGGGAAATTAATTCATTTTACTAAAGTGACTTGGTAATTACAGTGACATCAAGGTTAATTGCCAAATCTGTATTGCTTTGGTGCCATCAACGTCAAAGAAATCTGTTCTCTAAACACTCACCAGTAGACAACAGACCACACAAGGACTGAGAAACTCACACACACACAACCCAACTGGGAAGCCTGGTCTTTTTGTCTGAACAAAGGCCCACACACACACACACACACACACACACACACACACACACGCGTGCACCGACATACACTCACCCATAGGGTATTATGGAGGCTTTAAGGATGCAAGTACTCCATGACTACCACAACATGTTACACAGAGCAAAAGGTCAAAAATCTGAGCAAAATCAAAGAGGAAAAGGTCCATGAAGCTACACAAGAAAAGCCTCCTTTGCCTGCTGGATATTTTCTAATAAAATGTTTATACGTGCATGTGACAGACCACGTGTAAGATTCTCATTTTGCTGATGAATTACTTTATTTTCACATGAGAATCCAGTGCTTCTGTAAAGATGAGCTTTGTCCACAGCTCACTGTTTGCTGAGGTTGGCCATAAATTTACACCGAAAAGTTTATTAACAGAACAAGGCAAAGTCATCAGGGTGAAACCTTGGGAATCATTATTATGAAACAGAAGCATTTGTTCTCCGGGGACCAAATCAACAATAAAAAAGACGCATTCCTCATTAACGGACTAGAATAAGGTGCCAACTGTGGTTGTTATGAAAAATGTTTATTGAAACTTGTGCGGTAAGCCCAAGTACAGCACGTTCCACAAATACAAGTGCTGATTTGCAATCTTCCTTCGTACCCTTTTATCCTTGAATAATTTGAATGAAATTATTTGAGCTAATGTTGATGCCCCTGTGCCGCAGCGCCCTCATGAATGTACACTTTGATGTCTTCTTTAATGTGTATGAGGTTCTTTTTTTTGTTTGTTTGTTTCTGTTTCTTATGGACCCATTTGGGCATTTTTTTGTTGTTTTTTTTTTTCTGTAGACAATTCTATTATTTCACTGTATAAATCAGGAAAAAAAAACATCCATGTATCGACACGCGTACATTTTGTACCATAACCGCAGTATGGCTAACAATCCCATAACTTCCATAATTTGTAAAATATGAAACTCCCCGAGCACCACATACAATTACGGGTCATTTAACAACTCTTGACAGCTTCACAAACAAGATGTGTTCTGTTGGGTTCTTTTTAAATACAGTTTGAACAATGTGATGGAGGAGCGTGGGGGGGGGGTGAGCCAAGAAATATCTAAAATGTACCGAAATGCCATGTGCATTCACAATATCACAACTCATGGCCAGCATCGGTCCCACGTTACTGGTGCTCATGTTTGTGCATATGCCTTTTCTATCCTGACAGCAGGTGCTGCATCAGCCAAGCAGGATGTTCTTGGATGTTGTAGAAGTCCCTTAGGCCTCAGTCTCCTGCTGCCGACTGCAGCTGCCAACAAACACACGTACAAAAGAATATCTTGACCAGACAGTGACACACAAGACTCCTCTGTGTTTATTTCCAAAAAGAGTCACTGGGGCCATGAAATGTATGGGAGATGTGGAATGTAACAGTGGATCTAATACTTTGGAACTGTTATGTAAAATAACATTCGGGCTATTTTAAAAGTGGTTATATAAAAGCCACACTTGTATAATGTAGTGAAACACATTTTAATACAGTGTACAGGGATGAACTCAAACATAACTACTGAATATCATGAACTACAAATGAAAACACATCATTAGAGGCCAACGCACACTACAGTGTATTCAAAGTTTTTAGGAATCTGTAGTCTATGGACTTTACCCCTGAAAGAAGCATTTAAAGAATCCACAGTGTGCCTGGATTGTTGTGAATATACCTAAAATAATTTATGCATATACACAACAATGTTACTATCATATTCATTACAAATATTAATTAATTCATAGTTATTTTGGCACAACTGATTTTGTCTGATTTATCACATTTGATCTAATTTTATCTAATATCAGCCTCTGTATTTTCTATTTTTCAGTAAAAATCTGATATTTTCATACATTAAATTCATTAGTTAATAAATACTCAGAATAAATTCAAGGATTATTATATGAGAGCAGAGAAAACTGAATAAAAGGCGGTCTCATAAAAAACATGTTATTAACTGAACAATGTTGCAGAAGAATTTGATGACGACAGAGAACGTTAAACACTGTAGAACAGTACCTGGTGTATAGATGGTGGATGGTCTTCATAGGTTAGTAGCAATAGCCGCTCTGTAATAAGGCAATGCATATCCATATGGCAATGAATTATACAGTATTTTTTTTTATTTCAGCAATAATTTTTTTTTATTTTATTTTTTTTTATTTTTCATTAAACAACAACATTACATTACATCACACAATAATCACATTTGTTCACCATCAGGCCACGCCCCCACCCACATTAACAAGGCCGGAGGCGTTAGGCAAGACAAAACCCAAACAAAACCAAACAGCTTGAGACAAGACAAGACAAAACAAAACAGAGACAAGACGAGACAAGACCAAACGTTGACAATACGAACTACACAGTACACAGAGAGACACATGTTAATACCATACCCCCTCCATCACACATGTTAAACTCTGGTATATGGTGTTGAGCCCATGTGGTGTAGATCAGGTATATGGAGTTGTTCCCATGTGGCCCATATTTCAGCAATAATGACATCATCCTTCTATTTATTACTTAAAATCCCACGGCATTCCTGGTTAAAATGTAGCACTTCTGTATTTCCTATGTAAGACCTCAAAATAAATAAATAGCTGTGTCCACGGTGTTTAAAAGGCGAGTTCGTAATGCTTGTGCAGCTTTTAACCAATCAGAGAACAGCTCCAGGCCAGTTGATCCCTGATCAATGATGGGTCTTGAATTGCTCATTAAGCCCAGATGTGGGGTCTAATTAGACTCACTAGTCTCAATTGGTGAGGTATCAAAACACGCACATGTGCACAAACATCCCCACCCCCTTTTCCTCGCCACCTCTAGACAACCCGAACATCCTGAGTGATCAATGTCTCTGTCATCTGGGGCTGTGTCCGGGGCGCCAGGCGGGGCCGGTGAGCCGCTGCGGCCAGGCTCGGGGCTGACATTAGCGGACACAGGGTGAGTGATGTCAGCCTGCTGCTCCCAGGGGGGCTCGGAGGTAGGGGATCTGGCTTGGCCCAAAGCACTGGGCTTGGAGAAAGGTCACTGCTCAGACTGGTGTGATTAATAAGACAAGAAGCTGAGCGTCCCCAATGCCATTATCAATAAACATGGCCACCAGCCAACCTAAATACATATGCAGTAGAAACCACACACATGCATTTAGGAGGAAGTAAAAAAAAAAAAAAAACAGTGATGTGAATATGAATTAAACTCACAAAAACAACTGTGCTTTACTCATGTGCATTATTTGCTTTTGTTTTTTTTGTTGTTGTTTTTTTGCTTGTTAATTTGAGAGGTCGGCTATCAATTAGATCATATTTATTCACAACAGCTCTGACTCAACCTAATTCTGGTAATGACTCACAACGAACAAATGCGAGAGGTGAAAGTCTCAGACTCAAATGTCAGCACAGCCTCAGCGACAAACATGACATTTAAAGAGACATCTGTTTCACTGCTCTGTTTCCCCACCAACCAAAAATATTTATCCGAACCAAAAAGTTATGACATGTACACAGGAAAGGGGAGTGGGATCCAATACACAAGAGAGAAAACTGCAAGTCATTAAAAGAGTTTGCTCCTTGCACTCTATTAAAGTTTGTTTTAAATCAAAACAAAGTGCCTTGGACATCAGAGCATGTAAATGGAATCTAAGGAGTGGAGGAACTGCCCTTTGCAGGCTCAGTTTCCTTCCCATCCTCCTATATTAGCTTTTAGTTAAACCCATCAGCGCCAACAAGCAGAGCTTGCTTCCTTAAATCAATTAGCCCCTGCATGTTGAGTGTAACTAATAGCCCTGCTGAATCCTAGATTAAATATGCTAGATACAAGCCGAGTATGAAGCGGGATAGTTAAGATAATTAAGAGTGATAAATCCTTGAGAAGGCGAGGGAGGGAGGAGGAAGAGGAGGAGGGGG
>JAPTHA010000005.1:22626549-22637706 GCA_029814585.1 Gymnapogon annona | reverse complement strand
TTAACAAGGCCAGAGGCATCAGCCAAAACAAAACCCAGCAAAACAAAACGGCATGAGACAAGACGAGACGAGACGAGTGATTGATTGAATCATTGTTTTTTGCTGTAATGCAGTAGTGCAAGCCATTACTCGTTTGAGTTTCAGCACATCATATTTTACATGATCAAATGAATAAAGAGAACAGTAAGACTGTGAGACCTCAAGGAATCCAAAATACAACAGTACAGTTTCATTTCCACTTGGTGTTCAACCAATGGGTGAAGACATCAGAAGGCAGTCCATTCTCCACATGGACGTATGTTCATTATTAACCCTAACCCCACTTTTCAGAAGAGGTAACAAGGCTGTGATCAGCAATGACAAGGTATGATAATGGTCCTAGGACGAGTTATAATTCTACAGCCATCTTTGGCCCCGCCCCCTGTTTTAACACGGAAAACAATGTATGTGTTCCTGCTGGAATTCCAACATCAGAGACTTTAGCGTTACTTACTGAGTCATCTGTCCACAAGTAATTCAGGGAAAACCATATGTCCCAAGACTTTTTTGGAAGGAGGGGAATTTCTACTGCACGTGTGTGTTCATATGTAACTCAGAAGTCATACAGGAGTCAGGACTGAGACAATAATATTCTAAGGTAAGGAATCGGCCATCGGCCATCGGCCATCTGTAGTGGATTACAGTTTGGAAGTAACCTGCACACTGGCCGCGATGATGGCAATGATTAGAATGCTCACAGAGACTTCCAGCACATTCCCAATGAATGTGACTGTTGGAAACACAGAGATTGTTGACAAAAGGTCTGTTAACATCTCATACAACTGACCATGTCATGTTCATTAATTTTCTTCAAGTAAAAAAAAATAAAATCAAAATGATAATAATAATAATAATGAATTAGATTTCTATAGCACTTTTTCCTCAAGGAACCCAAAGGGCTTCACATTATTGATCTATTAATTATCCACACTCATATTCATACTACTTAGTCCTGTTGTGGTTCATACAGGGAATCAAAGACTAGGTACACCCTGGATAGGTCACAAGGTCACTTTAAGCCTGACTTATGGAGATGAACGACCATTCAATGTCACATTCATACCAAGCGGTGATTTAGGTTGACCTCGAGGTGACATCGAGGTACAACTTCTACAACTTTTAGCAAAAAAATGTAATCAAAGAAGAAATGAAGCAACTAAAAACCGAAAACCCAAGCAAAATAAAAGCCAACATAGTGCAACAGAAAAAAAAGTGTTAGATTCATCTTCTGAATATTATTCCCAGGTAAATCTTTTATGGCTCCTTTAAATGGAGTGACTTTATGACCGCAACACTGTCTGTAATATAATCATATTAAACTCCATAAAAGAGCATCTTAAATTCCCCATATGTTCACCTGGGTACAAATCGGTACAGGCCTGAAGTGGAAAACAACCCGGTGACTAATCAGAAGAAATTAAATCTCTGCCATCACATATAGCATCTACCAAAATAGACATGTTGACTGGAAAAAAAAGCCTCCATGAACTCCTGTTAACCAACAGTTGTCTGTTTTGACCTTTCATCTTCACCGGGGCTTTCGGTGGCAGTGCCTGTCCTCTCTATGCAGCTTTACATACTGCCTGCCTCGGGGCACTTAAGGTGTCTACTGCTAATTCCACCTGAGCTCTTAATTACCTCATTAATTTAGGCTGACAGGGTAGGTTAAAACCCCTCTGTGATCCCCAGGCTCTATACATGGACATTAGCCACTGAATGGGAGGCCGTAACCTGGTCCCCTTTTTGGAGACCCTTTAGTGTTTAACAAGGTTTATACCTAATCCGCAACTTTATATTTATGGATCTTGGCCTTTAGTATTAATTGGTGATTGGCTTACAGTTGAACCAACATCATCGCAGTGAACGGCTACAGCAGGAAAGGATTCCCTGAAAGAGGTTTTTTGGAACATTAGGCAGAGTGTGGATGGCAAAGCTAGAGCAGGTTAGCCCATCAGTTGAGGATTTCCACTGTGCTTTGGGTAAGCCATCTCCCACCCCAATCCATTCCTTAAAGGCGGTCACTGAAGGACGGAGAGCTAAAGAAATACAATGGCTTGAAGCCTTCTGAAGATGGTATCTAGACAGAGAAGTAATAAGGAGAGGGCTAAGAGGAGGGTTATATTGGTCAAACTGGACAGCATGGAGGAGAAGGCGGGCCATCACACATGTCCAGCCTTGACTGAAGATGGGATTAAAGAGGGAAAGGAGAGACAGACAGACACAGATAGAGAATAGACAGAGCAGAAGTGATAGTGGAGGAGAGCGGGAGAGGGGGAGCAAGTGAAGAGGCGGAGGAAAAGATTGATGGCTGACTCGTCCTCGCTAGGTGATTTTCCAATCTCTCCAGAGGACACCGATGTCCAGGAGCCTCCGCTGTGGCATGGAGGGATGGACCGGGCAGATGGAGATGGGGAGTAGAGATAAAAGAAAACATAACTGTTAAGCAGACAGAAAAAAGAAATAGGAGATGAAATGTGATAACGGCACCGGTTGTGATGAAAGTGTGAGGTTTGCAAAATATCCGATTAAAAATGGGGGTAAATTTGATACATGCTGTAAATCAAAACTGTAGTATTTCATAAGCTGGATAGTGGACGACAGAAGGGTCAGTCAGAAGCATTTCAAATGCTCTCATTTAATGGAAATGAAGGTTATAATGCTCCAGCTGGTACTCTTCGCCGCGTGTGCAGAACACAGCAAAAATCTGGGTTAAGTGGCATAATTATCTGTATGAAACAGTTTCGATGTACAAAATGCTATATTATCATGTTTGTGGGATCTGGGGGCGAAATGTTCAGTATCAGATTTCCAAACTCTCATAGGCTGCTCCCAGGGAACATTTGAACAAGACCACAGGGGTTTTTTTGTAAGAAACATATATGCCACATTATTATTCACTGGGGAATGTTCATAAAATGCCAACGTTTAAGCCAGACTGGATTGCAGGTGTTGCCGATATGGAAGCAGTTTCTTACATGCAAACATAGCATTAGACTCAACTGAAATAGTTTTTGCTGCAAGAGGTGTAATCCTGCACAAAAGTTTTGTCACGTACAGTATCCAAACACTGGACAGCTGAAGCTCTTTTGTTGTTGTGCAGTGTTTGTGATCACACGTGCAGTTTTCATGACCCCGGGCTACGGGGACCACAGGACGAATCAGCAGAATCAATGCACCATAAACCATGAACGGTATACGAGGCAAGTTCTTGATCACGTCTAACTCCAATGGACTTCTAAGCATGAATGACTCGATGTGGATCTCTAACTGGGTCACATCACCCAGCTCTGGCAGAGAGGTCACACTGTATTTGAAGAAATTTGCCACTTCGGTGACTTTGCTTGCTCTCTTATTCTACACTGATTGAAATGTAGACGTTATACACACATAAAATATCAAATCATATCAAACCCATAATGTGTGAGATGTACCACAGGGGCTTGGGGAAAGTTTGTAGAAAAAGAATGTGGGGGTGATGTGGTTTCAATGGTTTTGCACCACTGTATGTAAAGGCTGGTATCAACCCTTGCAGAAGTATATTGACCCAGATGAAGCATATGTTGGAAAATAAACCCCATAACTCCCACATATATTTTTTTCCCTAACTGTCCTTTTCCGATTAACTTTTTGAAGCTCCCTTTTATTTGTGAGATGTATTGAAAATTCCATTAGTACACTGCAGAATCAAAAATAGATATCTAAACAACACCAACAATAACAACACAGCAATATTATAATTTCAACTTAAACACTATATTTGTCGGGAATCTGTTTCTGATCCAGCTCTGGGTTTTTTGTTTTTTTCCCCGGTGCCCTCATTTCATTTGTTCCCCATTTCCTGTCTTGCACAGTTCCATTTATATCCCTCTGATGATTTCCTTCTATTGTCTTAGCTCCCAACTCATACTCGGCTGTTTTCCATTCAGTAATCCTCATAGTTTCTGCCAGTTTCACTTTATGTCCGCCAGATCGTCATCACATGCTTAACTGCAACTTTGAAGATTCCTCAACACTTTCAACCTTCGCCTATGGATTCCTGGTCTCAGGTTTCCCCCTGATGTAACAGTGTCGTCCCTGGTGAATACTCACTTGGTCAGTTTGTCCTCCTCTCATTCACCCATGTCCCCTGTGTTACTATACGTGGGATATTTTGCTTTCCCTGCCTCGATGAAGCCCCAAAACCCTAAGCTCCTTTAATTCTCATTGCCTCCATTTGCATTCCTATTAAAGATTCACTTGCGCCAAGTCTTGATTTGGAGTCCTGTTCTGTGAATCTTGACAACATTATTGTACAATAATGTGTACAATCATGACCCTCAGAGTTTGTTTAAAAATCCTCCCAACACAAAACAGCTCCAGGCGACAGGAAATGCAATAAATGAACAAAAAAAAATAAACCATAAGAGATATGAAAACTTTCTCTATATCGACTTTGCTAAACTAGGCCAAAACTAACAGTAAAGCAATAAATCATACCAATTTCCCACAAAT
Organism: Gymnapogon annona; assembly: GCA_029814585.1. Classification (NCBI taxonomy): domain Eukaryota; kingdom Metazoa; phylum Chordata; class Actinopteri; order Kurtiformes; family Apogonidae; genus Gymnapogon; species Gymnapogon annona. Next base: position 22,633,176 of record JAPTHA010000005.1, on the reverse strand, counting down.
AACTTGATAATGGTCAAGACTGCTGCGTGAAAGTGGAGTCTGCAGGTCCTTCCCATACCTGCAGGCTCACTTCGCGTCCTTTAAAAAAAACATTGAATAAACTACACGCTGCCAGTTTACAGGTCCATTAAATCAACTGGGATACTGGCAGAGAGTGGAGGGTAGAGGTATTACATTTGTGTTATTGGTCAAATATCGCTGGCCTGTGAAGGAAAAAAGGTGATATCCAGCAGGGTCTGGGCAAATGGAGAAAGAGAGATGGGGTGGAGGGAGAGGGATATGTCACAGCTATGTCTTTTCTGATAAGTGAGTTTTCACTCGGCTTCAACCCCCTCCCCACTGTAATAAGAGTTGACACCTATTTGTGACATATGACTGTATCTCTGATTGCCTGTGGCGTGATATCATCCAGACACCCTGCTCAGCTGCCGATGGAGGGATAGCAAGCATGAGCGATGAAGAAATAGAAGGGTTTGTGGCTCAAATGCGCCGGTCACTGCGATACTATATCTGTAGGAGATACGGAGGCAGTGTGGCCACTGCAAGGTGGTGGGGGGGGGGGTACAGAAAAACGGCAATATCTGCAGCTTGTGTTGATACTGTTGTTGAATGGCGAAGGGGAGTAGAAGGATAGGGAGATGGAATTTCATTTGGGACCTCAGGGAAGACATTTATTCACATTCCCCTTTGCTCGCCACTGGCACTACTCATTGTCACGGGGCAGGGACGACATGTACTGCAGGGCATGTTCCTCCAGCTGTGGGATGTAAAGATGTTCCTAAGCTAGCTGTAAGATGAAACCCCTTCAGCGCTACCTTACTTCATAGGTGACTGTGGCCATTACTCTTCCAGGGGGGAGGGGGAAGGAGACGGCCTTCCGATTGGTCCAAAATACCTCAGATTGGACCAAAAAAAACAAATCTCTCTGGAGCCGCAAAAAAATGTAAATCCTTATATAAGCCTTATTTGAAGGGAACACTATATAAATGAACTATATTTGCATACTATCAAAATGACTAAGTGTGCTACAGATACATAATGAGCATTAACGATTTAATGTTTATTTTCCTTGTAGCGGGAAATTACAAAATTTCTGATTGCCCATCTGGGAATTGAACCCAGATCTACCATGTGATAGACCTTGTTAGACCACTACTCTAACAAGGAGATTGTCACTTTTACTGTGCTATTCGATCTTTCCTGCTTTAAGTTTAACTTTCATTACAATTTTAATGTATTACGTTTTGTTGGTGAAATTATAGAAATACAAATAAATCAGATTTTTTGACATTTTTGAGGGAAACAATGCAGTCCGAACCTCAATAACAATACAATCAGAGTTCCATATCTGCATAACGGCAGTGTCTGTCTGATATCGATCATATCACAGACTCATCACAGGCAGTTGAGTTACTTGAGCTGAATTCATGTCTGTGATTTGGTGATTGGTGATGTTTCCATTTTTGGGGAGACACATGTCTTTCATTTTCTTAATTACCTCGGTTTTGTTTTTGAAGTCCGAAACTAGGTGTTCTGATATTTTCAAGAAACCGTCTTGTTACTGTTGGTATATTTGTGTTTATCATTTCTGCTCATTTTGATTTGATTTCTGCATTGGGGTTGGAACAAAACTCTCTGCAGTAGTGGAGTTTGGAGTTGCACTCCACTTCTTAAAACTATCTTTGCTCCTCTAATTTCTCCAGAAGTACATGCACTGTAATCGCATTTGACGGAAATGTTGAAATTTTATATTCTAAATATTTTTACAGCATTGGAAAATGTTAACAGTGTTTGTGTCATCTTTGTCCTCCTACAGAAACCATATTAAAACAAAAAATATAACCCCCCCCCCCAATATCCTTTTCCATTTTCATATATTTTTGAAAATGCTCCAGGGAACCACAAGGGGGAGGCTAAAGAGCCGCATGCAGCTCCGGAGCCGTGGGTTGCCGACCCCTGGTCTAGATGTTCTGGGACCAGTTTTGACAATTTGTGAAAAAAGGTCTCATCTATTAGTTCATTTTGATAGGTACTGTGATCTTTAAAGAAGCTGCCTGTGGCACCATTCACATACGCATACGATATCCTTTGTGAAACGGGACTAAATACTGAAACAGCATCCATGTGTGCCTTTCTTTGTGTTTGTAGTTATGGTCTAATTATCGTCTTCGATAACAGGTTAATATTTCAGCTGTATCAGATCATGTCATTTTCCTAGATATCTTGTTAAACCACAATGATGCAGTGATATTGACCACATTACTGCCTCCGGTCATTGATTATTTTCGCCATCTTGCTCTGGTTTACAAAGACGAGCCACAGAGGAGAGACATTTATCTCTGTTTTTATATAGCATTATGGATCCTCCCTGCCCTGTTTTCTCGGGTTCCGATGCAGCTACCTGTGTGGATCGCTACATAAAGCCTATTTAAGCCAGACTAATCATTCTTTCCTCCTCTCTCTTAGGCTCAGCACGTCCTGGTTTACTCTGTTCAGCACTGCCAGATGGGAAATGTTACACTGTTTTACTAGCAGCTTAAAAATGTCACATTATAAGGAAAATTATTGTGCATAAGTTAGACTGGTGAGATTTGATTTTGAGTGCGGATTCAAGAGGTACTATTCAAAGTAAGACAATATAAGAGTGAAGGGCTGAGAAGATGTCAAGTGAGGAGAGTTTGGTTTCACCACAAAATTGAGTTACAAGTGTCACAAAGCCTGTAAAGCGAAAGCAAAACATTTGTCCAATATTTATAGACAGTTTATAATTGCCACTTGCATTTTTAGTAAAAGTCCATGGTCTCAGTATAAGAGCATGTGCCATGGCTTGAACATGGGGTTTCACATGTTCAAGCCATTAAAAACATCAGTTCCAAAGAGAAGTGATTATTTATTTATAAATCTGGTCAAGAAACTGTAAAAAGAGACACTATGGTGAATAGGCTAAAATTTCAAAATGACATCCCATGAAACTTCCTCAGTTAATTACTTACTCAAGGAATACGTTTTTGAAATGTTTATGTTACATTATGCAAATTAGGCAGTGTCTAATTAAGTATGAGCTATTTTGCACATATTATCAGTAGATAAATCTGAGCATATGATCAAGCCAGGTGAAAAAATATTTTTCATTTTATTTATGCACAAGAGAGGGTTTTCAATATATCTACTTTCATTACCCAGGAAATAAAAAACATAATGTCTGTAGCCTTAAAAAAATCAATTCAGGACTTTTTAAAAAATAAATAAATGTTACATAATTAGTTAGTAGAAACCAGTAGCCAATGAGATTTCATCACTAGCATTAACGCACACACACACACAAACACACACCTTACCGATGGAAAGGGAACACTTTTTTTTTTTTTGTTGTTAAATAGCATTATGCAGGAGACTGGTTTTACAACAACAACGGACACGACAGACTTCAGTACGCAGACAAAACTTGGCGTTCTGTAATACTAACTTCTTGGTAAATTCAGCAGAAACTTACTCCTGCAAGTAAACAAACTATAATAAAATAAGCATCATAATGTATACTTTCGGCCAGCCATGACTCGGGTGGTAGAGCAGGTTGTCTGGTAACCGAAGGGTTGGAGGTTCAATTCCCGATCTCTCCTGATCATGTGTCCTTGGGCAAGACACTTCACTTGCCCATCCCCATATGAATGTGTGTGAATGATGAACTGGCGACTTGTCCAGGGTTGCCTTCGCCCTTGAGTAGTTGGGATAAAACCCTGCAAAGGATGCAGTGGGTTTGCAAGATGAATGAATGAATTTATACTTTTAACATATTTATAGCAGCATGAAGGAGTAGACTAGCCCCAAATGTCATAATTGAACATTGCATAATAAATCAATGTTTATTCATGCAGTGTCTCACCTTCATTTCTTACATTTTCTAAAATAAAATTGTCAATGTAATGAAGAAATGGAAGACTAAATAATTCATTATATAAACAATTCAATTGCTTGCGGGTGACATTTGGACACACTTTCACCTAGGACCTATAATAGTATCTGCTCTTAACCCAAATGCTAAAAGCTATTGGAAAAGCTTAAACAGCCCAGAATGTCGTGAAGCTGAAGAATCATCGTGTGTCCATTTCCGTGCAGCTTTTCAGTCACCACACATTGTTCACTGAGCAAAGAGCATTGGTCTGACACTGGTTTCAGATCAGCACCATCCCTGCAGTGTCTACGACAAGATAAAACACACCTCTCCCCCTCATGTGTACAGGGGCTACATTTAATGTGCCTGGTTAGAAGGTCACCAAGGAAAGATAAAAGCACATGTACATGTATTTCTTATCAATAAATTCAGCACTTCTGACATTTACAAATGTAGCTGTTTTTACAAAAGATAAGCATAAGCTTACTGGAATGGAATATATGAATCTATAGTACAGCATTGCAAATTAATTCCTTGTGCAATGTACAGTTATGGGCACATCAGATTACACACCCTAAACTATTTTTTTTTCTGTGTATCTATTCAGCTTGGCTGAAATAAAATAACTGAACAGAATATGACAAATATAATATACAATATATTGTATATTATATCATATAGATTATACGATATATTGTATATGATATAATATACCGTATATTATATAATATGCAAATTCATTTATCAGTCATTCAAACCATTTGTGTTTTTACCCCCAAAAAAATCCAGAATATCTGAGGCCACACTGCAGGCAAATGATCCACACATTTCATGTAATAACTCGATGTCCTTCCTTTTCATTTACCTCAAACCCTGACAAAGCTTTAAAACTTTGAGCTAATAACCTTTGGAACTAATGGGGTAAGGCTGAATAATGTCACACCATCAGGTTTAGAAGTCAGAGCTGTTTCCTGACCTTACAACCTGTAATAAAATGCATCTTTAACCTAATGTGAAAGGGTTGGCCTCGATTAAATATTAGCCTTTCATATTCTTTGAAGCTAAGTAGAAAGTCCCTTCAGCTGCAACACACAGCTTTCCTTCCTGTTGTACTGAGGCCAGAGAAATCACAACAGATGGAACAACAGGTGTCAGATGGCAACACTATTTATCCATGACAGGGTGTTATTTTTAGTAAACTTTTTTTAGTGGACTTTTTTTTTCATTTTTTATTTTGCTGATACCCTTATGTCTATGGTCACTTATGTCTCAGTCTTTTTCTGAAATTAAAACCAGCGTCTTAATCGAAGCGTGTGAAGTGTCATTAATTCCACCTTTACCCGTCATTAATAGTGAGCTAATGACTGTTTGCGGAGCTGCGTGGAACCTCTGAGGCGAATGTTCAAAATTACACGTCACTGTGGTACATTTTGAGGCTATTGAAGCTGTCACGGCGCTGATCGAGATTCATCAAAAGGATTCTCAATTAGCAGACATCTCTGCTGACACTGGAGAGCTTTTCCATCTAATGAAGTACCTCACGTTATTGCTCCACTTGTAAATTATTCAACTAAAATCCTGACGGGGGGTGAATAGGGAAGACAGAAAAAGAGAGAATAAAAATGAAAGAAGTCTCCTCATCATTTTCAATTCATCACCTTTCTTCCATATTGCCCTCTAGATCACAGAGAATATTCACCTAATCAGATATATGATTTATCCCATTTAAATTCAGCAGACTTTCTCAAACGCTGAGAGACAGGAGGTGGAGAAAAAGAAACTGAGCGACAGGGAGAAAGAAGCGATTTTATAATCTATAGAAAGTAGACATTTGTGCGACATCAACATGAATGAACCAAGATTGGGTCTTTAAATTTGTCCCATTTCTAACAAGTATGCATTATTAATGGTTCATGTCTCTAACTTACATTTGAAAGAAGTTTTACCCATTGATATGAATAATATATAAATTTATATAAACTAGTATTCCTAAATTCAGTCGAAGGTAAGATTATGCTGGTATTATACTGTTTTACCAGTTGCAAGCATATGTATAACCATCTAAGACCCATTACGATGCAGACTAATGGGTGGAAGGACACAGTAACATTGTATTTTACATTTCATTTCAGTTATTTTGGTTACGATAACCAGTCCCAAAAATATCACAAAGAAAATTGGGGATGCAGCTTTTTCCAAATATGCATCAAAACTATGGAATACAATTCCCAAGGACATCAGAGAAGCCAGCTCACTGAATATATTTAAATGAAACTAAAAACAATTTTGTTTTCATTGGCTTTTTGAAGGGAGCTAAAGATTAAAAAAGGGGTGGGGGGAGAAGAAACTGAATCTACCTTCCATGTCCCCATTTGAACATCTGTGCCATGCTGAAAAACCATTGTTTAGAACAATCTCAAGGATGTATACAGCCCTTATGTCCACGATAGTGATATCAGATAAAGATGGAACAAGAACTAAATGGGAAGGAAGACTAGGAATCACTACTGAGGAGCAGTTATGGAGGAATCTGTATAGAGATGGAGCCACCTCTACTTTAACTGCTAGGTATAGAGTGATACAGTTCAACTTCCTGCATCAGTTATATATTACTCCACAAAAGGTGCATAAATATAATAGTAATGTACCACCTCTGTGTTTTAGATAGATAGATAGATAGATAGATAGATAGATAGATAGATAGATAGATAGATAGATAGATAGATAGATAGATA
>JAPTHA010000005.1:22545057-22571428 GCA_029814585.1 Gymnapogon annona | reverse complement strand
CCCCCCCCCCCCCCCCCCCCCCCCCCCCCCCCCCCCCCCCCCCCCCCCCCCCCCCCCCCCCCCCCCCCCCCACAGTCCATATTATTCTGACATCTTCTTTGTCCGCAATTTCCTGCAGATGCGGCGAAGGAAATGCAATATGTTGCTCCATTCCATTAGTTGAAAACAAAATTGTTTGGCTTTTGCACTGTTTAGAGCACCGGTCCCTGACACTCAAATACAATAAGTTCTCTCCAAATGGTTTGATGTTCACTGAGATAACCACTTCTGAGTGTATTGTTATCAACATAAAACGACTGAGAAATGTTTGTGGATGAGAGTAACAAGTTGTTGTAAAAACAAGAAACACTTCCTTTCATCAAGCCTCATTTTATTCCTTTATTTTCCCCATGTGGTTCAAAAGGCACGATGGTCCTATTCATGGGCCATTTGCCTTATTTTTCCACCACTGCCTTCTTTTTCTTCTACCTTCATAATAATCTTCAGTACAGTAACGATAATGTGTAAACAACATGCTGAAAGGGTAGAGTTCTCACTGTCATAGATGGGGATTCAAAAAGGAGAACGGTTCCCATTTTTGTTGGAGGTGTGTGGGCAAGACTGTGTACAGACAGGAACCAGTGTGTGATTCAGCTACGTACGCTCAGGCCTTTCCATAGAGGTGGGAGAAGGCGTGGGGGGGCTATTTATGGTATAATATATATATATATATATATATATACATATATGTGTGTGTGTGTGTGTGTACACGCACACCCTCTCCAGTACTATACACACACACACACACACACACATATATATAGTCTCTGACCCTGCTGTTTGAGGACGTTATCTTGTATTGTTTGAATGTAACAGTAATGTCGTTCGATCAAAAATCCAAAGCAATATTAACAAAACAACAAACAAACAAGACCTGTTAAATCTGTCACTGGAACCTCCTGAGATCTCAGTAAAGTGTTTTTTTTTACATTAAATAATTGCTTTGATTGGAAATAATAGGATGCAACAGCTTTTTTGTTTCAAATTTTCTCTCTTTTTAAATTTTTTATCATTACCTTTTTTTAAGTAAAGCCATGGATCTCTTGTCCCAAACGCAGGACTGGGTCTCAAGAGACTTAGACTTCCTTTATTGTCGTTATATGGACCCACACAGTTACGTGTTTTACATGGTGGATTGCTGAAGTTACTCTATGTCTCAAATGTGCACATTTAGCTGCACAAAACACGAGAGAAAACCACATGCAAAAAACAGATCAAATACAGAAAACTAAAGTGGGAGAAATTAGATATGGACACATTATTGACTTTTGCTCCTGGGATCCACAAAGACATTATCCAACACTTCTATTCCCATAACTGGGAAATTAGATGCCTTTTACAACAGTGTATATCATGGTGTGTGCTGTTAAGCTACACAGCGACACTTTAAAGTGCAGCTGTCATTTTTATGCGCCCTCACAGAGTAGAGCTCCAATACAACTTTTATGTGCAACACTACAAGCCTTCATCATTGGTCATTGCAGGGGTTTGGGTCGAGATGGCCGGGGTGTGAACTAATGAGGACATTAGCCAGTATTTTAGGCGTAAATTGAGGGTTTATCAGGCAGGAGGGCGCTGTATAAAGATGTCAGTTCACGTGTGATTCACGTCAGATTATTACTGCTGTCCCCGCCCGGGTCCCGCGTCCACCGCTGCGGCCTAATCGCCACTGTGTGCAGATGAGAGATGCAATGAGCACAATGAGAAGTGCTTAGTGACTATAATGATGCGGATGAGAGTGTGATGCAATAAGAGGATGGGGAGCCGGCTCAACCCATCAAACCTAAGTACACCCCTGACCCTACTGTACTATGCGGTAGCACACACACTCACACACACTCTCCAGTGCAAACACACACACACTCACAGTCAGACTCACTTGTTCATCTGCTCAGCTACGGCTGCATTTTATTCCTTCAAACAAAAGACATATTCTTTCCATATTTCTTTTTTTTTCCCTCCTCCCCACCCTCAAGTTAAATCTGACAGTAACAGACACGCAGAGTCCAGCTAATCTGCTTCCTGCTCGTGTTCTTCGTCGTATTTCCCCCGCTTTGGATCCCGGCCCAATATTGCAGATTTCTATAAGAGGAAACAAGACGAGGAAAAAAATTTCAAAAGGGAGCTCAAGTGTCTAAAATGAGCTTCCAGCAAGAGTGCGTTGCAGAAGAGCGAAAGAGCTACATCGTCCTATTTGCATGAGCGGACAGAAGGTTAATAACACAAGCCCTGCTGTGACAAAGGAGAAAAAGAACATAGAGGAGGTAGGAGGGATGGAAAATGCTGATCCTCCACTTCTGGCTCCTGAGAATCCATCTAAGACACAAGGGAGGAGCGTGGAAGTAATTAGAGCCCTGGATATATGATGGGTTTCATGTACAGCACCACCTCCCCTTTTCTCTGCAGCACCTCGTTTTCCCCCAATGCATGTTGATAAGGGACAGTATTGGAACGAGCAGTGGAGCGAGCAGTGGAACGAGCAGCGGAACGAGCAGTGGCGGTGGCGGCCGCGATCCGAACACGCGCAAAGGTGTCGCAAGGCAAACTGATGGAAGCCTTTTGTGGCGTTTGGAAAACAGGGTGCGAGTGTGACAGGGAGACAGCTTTGTGTGGGAGGCAGAATCAAATGTCTGCGCTTTGGCTTTGTTTTAGCGCGGATGGTGAATTATTTCCCGACAATAAAAGCGTCTCAGAGTTGAACAAACACGCTGGCAGTCAAGTACAGTTAAAAAGAGGGGAAAACAAACCCAATGGCGTTATAAGTCTGACATTTGTTTGCGCTGCGAGACCCGGAGTGTGAATGTAGCACGCCTTGCAGAAGTTCAGAAAGCTTCTTTTAGCTACCCTCTCCTTCCTAAATCATGGCTGAAGAGTGCAGTTCAGAAGTCACCAGAGGGAATTGATTATCAACTGGCGAGGGCTGGATCCTTCCGAGCCTTGGCATAATGAAGCTCTCTATTTCGGGACCATCAGGTGTTTTTTAGGCTCCTTGTCGCTATTTCTAGTCTCTCTAGCTTCTTATCTGTATCCGCGGATCATACCAGCCTAGATATGAGTGCACTGGGAATACAGCATGAATACATTTTTTAAGTCTAATTCAAAGTTACAAAGTTACAAAGCTTTTTTTTTTCTCCTTTTTTTTTTTTTTAGGGTTGCAACTAAATCCGCATTGCGATTATTCGGCTACGACAGCGTTCCAATGGCTTGACATGAAAACAAAACCTAATATGCAAACGGCGGGGCAATTAAACACACACACACATGCAGGTGCACGAGGCGAATGTGCACGTACAGATGCAAGAATGCACAAACAAGCTATAAATAGCGGAGATCCATGGCAACCTGAGATTTGTTGTTCTCTGTCACATGCTGCTGAGAGCAAGAGAAGAGCGGGGACTTAAATAACACCGGGAGATTGGTTTGTGTGAGAGGCAAAGTCAAAACAAATTACGCCTTTTCTATCACTTTGGGCCCACCGGTAAAGCATCTGAAATAGCTTTGTGCCTGGGGACATTTTACCACTGAAAGAATATGGCGGCAATATCCTCGGAGGACTTTAAAAACAAAGGGATGAGGGGACGAGGAGAGGACGGGGCTGAGAGGATTTAGTTTTCCTCCAGATCACAGGTGGTGCCTTGACCACCTAACTAACTCTTTTCACTTTATCCCCTCTCCCCCCCCGACCCCCACCCCTCCCACACACACTCTCCACCCTCCTGCTCCTGTCGCTTCCCATCCAGCTGCACTGCGTCGGTGTCACACTGATGGTCTCTTCCTTTGACAAATGCAAAATGCCATTACACTGATGTAGAGAGGGGTACTCCAAAGTGGTCCGAATTATGACATTCTAACATAATGAATATGGAATTTGTACTCTGGAGAGGCAACTCTCAAGGTTTTTATCCAATTTCAACCAAGTCCAGTCTTTTGATTTCATCCGTTTCCCCAATGCGAGAGAAAGGCATCTCTACCTTTCTCCTTATAAACTGACCTTCAGTAGACCTTTTTGATTTTGTTCTTCTTCTTTTCGGTCTCTTTCTAATGCAAGTCTCCACTAGGAAAAAGCCCAGGCTCGCACTTCTCCTGTGCACTCTGTTTTACTTTGCAACATGAACGTTGCTCCGACGTGAGATATATATCAGCCTTTAATTGATTTTGTTTTGTAAGATAAAGTAATTCGGCGCAATTGTTTCAGTTTGGCTGTGTATTTGCCTCACTCCCATATGCTGTTCATTAATTTGCAGCTAGTGGGTGATTTATCAACCTATTACACTTGGGCTTGAGCCCTCACCACACACACACACACACAAACACACACACACACACACAACCGCCTGCTGTTTGTTCCCCTTGGTATCTTGAGGAGGCACGCATGTGGCACTGCTTTGGTGGCTGGTGCTGTAATGTCTCTGCTAAAGGGCTGGGAAACAGCCAGGCCTTGTCAGATTGCAGATGGATGGGCCCACGGGCTCCATACACACACAGGCCACCTGCCTCGACATGGGCCTGGACTGAACTGGACTGGTCACGACCTACTTGGGCACTATTGAGAGGCTAAGTGGGGTAACCAGGCCAGGACTACATCAAAATGCTAATACCGTAAGATGAAAATCACTAGTAATTACCCAAGTCCGTACATAAAAATTATCACCTTTGTTTTGGTTGGAAGAACTGAGTGTGTTGCATTAATTAAAAAGGCAGTGAATAAGCATTAATTAATTCATGAAAAAGCATTTAAGGAAGCAATAGATAACTTGGAGAGAGTGGATTCTGCTGCTCTCAGATTGCAAAACAAAATCAATATGGTATAAGGTAATAAGTGGAGGAGAAAAAAAAATTAAAGCCTCCTGATCTTTCCAGGAAACAAACAAATCCACATCGAGAAAGTGTTTTTTTTTATCCACACCTTTAGAAAAGAGACAGAGCCCTGACCAGATAATGGAGCTGAATAAAAGGAATGCAGTATTAATCTGACATCACGTATTTCAAAATGGATTTCATCACCAGTTACATGTGTGGCATTATGTAGCGTTAACTACTTTTGTTAAACCCTGTGCTGGTGAGAGGCGCTGATAAGAGGGGGGATAACACTTCTGTTGTTATGATGGCTTTGGAGAGCCGGTTAAATGGATTGTTTTTTCTACAAGTAGCAGTTGCAAATTTACAGATTGAACAGTAAAACGGTGCTGTGATACTTGATTTTTTTTTTTTTTTTTTTGCACAATTATCCACCAGACATGTAGTACACATATTAAAAGGTGTATTAAAGCAATGGCAGCAGTGGTCTGGAGTGGATATCAAACTTAAATGTTGCAATTGTTTCATTTAAAGTCAGGACCCAGAGAGTAAAATATCATGTGACAGTGTGTGTGTGTGTGTGTGTGTGTGTGTGTGTGTGTGTGTGTGTGTGTTTTGTAAGTTTTTCGACTGAAAAGGCCTGAAGTCTGTTTTGGAAACTTATGATCAGTGGACAGATGCTCCGGTCCTTGACCTCGCAGCTTAAAACCACATCAGAGACGGACACTCTGGCCACGAGAAGCTAATCACTGTCGAAGAGAACATTTCCTGGAAAGAGGTTTTCAACAAAAAATAAAGTGTTTGGGGAGTGTCTGTCGGGTGTTAATCCGTCTGTCACCGCGCACCAGCATCCCTGAGCACAAAGCCATGACTGTACAAAAATTGTTTTCCCTTTTGTTTTTGGCATTGAGGAGCCTTGTATTAACCCCATCCTACACCACCTACAAGAGACGCATCAACATCGTATACATCGGCTGATGACCAAACTGATGACCTTAACAACAGCCAACACTAAACACACACACACACCTTTCCAACCTGTCCAATGTTGCCAAACATAAAATCAGCCAAATATTTTCACTATTGCAATGCTCTACACACCTCGAGTACTTTTCTGAATGTCAATCAAATAACAGGAGGAGATGAACAACACTACAGACTGCATTCCAACACCAGACAGAAAAGCACACTAAAACGGCAAGAGGACGACGCATACTTCTTTAAATTAAGGATATATTCACAGCTTCCCTGGCCTTGTTTCTGGAAGCTAAATTCAGTGCGGTGAAAATAAAGACACTGGGCAGCATTTTATTTTATCACAACTCGAAGAGGCCTTATCACCTGCGAGCGTGATAGAATCACAGCAGATATCGGAAAAAGGCAAGATTGCAATTATCTACCACTCTAATGTTGTCTTCATCGTATACAGATGGGAAGCTACACAAAATCAATTTCGGGGCTTTGGTAAATGAAAAACAAATCACAGGTTATGATTCTGATCATTTCACTAAGGCGGCTTTCTTTCATGGCAGACCTGTTTGACATTCATCAGCATATCCTGCTGCCTACGTCACCTTAAACCCCGCCACGTCTCCTCACTCAGACACGAGAAACGCAATCGCCTCGGAAACGCTGCTTTATTCCACTTTGCAGCCATTTAATCTGTGTTAATTAATTGTATGCAAGATTTTTTTTTCACTTAATGAGGTAGAACACATGCAAACCTAGTGCCTCTATTTCCTCTTGAAGGATCAATAATTCCACTGAACAAATCCTTAACTCTTTTTAGACTTTTTTTCTGTTCTCTAACTTTTAAGCGGATAGATGAAGATGCAGATTCAGATACAGATTAATTTTATTAATCCCCAATCGGAAATTCAATTCCCTTCAGCTCAAGAAAAGGATATTTTCAAATTGAATTTAATTGAAGCATTTTTTTTTGAAGTAACAGATGAATCTACTTAATTTCCAAATATAAATTTTATAACAAAGAATACATAGCCTTATTTTTTTGAGTTGAAGTTGGAATATCTTTACTTTCACTCTATTATACAGAGCGGAGTTAGGCCTTAAGGAGAGTGACACACACATCCAGGACCAGTACGGAGATGAAATCATATCTGACGTTAATAGGTAAACACACCAACGCAAATAAACCCTATTAAAAAAACTGACATGTTTAATTTAGCTGAACTTCTTGCCTTATCAGCTCAACGACATTTCTGCTGAGAGGAGCGAGGGATGCGAGAACTAAGTGTTGAGGGAGAGAGCAGCACAGGTAATTATACTCCATACACTTGTAATTTAGGGGGTCAAGCTAAGTCCCTCCCCTTTGTTCTACAATCAATAGCCTCGGAGGAGGTTCGCTAGAGCCTGGAAGAGAGACAGCAAGAGGAAGAGAAGGGGACAAGACAGAGGGAGAAAGTTGGCGGGTCCTTTTATTCAGCATTAATCATTTAACAGCGTGACTGTGGGCAGGTGGGAGAGCAAAAACACAGTCCAACACAAACACTTAAGTAGTCAGGTGCAACAGGGAAATATCTGCTGGCATTAACAGGCCCCAAAAGGAAAACAGGGACTGCATGGCACAAACGGATTGGCTGCAGAAGAAGGCACAATAAAAGAACTGAGGATGACTTGAGAGAGAGAAGAGAATCATTTTGACTTAATCTAGCATCTGTGGGGAAAGTCGGCCCTGACTTTATTGTTACCGTCGAGCAAGTAACTTCGTGAGTTTATTTGATGAGAGAATAGGGCTAGCTCCAGTAGTAAAAATAAATAAAGAAATAAGAAACAGAGAAGCGAAGAGGAGGAAGGAAAGTGTATCACTTTTTCTCTACAATCCTGTTAGAGCATCCTTTTTTTTTTTTTTTACAACCTCTAACTGTTCTACACAGACGCCCTGGAAGTCACAGTAAACAGGAGAGAGGGCAAAGGCCTGAAAAACACAGCTTTATTCGCCGCCACTTATTTGTGCTAAGATGTGTAACACTTTACAACAAAACAGTATTAAATTAGATTATTATTAGTAGTAATAAATGAATGTTTTTAGTACTGTTTCCGGAAAATGTAAAAAAAAGAACACTAACAAGACTTTCATTCATTCAGATTTTTTTGGACTCGATATCAAAGCTGAGATGCCAACACTTGGCAAATATTTTGTTTAAAGCAGTGTCTGACTTTGATCACAGATTTGTAAAACCCCAGTCATGTCCTACTGATCACTAATCCATGAGTCTGTCCATACTTACAAAGCTGAACGTTTCCCTCAGGGCTTCATAGATGACTCCATCATAAACACAGGCCACTTGTTTACATGACAAATCTCCATCACCTTTACCTCCATCCACTGACTAGACTCATTCTGTAAAACCACGCTGGTGGACTGGATCATTTTACTAGTAGTTTTCTGGTAGAATCTGTGACAAACCATCATTCACTCAATGCACTTCAGGACAGGATTTCCTAAAAGGCCCATTTGGGTTTGTTATGTAAAGAAATGGACTGTGTTTATGATGGAGTCATCTATGGAGCCCTGAGGGAAGTGACTGAGGTTAGTCACCAATTGAAAAATTTGTGATCAAAGTAGTGCGCCGCCTTAAAACCAGAAGCAGTCAGACGGAAAATGTGACGAACCAAAAGATCATGTCTTCTGGGTTTGAAAGTCTGGAAGGCCTGGAGTCTTCTCTGGAGCCTGTGATCGTTCAGCAGCTGCTCCGGCCCTTTACCTTCAGGCTTAAAACCACAAATCAACAAAAGTTTTAACCACAGATCACTGTGGTTAAAGAGAGAGAGTATTTTCGGGAAAGACCTAGGAATGTTTCTGCTAAAACAGGGGTGCCAAACATATGATCCGTAGAGCAAAACCGGCCCACTAAAGGGTCTAATCTGGCCCATGAGATGAATTTGCTAAATGCGAAAATTCCATTGCCATTATTATCATGGTGTCGAAATAACCTCAGTTCAGGGGCCATATTCAGCAAGTGGGTCACAACAGAAAAATACTATCATGATAACATACTGTTGTCTTTATTTTAGTGTAAAAAAAATAGTAAAAGAGTTATATGAAAATGCCCAATTAAATAAAATACACACAAAATTTCACAAAAAATATGAATAACTTTAACAAATATGAACAAACTGAAATATCTTAAGGGCAGAGAAATTTTACCTAATATTCTGCCTGTTATTAAACATTCTGTGTGTTTGTTGATCCACTGTGACGTTGTAAAGTACATGTGTAAATGAGACGCTGGGGCGTAATTCTGGTAGAGCTGCAGTTCATTGTTGTTCATATTTTTCTAAGGATTTACATCATGTAATTTTACTCTTCCCACTGTCACTGATTCCCGAAACCAGCCATGTTTGACACCGCCGTTCTAAAAGAGTACAAATGAATCACAGTATATGTAGTAAATGTAATAGAGTAATTTAAAGTTGTGTGGGTGATGTAACACCAAAACAAGTTTCAGCTCTGGATGCTTTTGTTTAGTGCAATGCAAGCATGTTGAATTTGTGTCCTTGTCATTATTTTAGCATTTTACTAAACCATACCACTTGATTTTTTTGTTGAAAAATTTGGATTTATTATGACTTGCTGAATAAGTACGGTACACTCCAAAAACATGACTGGCTTATTAAGCCTGGGTTAAAATCTGGGTGAACATAAAATGCTCACTCCCATTAAAAACAGTGGTCAACTTTGTTTGTGCATATCCACACACACTTGACACTTGGCACTTGAGCATCGTCTTTGCGCAGAACCAAGATGCGAACACTACTGTTTCCATCTCCGCTGAAATAGGAATCTGTCTTGGCCCGCACTGGCTTCCGCCGTCTCCCAAACAGATAGAGATAAGGAGGGACGCTATTGCAGTAATGTCAGTCTTCAGCCAAATGGATAAACCTGGATGGCAGGCTTTTCGCCAGCGATAAGGTTGTTACTGCCACAGATCTGTACGAGACAAGACTCAGCTATCTAAAAGCCCAGCGGAACAGGGACCCTGCTCACATGCCCACAACTTCCCAACGCAGACCAGGGTGTACTGATACCAGTGTTTTTAAGAGACCTGAACGGTACCGCATGAACAAAATACCCTTGTTTCTTCTGGTCTTTGGAATGAACTGGTGTTTTGGCTCGTATATAAATGTATGTATATAAGCGTATGTAGTGGGGCCGTGGCTCGGGTGGTAGAGCAGGTTCTCCAATCACCAAAGGGTTGGTGGTACGATTCCAACACTGTAATGGTGCTGTGCTGTTGTGTCCTGGGGCAAGACACTTCACTCACCGTGTGTGAATGATGAACTGGCTTGCCTTGAGTATCTCCAGTGACATCTCCCCCCCCCCCCGGGGATTCAGAAAATGAGTGAGTCTTTATGTAGACAGACATAACGTTTCCTGTGGAGCCTTTGACTGAAGCCACTCTGCGTTGTGGTTGATCCTTGATCTCTACTGGGTGGGAAAAATTTGGGCAGTGACAGGCACTCGGAGTTGCCACGTTTGCCAAAGCCACCTCGTCCCAGACTGAGCAGGGGGTGGAGTTCCTGACAAGCCGCATCACAAATCATTGTTTTGTTTCATCTTATCAGAGCTTTGAAGCGTGAGGAGCCAGCGGGGGAAGTAAGATTATTCAGCTAAATTCTGCGAGGGAAATTACAGCTCCGTGGCAGCAGGTGCGTCTCCAATCACCTCCCTCTCATCTCCAGGCATAAACAGGCACGCCAACCTGGACAGAGATGCATATGCAACGACAAACACCTGTACATAGAACGCGTGCACAAAATGAATGTACACCTGCTCTTCTGTCTTTCCTGAGACCACAAATCCTGCAACCGCCGAAAACGCAGCGATGATCACTCACAGACACAGATCCACACATGATCTCGCCACCAAGCAGCTCCAGAAGAGGTAATTCTCTTTCTGTTTGTTCGACAGAGAAGGGGAGGGGAAGATAGGAGTGGAGTGGGGGGAGTGTAAATCTAACATAGGGCCCCGTGGCAGAGCCCCCAGGATCAAATCCAATTCTGGCAAGATACACATTAAGCCCCGTCAATCACAACAGTGCCCTTGGAATGCAGCAGAATGGTGATGAGAACCACAAGGGGAGTCTCTTTTTCTTGAAAGCTGGGATGGAGCCACTTAGACACACATCTGTGAAGGCACACGTTAAAAAAAAATAAATAAATAAAAACACTCTATCCTGAAGGGTCCCGATATTTAACGCCGCCCTGACGCAGAAAGACACATCCGTTATAGAACTGTATAATATCATCCACACTTCAGAGATCACAGAACCACTCGAGAAATAAACACACGTTGAGAAATAAACATTAAAACCTGGCAGTTCCACTCACAAAACGTGGTTTATCTTTTCAGCAAAGAGGGGAAAAAAATGGCCCACGCTGTTCGGCTCACAGCGTGGGATTGTTCAGGCTACAGTGGAAGCGACAGTTAGCCTATTTACTTTTATTCTGGACTTTTGCTAATTATCTTAACTACACAACTAATTATCTTCCACATCAAAGAGCCCTGAGCCCTGCTGGTCCAACCCCCTGACACAGACACACACACAAACACACACTCCACCACCGTTTCCGGGCCCAGCAGAATCATGACATTAACAGATAATTAAACGATCGCCTCACTGCGTTTGATGGAGGCGCATGTGACGAGGAGCCATTTTCCATTTATGTGAATGGGAAGCAGAGAGGGTTCCTTCAGTCAGGTTTAAATATAGCTATTAGATCTCAGGTAGTGAGCGGTACACACTCCACTGGAAGCAGGCGTAGTTTGTTAGAGATTAGGGGTAAGTAAATGGTGCCTCGAGGGACCATTGATATTTTTTTTTCCTCCAGGCCATTATGGCTTCATCCATGCTGAGCAGCTCTTTCATCTGATCCATGAGCCAAACTGATTCTGATCCCAGTCCACTCCAGTCAATGAGTACTTGATCAGAGCCCAAAAGCCACGGCTTAACAGTAGGCGCCGTACGCAGGAAAAAGAACACGCATTTAGGTACATATGCTTTGATTCGGCTCGTGCACATCATCCGCAGCGCCTCTAGGCTCCTGCTCCGCAAACAGACAATAATCAGGTCATCTGGCATCAGGCGCGAATCCTTCATTAACAATCTCACCATAATCTGCACGGAAACATGTGACTGTTGGAGAAATTTACATGAGCTGCATTTAAATTCCTTTGAAGTTGTTTGTTTTGCTCACCTTGGAAACACACTATTTCTACTTCTCCTCCGTGGTAAGAAGTAAACGCACCCCATAAATATTTATCTACCTAGGGCCTGTGCTATTCTGGCCCAATGTTTTGAACATAGCCACTGGAGATTGGGCCTATCAGGGACCCGCCGAGAAACAAAGATACGGGGAAGGAGAGAGGGAAGTGGGAGCTGGAAGACGGCGGTAAAGGATAATATTTTTTGTGCGCGTGTTTGGGAATGGAAAGTGGACGGACGGTGTGATGTTTAATGCAGGAGATTGGACCGCGGTTCAGAGTGAACCTCCTTAAAGAGTCACCTCACACTCCCTGAACTTTTAGTCACAAACAAGAAGAGTCCTGGCTGCATTTTTTTAGGCGTGTTTATGATTTGATTAATCAAAGTGAAAACATACTCTACACCTTCAAACATCATCTGTGCATATACAAATAGTATGTGTACGTGTGTGTGTAAACTGAATAGAATTTTGCAACCTTCAGAAATAAATAATCATAAATAATGTAACTTTAAACAAGGTATGTGCAGATGTGAAGAAGGTATTTTCTGATGGTATTCTTTTTCTTCTGATAAAAGTCAAATTCTTACATTCACAAACACAGCAGCGCGTCACGCCTTTCCAGCGTCAGGTTAGCAAGTCTTTTTTTTCAAAGTTAGTAAAAGTGTGTGTTTTACCTTGCTAACATCTTCTTCTTCTACTGCTACTTCTTCTTCTTTCTTTTTCTGTTTTACTGGCGGTTGGCGATCAGGATACTGGTGCATTACCGCCACCACTGGACTGGGCTGGATCGTATAACCAACTATTATTCCTTAATAGTAAAAAGCAAAAAAAAAAAAAAATTGAAAACAAAGCAAAACAAACAAAACAAAAAACAAAACTACTAATAATAATCAGTGGCGGGCCGTGCATTTCAGACCTGGGCCAGCAGTGATGTCCTACCGGACTTAATCCACCTCTTAAAACCATCATTCTGATCCTTGCATCTACACATGATGTATTTAGACCAAAACACATACAACTGTATCACCTGAACAGAGTTATATTAGTCTACTGAGTACACTAATAACAGAGAAACAAAAGGAAGTGACATCGATCAGACACAGCAACCGACCCAGGTGTGCACGGTTCCGGCCGCTTCAGGGTCCGCACAGTTGATGCATCGGTCATCCGTGTGCACCGATCGTGGTGCACCGATCAGTGCACGCAATTGGTGCACGGATTGCAGCAGCGCACCGATCACGGACCCAGGCATGGACAGGCACAGACCCAAGAGTCTGTGTGTACCCAGGCACGGACCCAGGTCCGGCCGTGGTCGGTGTGACCTACCGTGCAACGTGATCGACCGTCCGAGGTCCGTGCTTGTCAGAAATATTTTAGGAATATATTTTTAACAGTAATATTAACTTACTTTTCAGAGCCTGCCAGCCATGTTATCATAGTTCATAGTTATCAGCTATGTGGCGGGGGTCGCCAGTCTCTCTTTACAGTGTCTTTTCTTGAACAGTTTTTCTTGAGAATGGCGTTGTAATTAAATCCGTGTCGATATCTTCACCTCCTTCAACCATTGTGGGATGAAAAAACTTGAACAACTTTTTCTTTAAAAACTAAAAAAAACTTGTCACGCTACACAAATGATGAATTTTTTTTCTTTTCTTGCAAATGATCAATTTCCTTATTTCCTGCTTATCAAATTGACATGATTGTCTGCTGGCTTTACATAGCTCCTCCTCTCTCTATTGTGTATGCAATCAAAAGACGTGCATGCACTTGTAACAGGGTGAGTCAGTGCAGGAAAGAGCTAGCATCCGGATAGCAGAGCCGTAAAGATGACCAGAGGAATCGGATGATTTAGCAGGGACGTAGCTTTAATATAAACAAAGCTGGCATTGGTTCCCGGACTAGGGATGTAGTCAGGATCTAATACATTAGACACCTCTAGCATGTGGAAGGAGAGACCAACAGTCGAGACCGACTCCCGCTGTCACCGGAAGAGAAGGAAAACAGGAAGAGCGGAGGAGAAACCTCAACATCTCCATAACAGAAAGAGCATCCCTAGTGCCCAACAGGGGCACTACACAACCAAAACATAACATGTATAGTGTAGTGACCATTACACACTGATGCTATAATAGGCCCGCTAGATGGCACCAGTGAGGACAAACTTGACGCTGCCGAGTAACAGCCATAAGACCACCAAGAGCTTCCATCCATTGTAAAGCAACTGTGCGCCAACACAGTCGCTTCTGAAGCCCGAGAGGCAGATTGTCGACCCTGGCAACACATCATAATGAATAATGATTGGATAAAAACTCTGACATAAACACTGCCCTCCAAATCTCCACCTGGGCAAATCTATGAAATGAAGAGTATAGACCATGGAGAATAATTTAATACATATTTGTGGAAAAAAAAAAGATTTTTAAAAAAATATATTCCTGATTATGTTTAGGGTAACAGAGAAGGCCTTGCTGGCCTTGAGGTTCCACCACTGATAATAATACTGATTATAATCACAGTGAGGCAGCACTATTTACACCTCTACTCTTGCTAACATGCTCCGGCTTTCCGTTTTTTTTACATTCTATTTTATTGTATACATTTTCTGTATGCTGTTCTTATTTACATAAAAAAATATCATTTAAAAAATGACAGTAAGGTAATAATAGATATATACATACACACCTGTATACTAACATTGCTGGGAAAAAAAAGAATTGCCAGGGTAGTCAGGGTCTGATCTGTGAGAGTCTGAGAGTGATCTTGAACGGGTCTTAACCGTGTGTGTGTGTGTGTGTGTGTGTGTCCAGATAAAGTTCTCCTCATTCCCAAATGTTAAATGCTAAAATACCAAACGCTCATTGCAAATCTGCCAAATTACTTACAATGGTTTCCAAAGCAAATGTAACAGAATAACGTGGTATTTTCAAGACCTTTGATGCCAGATTTAGGCATTAATTCTCCATTTTAAGGATAATTAGGGCCTTCAATTAGGAAGATAAAATTTAAGATATTTTTAAGGATCCGCAGATTTCCTGATTAAGTTAATGTAATGCACCGATAAGAATCATGGAGAGTCTGGCTCTAAAATCTTATATTATTGATGGTTGTTTAAGAAATGTGAAACTACATCAGTCAGAGTTAAAGAACTTGTTACCACTGAAACATATTCATCACTGCAGTAATGATCCAATGGAAGGATGTGAACTACTTGCTGAGTTAAATCCAGAAGGCAATTTTTAAACTTCCATACATTTATCATTATTATTACTTTTTTGCAGGTTGGCAGTGTATATACCAAATAAAATGACAGAAGAAAGAAGAAACGCAATCTGACTGACCCCCCCCACCTTTGTATCAAGATGCTTAACATTTTAACCCATAATGGCTCAGTGTCTCTGCTTTATAAATGTTAAGAAAACAATATTGTGTGAAGGTGAAAATAAATAAATAAATAAAATAAAAAATAAGATCCCTCACGGAGTGTGTCAGTTTCATTCTGAATTAATCCGGCCAGGAAAGTCAAGAATGCCAAGCAAATCTAAGAAAATAACTACTTCTCTTTCCCCTTATTGCCAAAAATCTCTAAGATGGAAGAAAAGTTATCAGGAATTAGTTGCCAGGTCTGACACCGACGTGCTACACAGCCAATTCTGGCTGTCACCTCCTGACGTGGATCCCAAGAAGTACTGGGAGCACAGGTTCGTGATAATCAGATCTATGAATATGAAATGCGAGCGCACACGGATGCAGGTATGAAGGAGTGTGTTTCCACCAGCGTCCCCGTGCACATGGCGGAGCGTGGATGTGTGGGAATGTGACATTTCCTCCCTGAACCCTGATGACACCTCTCGGCAGGGGGGCTGGATTTGACATCAGCATACTGTCTCCACATACACACACCGATACAGGGGCGAGCTCTGCAGGTTTCCGTTACTTGAGACCCCTCCACCGGGATGTTATTGCCGCCCGTGGCACCCTGCTCCACCGGGCTAATGAGTCTGCCTCAACTCAGTCAAAGTCATCTGATGACACTGATGTGGGGAGATTGATATTCACGCTTGACTCGCCGTCCTCTCCACTTGACTGCTGTGTTTACCTCCCCACACAATTAGTATCTGTTGAAGACAGACAGACACTGCGAGGAGAGAGGGATGGAGTCAGATTCGGAGCCGCGTGTTTGTGCGACTACATTAGCACCATTTGTTTAGAAAGATGGGAGATGTCTTTGATCGTGGCTTGAAGGTGGCTTTCTATATGGCGGGGACCATTACCAACTCATTTAATCCCCATAAAGCTATTTTACCTCTCTGAATGTCAGTGGCTGCAAATAACAAAAATGGAATTGGCTTAAGTTAAATGCATATTTCAACAGTTTTCATCCAAATTTGCATCTAAAACGTGCTTGACTTTGGCCTTTTAAGCAGCCCCCCTGAATGAGCCCACAGACTGAGACCCACAAGTGTGACGGCACCGGGCCGGGGCCCTCCACCCACGCACCAGCGGCTTACGTTCCATCCATCTCGGCCAGATAACTTTCAAATGAAAATTAGCATATGAACAAATAAAACCCTTATGAGAACTGTACACCCACTCTCGGAAAGGAAGAAAACGCAGAGAGAAGTACGGGCGGCCGGTGATTGGTACGAGCAGACTCTGAGCAGAACCGGCGGAGAGGCGCCATGTCTCCAGACTGATTTAGCATTAATTGACATTCTCTCTAATCGGTGCATTCACCATTTGAACACAGTGATGAAGGCAGTTCAGAAGCTGAATACTGATACCCGCCTGAGAGGGAGGAACACTGGGGCTCAGGCGGGCAGGTGAACGAGGGGGTTGTGTGCAGGTATCTGGGCAAAAAGGGAGGAGATTTTGTGTGGAGCCACAGCGCCCCCCGGTGGACACGGTAAACACCGACATCACCTTCAACCGTCGGATTCAACCGTGGACGACCAATTCATGGAGCATTTGTACATGTGGAACTATTGAACATGCTGTTGAATTGTTCCAGATATTCCACACACAAAAGAAAGAAAGTGGTAACTATGGTAACTGATATTTATAATCCCATTCTGAAATTCAAGCGCTCCTTCAGATCTTAGTGCAACATGCGGAAAAAGACCTGAGAACAGGGCTGTTGAGCCGCATTTTGTAAGAACGGTGCATTTTGTAATAAACGTCCAAAATGTAACAACTTTTTCATTTCATTTTGTAATAATCAGCCGCATTTTGTAATAAACTGCCCCAACGCATTTTGTAATCAATTTTGCCGCATTATGTAATAAGTTATTACATTTTGAGAAGATTATTGCAAAATGCACTTGCAACTTTTTTATTCTCTAGGAAATGTAATAACATGGTGCATTACGTAATAACAATTCTAAAGCATACTTTGTTAATTGTATTTTTATTTTACTTTAAATTATTTGTAAAAGCTAGGCCTGTTATTATTACCACTGTATTAGCCTAGTAGCAGTACTTAGCAATTACCATCAGTAATTCAAAGGTTGCATTAACAGAGAATATTCTGTAAATTCCAGATTTTTTTGCAGTTTATTACAAAATGCGTCAGTTTATTACAAAATGCGGCTTTATTACAAAATGAAATGAAAATGTTATTACATTTTAGACGTTTATTACAAAATGCACCCCTATTACAAAACGCGGCTCAACGGGGTGTCAAAATCGTTTTAGTGCAGGGGCAATTATTCAGATTTGGCCGGAAGTGGGCGGAGCCAGTACAATAATAACAGAATTACATATCAATAATGTCAACTCCAAACTGTCCTCCTATGATGAAAATGTTTACGTCTACAAACTGTCCTATAAAACAATGAATAACATTTACAACATCAATTTCTTTTAAGGAAAATCTGTGTAATTTTAACATTATACCTCAGTTTATAATTTGTACATGTACATTATAAAATTACACTGACTTCTCTATGGACATTTGAGGTTATTTATATGTATACATATATATATGTGTGTGTGTGTGTATTTTACTAAATGAAACTTGTTTTAGTGTGCAGGAAAATTACATGAAAATATTGACATTTCCAGAGAGACAAATTTGAAGTTGCAAATATGTATAAGTTATAATGCTAATATTTTTCCCAGTCTGTACATGGAACCTGTAGTATAATTTTTTTTAAATAACTTCATGGGCCGGCCACATTTGGCCCCTGGGTCGCATGTTTGACACCCTTGCCTCAGAAGGAGAGATTTCAAAGGAATGTTGCAATAAAAGCCTTGGGACCACTCATCTCGGCTCTACAAACACCACACAGTGCTTAGTTCATTCCAAGCATCTACACAAATTAAATGACACCTTCACACTGCGTTCGACACGAGGCTCCACATGCACCACTGGATCATAACTGTGTCATTTTGTCACATTGTCTCATTACGGTTTGGAATATTTTGGATCTACGATATTACAGCACCTTTAGATACTGACTCAACCAATAATCCCACTAAGGAAAAAAAATACACAACTTAACCCCTTCTGATGACAACTAATGTCATACTGGGGTACAGTGGCGAAGAAATACAGTGTTGGAAAGATGAAGGGGGCCCATAGTTGAAATGTTCCAAATTTATTGTTAAATATATAAATATAAATAATAAAATATAATAATGTTAAATGTCCCCTGTATTTTGAGGGATATAAATAAGTTTGAAAGGATTTGGACATAATTTGAGGCCCATCTCAATAACAGGTGAGGAGGGGCCGCTGTTACAGGGTGAGTCGGGTGTGTGTGTTCTTTGTTGTTGAGAATGATTTAATTTCTAAAAAACAGAAAAAGCAAAAGTTATGTAAATGTCAATTCTAAGCTGGATGTGCTTTTTCCCCTTTGTGTTAATGATTGAAATTATTGCGGTTGTCTCAAACTAAAGGGTTGTATCTGCAGCACCAGGATATCACCAGGGAGACCAAAAAATAATGCAATAAAAATAACTTCTCAATAAAACATGCAGAACTGATTGTGCTTTAAATCCTCCCTAAGCAGTTTCTCACCAGCAATTAATATTCATGTATGGCCTAGTTTTAAAGCCCCCCTCCTCCCCCAAAAATACACATTTTTAAAAAACACAACATTTTTATCATATTTTTTATTAGTATGCTTTTTTGATGGAGTGGAACACATGTTCAAACCGAATTTGCATCTTTTATTTTTGTTTTGCTACAAAAAAAGAGAGAAAAAAAAAAGAGTCCCAGCAATATTTTTATGACCTGATTAAAAAAAAAATAGTTAAGTACAAAATGAAGTTTACCAAAACTACCCAGTGCTACCCAGAAAAAAAAGACAATGATATAAAATGAAATATCCACAGCTACATTGTAAGAAAAAAAAGGGTTACTTAAAAAGAAGGCAAAGATCCACCACAAAATTTGCCATTTTACCACAATCAATTTGCACATCTTTCCTTGGACAAAGTAATGCAAATACTTTACAATAAGTTAACACAGGCACATCTCTATAACTACAGCAAAACCAAGTAACAGTCAAACGCATTACATAAAAATACACTTTTTTTCCTGTTTTGTTTTTTTTTGGCAACAACTTCACACATCACGCGAAAATGAATGAGCAAAAACGCCTGGGTAGCAACATTTTTGGTTTCTTGAGAACAATTTATGCTCTGTGTCCACAACATTAGACTGCCAGTATGAGCTGCAAAGACTTAACATATCATATACCATGTGTTGAAATTATATAAATATATATAAAACAAAAATATACAAAAACTATTTTAATACAAAAATGATTAATGTCAAATGGAAGGGAACGATTATAAACTTCAATAACTTAAAATTATGAAAAAGGAATACTTTCATACTTCTCAGGAAGGTAACATTTAGCCCTAAGCTCCGCAATACTAAGGCTTTTTGCACTGTTTTGTTTTTCTCTTGATCATACAGCACTCGCAAAATATCACTTACTTAGTGCCAAGAATGCATCAAGTATAAATACTAAGAAAACTCCTGTACAGTACCCATTTATGTCAAAACTACAAAATAAGTTAGTGCCAGGCAACTGTACATTTAATTTACAGTTTAATACAAAGGAAAGTATTGCGAAAAGACACAACTTCAGTTACAATGTGGGCTTTGGCTGCAGTTCGTTCAACTGACCAGAACTGAAATGCCTTCAATGGAGGCAGGAAAAGTAACGGTTTGTCTATGTTCGCTTTTTTATTTGGCCCTGTGGCTATGTTTTAGTAACTTGTTACAGTGAAATGATGATAAAGGCCGTATGGAAAGAAAAAAAACCGCTCAGTTTTGTGAAATATGTAAATATTATGTATATCATGTTTGGAGTGAGGGGAGGATGGATGAGGGGGAGGGGTCTCCAAGCAGTTACGAGCCTGTAAATGGAGAGAAGAAAGACACATTCATTTCAGCAGCAGCCGTTTCCCATCGGCAAATGGTAGGAGTGTTTGAGTAGGAATGGATGAGTAAAGACACCACCTGTTAGGGCAGGTGTCCAGTAAACATTTAGGTCTCCTGCAGAGACTGAGGGGGAGGAGCAGGGTATTTGGTACAGGAGAGGTACGAGTTTGTGTGTGAGGGGAGAGTTTGTGAGTGTCGTCAGTCCACATCACTGAGGTCGCTGACTGGCTCGTCCTGGACTATGCTCAGGTGGTTCATGGCACGGCTGAAGGCGATCTGGACTGCCTTTCGGATGCTCGAGGTGCGGCCTTCCATCATTTTTATCTTGTCTATGGTCTTGTCCATCCCCAGAGGGACCATCTTGGACCTAGGAAGCCACTGCCTAAAGGCAAAACAACACCATCAGAGTACAAGCTAGCAGACTTTAATTGAGGTTTTATGAGAACAGTGTCAAGTTTTTATGGATTTTTTCAAGTGTTACATAAAGAGTCTTCGTTCGTGTCGCCAGGACAGACTCAAATGATTCTACAGAATCTGTGAACTCTTCAGAAGGCAAGAACATGATTCCTTGACATATTCCCTCATTTAGTTTTTTTGATGATGGTGGGGGAGAGTGGTGTCTAACATGTTGCCTAATCTCCCATGGGTGTTAACTGGGTTGAGATCTGGTGACTGTCAAAGTCGGAGCATATGATTAACATCATTTTTATACAGATGACACCAGCCAGTCAGCTCTCACGCCCAACGGTTGAGGATGCTGTCACTGTGGAAAACATTCCCAAATCGTAGCAGTAAAAGTCCCCACGGCCAACGTAGCAACTGTATCTCCCTGGCTCTAGTCATCCTTTATTCAGGCCTGTGTCCTTCTCTTGCTGTTTACAACATTCAAACAGTCATCTGACAATGTTGCTTTCTCCACATCTCTGTAGAGCAGTGCCAGTGGTTTTTGCACCACTGAACTCCTACATGTGCATTCAGCTTTGTAATAAGATATTTATGCACTGTGACCCTCAATGAACTTATTGCTGATGCAGTCTGATCACGTCCTGCATTGATATTCAGTCACCTGAAGGAGATGTGCTCTTCTATTTTTCCTTACATATGATGTCTTTCACACCAATGATTTTCGCAAGTTCCAAAACATCCTCACTGTTCCCATTAAAATACAACACATCTTGGGTATGACCCACAGTCTACTCTCCATACTCAAATAAAGTCACGTCCATCTTTTCTCCTTCCCAGTTTCGTCCAAACTCAGTATCCACTGGACCTTTGAGTGCACTACATGGTCATCAGCTGTATTTAATAGTGCACCTGTTAAATATAACTAATTTATTAAGGGTTTCCTTTCCTTTGTTCACTGTCTGTAAATCTCATAAAGTTCCTCTGTACAGACACACAGTGCTTAAGTGGAATTGGTAGTTCTTACAGGTTATTGAGCAGCAGTGAGCAGCCACTGATGGGATATCCCATGAGTCAAATGCAGATAATGAACTTCTATATAGCGACCGTAGGGGATAAGTTGGCATTACAGAGACACAGTGATCACTGCTCCTAGGTGTAACTAGTAGAATGAATACCACTACAGCCAATAATGTCTGAATGAGGATTGCAATGGGAGTGGAAAATTGCTCAAAGGACAGAGAAGTGACAAACCATTAGCTGAAATATTGGCACACACATTTAGAAAACTGCACATTGCCTTAGTAGAAGTTGTAAAGAAAGACTGCTCTATTTATGCTATAACCTTTCCCCGATTAATGTAGTGCAGCTGAATTCTTCAAAAAGCCTCTGAACATGAGCGTAATTTGTTGTCTCTTAACAATTTATGCCATGCAGCCACGGGAGAATAATGATCACCCGACAGACAGGTTGACAGGTTTACCCTTGTAGAGACCTGTGTCGGCTTAAATCATTCCTACAGGCCTCAGCACTCACCAGCTGCGCTTGTTGTCGAAGAAGAGGACGAGGTAGAGTTTCTCTTCGGCTTTGTACTGCATCTGTTCTCCGATGCGAAGCACGTCCATGGGGGGCATGGGGATGGACACCCCATTGTGCTGGCAGCCCACACGCGGCATGTGGGGGTCGATAATCTATGCACAGCAGGGGAAGTGGGAATTACACACAAATCTCCTCTTCAAAGTATAACATAATGAAAGTGTTAAATGCACACACACAAATGCATGATGCATGCAGACTAATAGTGCAATTTGGGTTATATTCCACATAAGTCCTTTCATGCTAATATCACTTCAGCAGTGAAAGGCTGCCACCTAGAGGAAAAACAAATGACACATTGGAAGGTGAACAATTCATCATTCTTTACGTGGCAACTGGTGGAACTGCAAATACTTCTGAACCAGTTGACAGTGCCACGTTTAGGTTCCAACGTGTCCCAATGTGAAGAACACTTCTGATTTAGACAGTATTCAGTGACTGACATGCATTCTCTTCCACAAACACTCACCAAGGCAGGGTAGGAAGGGTATCCACTACATTTGGCCCAAACTAGCTTTAGGGGTTCCAATGCAACTGTTGCAGCACTAGCGGGCATCCAAATATTGCTGTTGCCAACCTCTATGGAAGCGGGAACAACACCAAACAAGTTATGTGTGGGTTTAAACACACATGGAAACAAATTTCAAAAGCCATGCTGTAAGTGCAGAACCACACAGTAGTCAGGGTGTGGAAATTAATTTTAAGAGTCAGTAGGAATGACAGATATTTAAATTTCTCTGCCATCTTTTTCATTTAATTAGCCAAACATGAATTTAGATTAAAAAAAGGACCTCCAGATACAAACTGGTTCGATGCCATGAGGGTAAGGCCAGTAGAAAGGCTCACCAGCCACTGCCAGTTTGGCTAATAGGTGCTACTTTATTTCCAACCCTGTTTACTTGTGTGTGTGAGAAGACCAGGTGTCCTCAGAGTTTATTGAGTTAATCTTTTAAAATCTTACTGATGCTGAAGACAGAATGACATATAAAACTAAATCTCCAGCTGAAAAGAACAAACAATTCGATACTTTTCATAACTTGCCTGATCTAATTTGAGTTCATTTAATATCAACAATTAATGTGATCATTTACATTAGCACGTAACTTGTTATATAACTTACATTAACAGTGTAAAAATCAAGAAGTGCAATCATTTCATATAATGACATAATACTGACTGAAGCTGCATGTAGATATCTTTGGCACATATTTTATAAAATAGTACATATGCAGTATGTTTTTTAAAATGTTGCCAACATACCAGCAGCAATTCGAGCAGCTTTTGCAAAATTTCCATTTTCGATGCAAGCGATTAATTCGCTCTTGTCATCCACAGTGTTTCTCCGGACCAAGGCAGGTTTCCCCTTCCCACACTTTGGAAGACTGAGAATGGCGCTAAATACAAAAAAATTAAATGTCAGGTTTTGCATCAGAAATAATTGAGTCTTGCTCTGTGGCGTTCAGTCAAGTAACACAAATATTAATAAAAGTGGTATTTCTTCAGATCCTCATTGTACCGGGACTTAATGGTGTAACTCGATTTCCTCTGTGACCGAACGATAACAAAACAAAGTGTAACAATTACCCAGTGCTTCCCTGCAGACTGCTACATGAGGAGATTGATGACTCAGATGCACAGCGTCTTCGTGGCTCCACAGGTCTACTTGCTCTGCTGGGATCTTCATGCTGCTTCTCCTCCTCTTCCTCCAGGAAACCACTTGACAAGCCTGGGAGAGGACACAAAAGTTCACATAAACCGAAATATGTATCACTATTTTTTCATAAACCCTTGCAATCCTAAAAAAGGACAGAATCTAATCTAAAACCATCGTGACCCAGTTGAAATAAGCACGTAAGCCGATGTAAAAATAAAGATACAGGTGTCAGTGCATGGTTCCAGTACTGCCTTATAATGAGTAGTGGGAATCTAACTGTGATCAATGTAAGCAATGTGCCTGATAAATGAAGCATTAACACTGCCCGGTTTCAAAGATGGCTGTAGAGCTAAATGCAGTTGTAGCAACTCACCAGGCTCGTGAAGAAAGGCCATTTCAATTCTGACCATGACTGCTTAAAAAGATACTGATTTTATTCCGGACACCCGCAAAATAGTACTTATTAATTTAAGCTGGCTGAAATGAATTGATGACAAAAACATACCAATACTTCAACATTCTGTTACTGAAATACTAGGTCCTAATGACGTTTTTATTTATCCTCAGCAGACTTCTCACCAGTGTCAAGGCGTTTAACAGGGGACTCGCCATCGTCTTCATGCCCATCCTCTCCTCCTTCTTCCTCATCATGCCTGCTCCCGCTGTGCTTCCTCTTCTTGCCGTGAAGGAGGGTCTCCAGCCTGGGTATGACCACTGACAGGAAGGACTTGGAACCCAGCTGAGGCTCATCTTCATCCTCTACCCCCTCCCCTTCGCTTATGTCAGCTCTGTCAGTGCCCTCGTCTTCACTCTTAGGGGGCTTCTGGGGACTGGAAGTCTTTGATTTGCAAAAGACCACTGAAGTCCGACAGTTGACTGTGCCCGTGGGCTCTGCTACCGTTGACGTGGCCACGACACTCATATCTCTGTTCAACAGTGAACTCTGGAGGTTGTCATGAGAGTGGCCATTGAGGCGTGGTGCAGACGACAGCAGGTCTGGTATTTCCCCAGCAAACTCTGTACACTTGTTATGAATCTTGTCTTCACAGTCTGGGGTGGTGTCAATAGGTTTAAGCGTAGGGGGCTCAGGGTCTGCATCAGAGTGGATGAGGAGAGGAATGGAGTCTGAAGGCTCCAGTTTGGGAGGAAGAGATTTATCTCCTGTGGGGAGAACGAACAGAAAGTGAACAAAAAAACGACAAACCATTTAAATGTGTAACTTTCCCTATGAAATCAGCATTAATCATTTAAACTGTAACCAATTGTAAAACACGGATTATTCATCCTATGGTGCACAAGCTTCCCTACTGTCCTTGCAAATTTTTACTTCCTTGTGCACCACAATTGTTTCTTTTTGTCTTGAGGGTACAATGCATCAAACTAGGTTAGCAAATTTAAGGTTGTCTTATTTATAATCACATTAACTCTATCATTCTTGCAACACAGTTCTAAAGAACTTACATATTTAATTGTTGCAAAGAAATAGTTATGTATTAGAATAAAGCACACCCTGCTGCATACTAAAAACAATACAAAAACAAAATGAACTCAATAAAAATGAACAAAAAAGAATATTAGAAAAAAAGCTTTTCCATTGCTGTCAACAGTAATGTGGTGCAGCCTCCATGCTTTGCAGAAATGCTGACACTGCAAGTCATGATATGGCTTGTAGATTTACCATATAAGTAAAATAAGGCACTGTTTAGCATAACACCAGGGCACTTTCATAAATATTAAATGAGAGCAAAATGACTTTTTCCTCTGCTTCTTTATATCATCTCATTATAATTCCATCTTCACCAAACTTAATATGAGTGAGAGCATGAGAAGGATGCTACAGTGACAGTTTGATATTACCTCTATAACTTGTTTACTAATGTTCACAGTGATTCTGGAATGGTGCATTTGTCTACCTCTGTGCCTGAACTCTTTTATGAGGCACATTCAAAGATTAGTTCCAACACGAGACACAAGAATGAAGAGAGCTACTCTCTGAGTGAAATCTTCACATTCATGTATTCCTTACGTGCTTAATATCTGGTAAAGCACCTGTCCATAATGCTCAGAAAATGGGATGAAAAGCTCACAAAAGATGCAGTGAGGCACTAAAAAAATTTAACCAACCATCCCTATACTCTGAGACAGCAGCTACAGGTATAGAGAACAGAAGGGAGTCATTTCTATTCACGTAAGTCACAAAAGGGATAATCACATAGACATAGGATGCTTAAGGAGCACATTGTGAAGTTGCATATATA
>JAPTHA010000005.1:22524668-22544957 GCA_029814585.1 Gymnapogon annona | reverse complement strand
TATGGAAAAAAATTAAGAGACTACTGCAAAGTTGTCCGTTTCTCTGATTTTACTACTTATAATTATGTTTGTGTGAAATGAATATTTTTGTTTCATTCTTTAAACTACTGACATTTCTCC
The DNA here is from genome assembly GCA_029814585.1 of Gymnapogon annona. NCBI lineage: Eukaryota > Metazoa > Chordata > Actinopteri > Kurtiformes > Apogonidae > Gymnapogon > Gymnapogon annona. Next base: position 22,544,837 of record JAPTHA010000005.1, on the reverse strand, counting down.
CAAATCCCACATAATAATAATCATTTAGACCATTTATTTGCAAATGACAAATGATCCAAATAACAAAAAATATAGTGTTTTCAGACATTAAATGATGCAAAGAAAACAATATCATATTCATTTGAAAACAAATGAATTCAACAGACGCTGGAATGGAATGGCTGTCATTAGGCCTGTCACAGTAACAAATTTTGCTGGTCGATAAATTGTCCCAGAAATTATTGCAATAAATGATAATATTGCTGTTTTGATTCCATTTTTCAACTAATATAATAGTAATGGTATAATGCATTAATGGTATAAAGCAAGTACACCAATTTAAAGATAAATAAACTTTTATTTCTTAAGAACATTTAAAATTTGAATTATATTATGGACATGACACATTGTAAATATACAAAATAAATTATCTAAACCAAAATTTGTGGAAATGCTGTGTTCTGGATGGTGTTAAAGGTGTGTGTGTTTGTGGATGTAGTGAATTTCATCCACTGTCATCCACTGAGCGATATCACACACACACACACACAAAGCAATGCTCTTATTGGAAATTGACTTACACAGTCACGACTAGTTGAACCACAACAAACTCATACATACCTTCATCATTAAGACAATGTCCGTTGGACTTAAATCTCTCCTCTTTAGGTTTATCCAACTCTAGACGGCCAGGAGCAGTTGACGAAGCGGATGTGGAGGAGGAGCAGTGACGATGGGAGGGTACAACTCTTTTAAGGCTCAATTCATTGCGCACATCGTTGATGGTCTTTTTAAGCAGCTTTAGTCGTTTGCTGCGAGAGGGACTGGATTTCATAGCACAGGTGAGGTCAAATTTCTCCAGGAGCTGTTGCAGCTGCATATCTAGATTTAGGTGCTCCCGATTGGCTGGCACTAGTAGACGGTCAACTACAAAGACAAAGCAATGAGGAGGACATTACCATTAAATATAATTTTGTTACACACAAGTTCCAGTTTATTCCTTTAACCTGTCCTAGTTTAAGAGATATAAATGCATAACAGACAAAGGAGTTTGGTCTTTACCATCTTCCCAAGAAAAGGCAGGAGGTGCTTTGACTTCAGGAATCTCATCCAAATGCATTCCACTATCTTTGTCAAAACCTATTTTTTCCACATCGCGACGAGCCTTTCTAAGCAAGGCCCCACCCTGGTCTCTGAGACGAAGAGCAGCACGGTAGAAATAAGTGTCCTTTGAGTTATACTTCATGCAGTTGTCAATAATAAGATTGAAGTCATTCTCAAATTGGTTAAAGTTGCTGTAGCTTTGGGAATCAATGCGTAGTCGCATAGTAGATAAGTCCATTGGGTGCTTGATATGGTCAAGGTAGTCAGGCACCTGAAGGAAAAAAAGAGAATTAGTGAAGGAACTCAAAGCACATTCAAATGATGTATGTTACTCAAATACTAACAAATGTCATGTGCAGGAGTGCAACCAACCAAAGTAGTAAAACACAACTTATAAACAGCAGGAGTAAATCATTCAAAATGAACATGACACACATTTCGCAGTAGTAAGAGAGGAAAAGTAACGCCCAACGTGGGGCTCGAACCCACGACCCTGAGATTAAGAGTCTCATGCTCTACCGACTGAGCTAGCCAGGCTTGTTAGATGTAGTTTCTTCACCTGACATTACCATGTTTCGGGTCAATCTCATATTACTCCACTCACTTAGCAGGAGGTCACATTGCGCAACAGTCTAGAGTAAGGGTTGCTTTACCATGACAGGAGAAGGCATGGCTGCTGTGAAGAAGGCAAAAAGTGTATGACTGCTATGGTGTGTTGTGAATGAGGACTTAGAACTTAGAACAAATGAGCGCTGGGCAGTGTGACCTCCTTCCTGAGGCAATCGTTAATAAACCAGTTTAAACTAACCTACTGTGACTGGACTTTCATCCTGACAACAGCACAATAACAAAATGCATGTAGCCATGTTGCTACAAGGTGAAAGTAAACCAGAACCATCTTTTTACAGCAATGATTGTGCAAAACCTATACAATTTTATATGCACCATAAAAATATGACAGACTGGTGAACACAAATATAATAAATTAACAGTTGCCACACAAATACCAATGTACTTTCACATACGACACTGCTGAATTATGGTTGGTTTGCAGGAATACGTTCTGCTCAAAGAGAAGACAAACACAACAACAGCACTGTAGTAACAACTCAAGTTCACCTCATTAACATCGACTGGCTGAGCAAAGATCCTCGCCTGGTCTTTTGCTTGGAGCTGGTCCAAGAGGGCTCTGAGCAAAATGCTGAAAGGGGTCAACTGCATCTCAAGAAGGGTCTCCTGCAGCTTAATCTGCAACATGTGCCAAAATACAAAAACAGAAGAGAATCTTTCATTCACAACTGGACCTTGTCTTCTGGACTATTAGCAAAATATATCTATTCTATCAATTTAACAGTCACTTCTTCTGCTCAAACCTCTTCCCGCTTGAGTTTCTCCCTCTTGCGGATGAGTTCCAGCAGCAGCCGTGTTCTCTCCAAATCGTGTCGGAGACGGTGCCACTCCTTCAGCTGGTCCTTTAGTGCTCTGCTCTCTTCTTCATTCTGCCTCTATAGATACAGTATATAACAAAGATATGCTGAAATGTATACATTTAAAAAGCCAAACAGAATCAAGTCAGCCTTTCACAACCGGTGCAGGCCTAAACACAAGCTCACATTTTCTGCTCTCAGTGTGTGGCTTGATGGCCCACAGCTGATGGTTTAGCAGTAAACTAGTAGTGCCATTGCAGTGGCAACAGCAGCAGCACACTAGACCAAACAATTAACATGAAGAAAGTATAATAACAACATGCAGAAATAACTGACTACACAAAAATACATTTCCACAAACTACTTGCAAAAGTGAAAAAAAAAGACTGAAATTCTTCAGCGGTTAACTGACTGATGAACAAACCGGTTGTGCATTCTTCTGAGACTGTAGGCTCGTCTGAAGCCGTCTAATGAGGGGAAGTCCATTTCTGGATTGCCTCTTCAGTGTCCAGTAATTTAGGACAAGTTCCACAAATGCCTTCTTCTTCTGGACTGACACCTGGTTGAGGATGGTCTGTAACCTTAGGGAGAGACAAGAGCCTGTTACGGGCAGGGGGAATTCCACTACAATGAACACTTCCTAAAAACCTCTAGCAGCTTTCAGTGATTCAAGAATTTCTAGACACAAAGAAACTATGGTGGATTACTTATACTAGTGGTGGCTGCCACAGCAATAAACACAGCCAAACCTAATGCATACACTTAGATTGCTTGTGCTCTTGTTTCTTGGATCACACATTAGTGTTTATCGTATATTTAAAGCCAACAACTGGAGTTAAAGACAAGTGCCCCTTACATCATGTCACTACCTTTGAGTGACAGAATGTCCTTCTCAATATCACCAAGTAAACGGGAAGTACATATACATTTTCATTCTCAATACAACATTCAAGTATACCTGTGAACAGGAAATGTAGGCAGAGTAGCAGGGGTTGCAGCTTCAGTTTCAAGTTCAGGCTCTGTGTTTTTACTCTTCTTCTTGTACTTTCCTTTAGACCTTCCTTTGCCACTTGCCTTGTTCACTTGCTTACATAGTCCATTTCTGTGTTTGGCATCATCATAGATATTAAGAGGCCTTCTCACACAACCGTTAGGTGTGTGAGCCCCACAGTAGGCAGTCTTCTTCACAGAGAAAGTAGGCTCTCCTGTCTCAGTTATTTCTTTGACAGGCTCCATCTTCATAAAGAGCCCAGCCTTTTGGGCACAGCTTACATGAAAGGCAGTATAACAATTAGCTTTGTGACACTGGATGCATGCTCCAACACCTTTTTCTTTACAGAGGTAGCAGGTAAGTTTCCAGCGAGCAGGAGGAATGTGACTGACACCATCAATGGGTTCAATAAAGGTGGTGTTAGAGAAACCTACTTCAGGAACCCAGAGTGCACAGACAACATGTCCCCAGCGGTCATCATCCGTCTTTTTCACAGCTCCGCCTTTGTTGGGACAGAGAATGCAGTCTGCTGGCTGGGTGGGTGACTGGAGGCAGTGTCTACAGAGCCACTGGCCTTCTGGGATATAGGGCACACCATAGCATTCCTGGTGCACAGCTAAGTTGCACATGTCACAAAACAGAATAGCATTGCTGTTGTGACACTCGCCGTCCATGCAGATGCAGCAGACTGCATCCTCATCAATCGGTGAAAGCTTTTCACTGCCTTGGTCCAGTGTCTCCAGGTACAACTCCTTCTCAAAGCGGTCGATCAGGAATTCAAAAACGTTGTATGACACCTGACTGATGCCTTCACATCGCCGCTTTTCATTAACCAAATCCAGCCAGGCATAATCTTCTTCATCCATGTCATACTCCGTTTCCTCATCCAGCTCTTCTTCAGTCTTTTCTGTATATTTATAAAAGGCAGCTGGGCGCTTAGGAACTGCTGGTAGGTTATATTCCACTGTACGGAATTTGGGCTCTGGGAGCTTTGGAGTAACAGGACCAGTGTGGTGACCTCCTCCGTCTCTGTGACCAGTGATGCCAAGAGCAGCGTTTCTCTTCTCCTGGTTATTTTTCAATCTGACTGACCTCAAAAGGACTTGCTGTGGTTTCTCAGCATTCTCCTTATTACTGGTACACTCCATCATCTCCTGGACCATGGGATCATCATCTGATATCACATCCAAGTTGTCAAATATACTAAGCCGATGAATGCGGCCATCAATCTCAAACTCCACCATACGCTGAGCTTGTGCGTAAGTTAAGATCTGCTTGTTGGGGGAAGGTTTGATGGGAGATGGCGGCCTCTGTGGCACCACAGGCCGAGGGTGCCGAGCTTTCTTCTTCATCTTGATGCTCCGTGTTGCTGAAATGACAGAGAGGAAAGAGACCAAATGGGAGATTTGTCTGTATTTTGTTTTGGTCATGTGAGGTAAGGCAAGAGCACTGGGAATGAATCATTTCAAGTCATTTTTGTTGTACAGATGAAGCTTGATATTCAGAGCTTCATCTGTATTCATCTAACAGCGGCGCACCAGTACAGTACTATATGGGTCATGACCTACAATTAAAGGAATTGTCGTCCAACTGCTTCAAAATAGAGACTGTCAGTTCATTCTGAGCATTATTCACAGGAAACCCTCTAATTTACAATACAAGCAAGATCCAGACAACAGAAATGAAAACAACAATTACTTATTGCAGTTCATTTATACAAAGCACTGCATGGCTATTAAAATTATAGAGAAAACACTGACATTAAGCATTTCCTTGCTACACACATCAGTGGAACAGAAAATTCCCCGGGTGGGACGAATAAAGGAATTTAATCTAATCTGAATGCTTAAAATTGTCCAAAACTCTCTATCAAACATCAGATCCTCCAGAGACCAAAGAGGGTACAAGTGACCGCTTTTTTAAAAACAGTCAATAACTGTCTTGATTGGAAACAGCATAATGCAACAATCACGTGTCTTTATATGGACTACCCATTGAAGTGAATAGAATGCCTCAAAACTCTTATCCCTTACAGAGGATAAAAATGCACTGTTGGATCTCAAGAGGACAGTGTGGAAGAAGCTTTCAAAAACAAAATGTACAGAGAAGAAGACTACAGTCAGCAATGCTATCGATAGGATCCCCTAAAAGTGACTACAGGATATGGTGAATTAGGGACTGTCAGTTCACCATATCCATTTGACAATGAGGCATATCATCTAATTATAGTTTTATATGGTTTGCAATGGGACAAACCAAATTACATGAGGTTTAACACTGTACGAGTTGCATGCTGTTTAGTACAATTGTATGCAACACCTATGAGCTGCACCAGTTTTGGGCAATGTACAGGGGCATTTAAATGGGACAGGAGGCGGTCACACGGGCCAGTCTGCCTTAGATTACACCGCAGTTAACACTTGGCCGTTTGGTGCGCAGATAAAATTTCGTTGTTTTTTCCTACGGTAACTACTCGTCCCAGGTTGCTAACAATAACATTAGCTTAGTAAGCTAGCAAGCCAATGGAGGTTAGCCACCCCCCAAAACACGGAGCAAATGGCGTCAAACAAAACAAGGGCTCTTTAACATTTTACGCCACTTCGTGAATGTAACGTCCAAGACACATTTGTACGCGCGATGCAAAAGTCCAGACAGTCAAAGCGCAAAGCGGTGCGAATGTAAGTAAAAGCAAAGCACATACCTCGGATTCACCAAGTTTTGCTAGTAGAGGAGGAATGCTAGCAAGCAGCTTTACAAAGCGATGGCGATACGGCCTGCTAAGTGGCTCTAATTCCGCACGCAATGTCCTCATCCAACGGCCGATAATGAGGTTTTTGAAATACCACTTTAAAAAAAAAGATGTTTGAAGCCTGCTTTTGTGGCCGCGGGGCTTCGATACTGAATCCTACAGTGTATACACAGTTATCTGCTTTATGGACTGTTGAAGGGGCTAGAGTCACTCGCTTAGCCACAGTCAAGCAAGAGCAAATAGCATCGGCAGCACGGACGGCTCATCCCCCAACACAACAATGCGTTCACCAGACAACTCCCACCCGTACGCGCAGCCCGACGTGTGACGGTGGAGGTCATGTTGGTGTTCAGTCGTAGTATGCATACAAAAGCCCATCTGTCACACAATCAATGCATCGCCTTTTGTCGATCCTTACTAGGCTCTGCTCAGACAAAGCTCCAAACAAAAGACGGAGTCGGGGCGCAGACGTTTCAACTGTGTTATGTTTGAAACGACAAAAGGGACGGACGGTGTCGGTTGTTGAGGACGGCAGAGGCAACGCGGAATATGACTTTAACATTCGTCCGTGTGTACGTTATGACACCGGAGGTTTTGATTCAGCACTTTTGCAGACACAGAGGACAGTAAAGGACGCAACACAAACCACTGCTTTTCACGCCCCACCCTTGTGACCAGTTCACGCCTGACCACATCCACGAGGTCAAGAAAGCCCCTCCATTACAAAAACAACACAAGACTGAATGTAGCGTGTTGCTGAAGTACAAATGGCAACCACAACAGTACCATGACAGGCATATTCTTGACCCGTCTATCAATTATTACATGGTTATTGGTAATCGCAGTGATGGCAAGAAAGGTTTTAGTAGTAGATAACATATAAGATTACAATAATGGGAACTAATCAAAGTGATACATTTATGTAATAAATATCGATGTGCATAGCATATATCGGGACAAAATGCATGATATATGCATATATCAAATTAAAAAAAAATCAGGAAGGTTAAGGACGTCCGTTAAATAACCGAAATATCAATTGAAAAAAACTACATTACTTGGGGACTAAAGGTTCTTTAAAATGGCGACAACGCTATTACTTGTAGTTGTAATAACCGATGAAGGTTTTAAATATGTACCACCACGTACATCGCAGTTAAATCCTGGTTGTGTGTAATTCATACCACAGTGTATAATTTTCTCTTTCAAACGGGCAATACGACATCAAAGGGTTATTTTCGATAGTCCCTGTGTACTAAATATAGTTTCACATTTTTTTCCCCACTTTTTTTCTCCAAACAATCATCAGGGGAGTGGATATTTTTAGATGACTGTTTTCTTTTTGAAATACCAGTGACTTGACTGCGTGTTTGAACTGATAACGTCCAACACAAACGAACGGCCAGCCTTTGCCTTTATACTGAAGACCCGGAGCACAGTGACATCATTAGAATATGTTCCTTCCGTCCGACGCTGTGTGGAGCTGCTCCGGCCGAACGTGAACTGCGAGCAAACCAGGAGACAAAAGCAACAAAGTGAACCCCCCTCCGGATCAATCAAATGTGTCATATTTAACTATTTCGGACCCGAAACCCAGTGATCACGTCAGCAGACTTCACAGTAAGTATTGTGTGCGGTAAACACAGGGGAAGAGGCTTTAGTTTAGTCGGGACGTCGTGGTGAGTGCTGGTCTGATTCGGATCCCGTGTGGTTCGTGTGTTGCCACGGCTGGGTTCTGCCTCGCCAGGTTAGCTAGTATGTCCTGTGTGTGGCCTAGCTGGCAGCTAACCAGCTAGCAGTCCTGTTGTGGTCCGAAATGTGCCAACTGCCTTTTCCGGACCGCTAGAACCTTTAGTGTTCACGCGTGTACAAGTTACAATTCATTGGACATTTCTGATACAAAACCATGTGACACAAGTTTTGTACCTGTGTGTTGTTTTTGTGTGTGTATTAGCCTGTCGGCTAACCCAGTTAGCAACAGGATAGCCACGGTGTTTACTCACGATGAAGCGCAAATGCCAGCAATGTTTCATAGGCGGGTTAAGCATTAAATACACGTTTTATATTGTCCGTGTTCGCAGTTGTTCACGGATGTCGCGTAAGTGTGCCGGAGCTGAACCGGTGTGCCATTTACAAGTTGATTGGATGAAGATGAAAGCTATTCTGCGTTGGCTATTTTCTGCTGTCCTCTCGCATCTTCCTGACTAGCACTTAAGCCAAACCCGGAAAAACTGGCTGTCATTCCTGACTTCGGAAGCGGCCCGTTTCTTCTATGTATCTCTAAGCAAACAAACGCTTTTTACCGCTCGGCAAAAAAAACCCCAAAAACAAACGATGGCCGAGTTCGTCTTAGATATAATACATGAATGACCAATGATTAGGGTTTTCGCGATTGTTGGAGTGATCGGCGTTCTGGTCAACGCTTGTGTACATAAGCTCGTGTTGTCGGAACTGGTGTGTCCTGTGCACACATCAGCAGGTGAATGACGCCGACACTAACGTAGCATCGTTTGGCTCAAGACTGTTCAGGCGATGTTTCATTCATTCATTCATGCTTGAACACGTAACTAGCATTTCTTACAGCAGAACGTGCAAACTATTTACGTTATGAATGAATGAATAAGTAAATAATTTAAATCGCTATGAGATTTTTTCAGGCATACTTGACCCCTTTCGCAGAATGTGACATATAATCGATTATAATTCATGGCGGTTATAAGAACTACGAAATGTATATGTATGTAACACTTTCTGATTGTAGTACTAGAGTGAATGTTATTGTGTTTAGAAGGTGTAAAGGGTAGATGTTTTGATATGCATCATGCATGTTTGTAGTGCGAGGTATATTTTTATATATATCTATGTATGTATGTATATATATATATATATATATATATATACACACACACATTTGTTAAAATAATTGACATTTGGCCAAAGCAGCTTTTAAAAATGAGACTGACTGCATTAGTTTACCCCCAGTAAATTGAAAACTGTAAACCATGCATGCATATTTAACTTGATTATTTCAGGATGGGTTTCGTCCTGCTTATTGAGCAGTTAGGCTTACTCAGTTTAGAAAAAAAATCTCTTCACACACTGATCTTCCTGATTACAATTTTGACCCCTGTATTTTTCTTGCATTTCTAGTGTCTTTGTAATATGTGGGTAAATTTGGTACAACACGCAGTATGTAGATTATAGCATTATACTTACCTCATTAACTGTGGAGTTTTGAATATCCACATAAAGTGAAATTTACTATAGGAAATAAGTAAACAGGATAAATTCAGTACGGCAGGTTTCAATACCGGATGTTTACATTGAACAGATTGTGGCTGTGCATGACCAACAGTTTGGAGCACTTGCATAATGGGGACAAAAAATGACAGTGGCACGGCGCATGCACAGCTTCTTGTTGAAAATAGTAGGCCTGTTATAGATTATGTCTTAATAAGTGTAATGTGACGGTGATTATTTTTTGTATGAAATGTATGGTGTGGTGCTGGGACATGGCAAAACCTTACCAGCAGAAAAACTACCAAACATAAACTTGGTGTCCTTATGAATCTCAGCAGAGTGAATTCCACTATTTTTGCACATCCAGAATTACACACTTTTTCAAATATACTGAAACTCCCCCTTTATATAATATAAACAGACAGACGTGTTGGTTGTATGTTAATTATTAATTATATTTTTGCTTGTGTGTGTAAGTGTATGCTGCTGTAATTGAAATTCCCCCGAGTGGGACTAATAAAGGAATCTAATTTAATCTAATTGTAGTACAGAAAACTGCCTGGTTGTAAACCTTATTCTGAATTGCAGGAGTTGCATTTATTGGTAAAGCGGCCTAATGAATTGCTTGATGTGAGTTGCGTTAATATTTTCAGCTTTAATCATCATCAATGATTAATTGTGAAGGCCCCCATGAAATTAGTATAGTAGCTGTTGATTTAAAACATAATTAACAAATCTTGCATCAAAAGTCTGGTACATGAGTTTTGGAAAATAAAAAGTTTAATATACATCAGCCAATACATCAAGTTGATTTGATTCATCAAGATGTTTTCTTGTGAAAATAATGGGAAAAATACCAGAATTTTAAAAATGACATGGTTTTAGTAAAAGTATTTTGGAATCATGTTTTTCCTTAGGTACTCACGGCCATACTTTTGATTAAAATAATGAATCATCCAAAAAAGTATTAGTTTTTTTGTGTGTCCATAACAAAACTTTCAGGATACTGGCATTGCAACATACCTGTGTGTATTATTTTGTCTTTATCCTGGAACATACATCTGATCTACTATTGTCTTTTCTTCCTCTTAAGGTTGTGTGCAGAGGTGGAGATACTAAATGGAGAAGGACAGGCAGACACCCTGTGTCCCAGACAGCTACACACAGACAACAACACCGGCTTGAGAGCTGTGGTATCCATGACCACAGCTGCGAAAACTGATTTCATTTGACAACGCAGACCTGATTATTCAACTGAAAACCCCAAGCTGCTACTATGGACGGGGAAGAGGAGGTTCCTCACTTCGAGGACAGGATCAGTGATCCTATTGGCTCCATCGAAAGCAAAAAAAGGGAGGCAAAAGGGACCTGTCTAAAAATTGAGGGTCAGGATGGATACGTGTTCAAGTCCTACAGTATTAACCCTCATGAGACTGCAGATGCAAAATCACTTGCTTGCTCCTCACTAACACTGGATAAAGACTCTCCCAACTCTATATATTTATCTTCTCAGGGTGACAAAGACATGGAGTTAGACAAAGCAGGAGAGCATGACCTAGCTTCTCCTGCTGATTCAAACAGAAGCATGGAGCTGGAAACTGAAGGAAATATGGAAAATGAACAGTATGAAAATGGTAATGAAGAAAATCAACATATCAAAGAGATTGGGCATGCAAATGGAATGGAGGATGACATTCAGGATGATGAAAGGTTGGCATTTGGTAGTTCAGTTGGCCCTTTTGTAACCAGAGATGGCGATGACTATAGTAATTTACTAAGTGGATACACAAGTACCCTTTATGATGTTGCCATGGATGCCGTCACTCAGAGCCTTTTGTCATCCGTTAGGAGTCATGCCAATCCTCGGAAAAAATCTCCTGCATGGAATCACTTCTGCATATCGCCACGAGACAGTACCAAAGCAATCTGTTTATACTGCATGAAAGAGTTTAGTCGGGGTAAGAATGAGAAAGACCTGAGTACAAGTTGTTTGATGAGGCATGTACGAAGGGCTCATCCCACTGTACTTTTACAAGATGGTGCAGACACATCCTTAAATCATCTGACTAGCTCTTTTGCCTCATCTTTGATACCTCCTTCCCCAACCTCACCAAATAATGGAGACTTGACTAATAGCGTCATAACTTCTGCCTCAAAGATCACTTCACCGTCCACTTCCTCAGCTGAAAATTCAGACTTGTCATCCAAAGAAGTGTTAGCCAAAGTTGAGCCAAAACTCGAACCATACGTTAACACAGACACTATTTGCAGCATACTCTCATCCTCACATTCCACCGAAAACAACGGCGATGACATGTTAGACGGAGGGCCTGACCGCCTCCCCGGGACCCCAAAAAGTGCTAGTTCGCGTCGCAGGTCAGCTGTGTGGAAACACTTCTACCTTTCCCCTGCAGACAGTTCCAAAGCAGTATGCATCCATTGCATGAATGAATTCAGTCGGGGTAAAAATGGGAAAGACTTGGGGACAAGCTGTCTCATTCGTCACATGTGGAGAGCCCACAAAGAGGTTGTCATTGAGGAAAATGGGCAGGGCAATCATATTCCTCTACCTTACACAAACCCACCCTCACTTTTGTCCCGCACACAGACACAGGATCCACTAGACATAAAAAAAGAATCACCCCTTTTTCCATACTCACCAGAAACCATGTCGGACGAATTACCCCAAAGCATGAATATTAAAGAGGAAGTTGACGAGGTGCTGGCTCTCTCAGGGCAGGAGTCCTCTCTCAATCTCTCATTCAGACCTCAGGGGGAGGATACACCTTTAACATCCTCTCCATGTGATCTGTTTGAGGGCCCCAGCCTCACTCTAGATCACTCAGTTTTTCAGCAAAATAAGAAAATCATGAAACGGGTGAAATCTGAAGTGTGGCACCATTTTATTGTGTCGCCAGTCGACCAGTTAAAAGCACTGTGCCGTTACTGTCCCTGTGTTATCAGTCGGGGGAAGAGGGGTGACTTTGGTACGAGCTGTCTGATGAGGCATCTTATGAGGCGCCATCCAGATGTTCTCAAGAACCAAAAAAGCACAGATGACAAAGAATCCCCCCCACATCCTTTCATCAACCTTGCTGCAACAGAGGCAGTTTCTGCCCCAGAAACTGAAAACCCTTCCAGTGAGAAGAAAACACAGACCATGCCTGTTTTCAGTAAAAAGACATCAAAACTGTGGAACCATTTCTCCATTTCACCCACTGACCCCACGAAGGTGGTTTGTTTGCACTGTAGCCGCACAATAAGCAGAGGCAAAAAAACTACAAACCTTGGCACAAGCTGCCTTTTTCGGCACATGCAAAGGTTTCATGGACATGTTCTTGAAAGTAAGAATACTATCTCAGGTGATGTGCCGTCTGCTGAAATACATGTAAAACAAGAGCTCATAGAGACTCCTGCTTATGAGGAGACCCCCGAGAAGTTTGATGAAGACCACCCGGTTGCCAAAAAAATCACCAGACTTCTTGCAGAAATGCTCGCACTGGATCTTCAGCCATCAGCTATGGTGGAGAACACTGGACTGTACAGACTACTGGAGTTTCTGCAGCCTCAGTATTCTCTACCATCTTCTTCTTACTTTACCAGCACTGCCATACCAGATATGTATGAAAAGGTGAAGGATGTTGTGCTGACGCACCTGAAAGAGGCTGAAGGTGGTGTTGTCCACTTCACAACTAGTATTTGGGTCAGTAGTCAGACAAGGGAATACCTGACCCTCACTGCCCACTGGGCAACATATGAGTCAAGTGTCAGACCTCAGGGTCAGGACTTTCATTGCTCCGCTCTCCTAAGTGTCTCTCAAATAGACTGTGATCAAGATATGCATGATATCCCTAAACAGCTTGAATATCTGTGGGAGTCTTGGATCACTTCATCAGGGCTGAAAAAGGGGTTCACTGTAACCGACAACAACACCATCAGAAACACTTTAGAGGACCATGGCCATGTCTCCATGCAGTGTTTTGGACATACGATAGACCTCATTGTTAGCGAAGCCATAAAGAGCCAGAGAATGGTTCAGAACCTTCTGAGTATTGCACGAAAGATCTGTGAACGTGTGCAGCGCTCGGCACAGGCCAAGGAGAAGCTTGCTGAGCTCCAGAGGGTTCACCAGTTGCCAGAGAACCAGCTGATTCAGGATGTCCCTTCCAAATGGAGGACCTCCTTCTTCATGCTGGAGCGGCTGGTGGAACAGCAGAAAGCCATTGACGAAATGTCAATTGAGTGCAATTTCAGGGAAATGATCAGCTGTGATCAATGGGAGGTGATGCTGTCAGTCTGCAATGCACTGAAACCTTTCGAAGTCGCCTGCAGGGAGATGAGCAACCGCACTGCCACTCTGGGACAGGTGATACCACTCATTCACATCCTCAACAGAAAGATAGACATGCTGTTTGACGAGACTGTGGGTATAGACACCATGCTGAAATCTCTGAAAGAAGCCATGGTCAGCAGAATGTCCGCAACACTGCATGACCCACGATACACCTGGGCCACCATGCTGGACCCGCGATATAAGACTTCACTGTTCACAGAGGAGGAAGCGGAGCGTTGTAAACAAGACCTAATCCAAGAACTGGACTTGTCCTCTTCTACCTCAGATGAACTTGAGTTGCCACTGGCCAACGGCTGCAGTGAGCTCCCAATGTCATCCGATGCCTCCGACTCAAACAAGGAAAGCCTCTGGTCTCTGATGGCGGATGTTCGACAACCGCTAAAAAACGAGGAAAAGTCCAAGTCTTCAGAGCTGGCAGTGCTGGAGTACCTTGAGGAAGACATACTTGATCAAAGCTGTGACCCCCTTGACTATTGGAACCTCAAAAAATTCCTATGGCCCGATCTTGCCAAAGTAGCTGCCCGATACGTGGGCTGCCCTCCCAGCATCATCCCAGCAGAAACACTGTTCAGCACAGCGAGCGTCAACTGTGCCCTAAATCAGCCCAGGCCTTTACTGGAAAACATGGAGGGTCTGCTTTTCCTCAAGGTTAACCTCCCTTTGATTTATTTTCAGTACTGATTAATTTAGAACGTTAACTTGAACACCCCTTAACAAGGACCAAGTTACATAGCTGTGAAATACGGTTTTTATGTTGCGCAGAAATGTAAATGATCAATTTATACACTGATTCGCAATGCAAAGGCCAGATTTGGAGGAATTATTGTATTCTGAGTACTACTGTTAAACACTTTAGAGCTGTTGTGATTAAAAACGTCTCAGTCAAAAGTGTATCAGGGAGGGAGGGTTTTTCTAGCTGTAGGGGTTGGTGATGTGTTTGCTTGTAAATCAATGTTTTATTGTTTTGTGTCTACTCTCTCCTTGTGCCTTATCCAAAACTACTTCAGGTCAAAATGCTGTAAATATTTTGTTAAATTGCGCAGATCACGTCAGGATGCTTTTGATTATTATATGGATTAAGGATAGATAGAGTTGTTTTTTGAATGAAACATGGCCCAAAAATAAATGCTGTGACTGAAAGTTGTGTTAAGTTAATGTTATTTAATTTTCATTGTGAAGTTGTGGCTCATGGTACTGTCATTTAGAAATAGACCTTTTTTTACTTCCTTGATGAAATGTTTTAATAAGATTGTGTATAATATTGCTGTATTTTCAGAATAAGCAGTTTGTCTGGAATATACAATTTGTCTCTTAAGCACAATTTTAGTTTATGTCCAGGGGATTAAATTATGGGTTTATTATTGAGTAAAACAATGTACTGTACATTTTTATATTAAAATTACTTCTGAACCTAATTTGATAAATGTTTTAGCATTGAGACTGGAACCATGCAAATTTTGTGGTCATTTGTAAATAAAGGTTTTTCCTTATACGATATTGCAGGGTTTTGTTATTGATTAAGCATGTGGTTACTGTGTACAAAGCTCTTTCTCTTTTTCTACTCCACAGTAAGAAAGTCCAAACCTGGAGCCTGGTTGGTCTCAGGGTGCTTTTAATTGTTTACTCAGTATTGTATCCCATTCACTTCTTTCATCTCTTGTACAAAAATATCAAAATATTACATCATAAGAGTACTGAGTATACAGCCGTTTTCAACACAAAAGCAGCAAAAGTCTTAACACGTGTTGGGTATGACAGCACAAGTCAACTATTGTCCTGCATTAGAGTCATACTCGTATAGATCTCCATTATATACTCGTACTATTCCAACCTGAAAAACCACTAGCCCCGTACTCATCACTTTTGATCACTATATGTCATGATTCAACATCTTAAGCCTGTAAAATTACTTTGTCTTGTCACACATCATTGATTTATTTGTTCCATTAGTACGACCTTTTGTTCAAGCCTCACAGTAATGGGAGGAGAGTTAAATAAGTTGAAGGCAATGTTACTATAACCTTCTATAAAAGCCATAGGTTGATGGCTGTGTTGAAGTAGCTGAACCTTGGTAGCGTTGGCCTCCATTAGTAGGTGTGAATACATTTTGATGTCTGGGTTTGTGGCGTGCATGTCTTCACGTTTGTCGTACCTGTTTAAAAACAAGATAAATGTCAGCAAGTGTTGACAGGTTTCATTTAACAGTGATTAAAAAGGCTCTAACCTCCAGTTCTTGTTAAGCTCTAAGAAGTGTGATACTCCAGTTTCAGCAGCAAAAGTATCAATATGAACAAAGACACCTGTGGAAACAAGGACAATTACAATTCTTAGATGTTTAAGTTTGATGTATTAATGTTGCAAAAGTTAAATAAGTTTTACTTTTTGTTGGAGGCAACAGATTATGTAGTTCCAGCATCCCTCGGCCTCCTGGGTAGTTGTGGTGCGACACATAGAGGCAGACACTAGAGTATGCCGTGTTGGTCAACAGTTGGCCAACTACCACTGCAGAGCCCAGTTTATACATCCACGACTTCTGGTAGTTGCACAGACTGAAGAACACAAGGAACAAGTATAGGAAAAATAAGAATGTAGTTCTTAGTAATTCTCAACTAATAATATAACAACTGTCATACTGTTTGGTATATTGGATAAAACAAATGCAAAGACAAATTTGAGCTGTTTTTTCTTTTAAATAAAACTCAAATTGTATATTTGCAATCATGGAAAAATAACATTCTGGGCATGTTTTTCTTCAATACTGGTGATGATTTATTTCATAATTAGGAAGCAGAATTGATGGTTTTGTTTTTCATATTCAGCCTAGGTTGGGCAAGAAAGCCATGCTGTTTGTGACATTTGCTGTCTGCAGAAAGAGCAAAAAATAATGAGGCTGGAACTCCTTGTCCTTTTGGAAATGTCAAACGTGCATCAAGTCATCACTTACATGAAGGAACAACCTCTGGCTGCCACCAAACTGAGCACAGGGAATGTGTAAATAATGAAGCGAAGCTCCTTGTGTGGCAGCAGTGAGTAGATGAGTATGAAGCCGACTGTGGGGAGCAGCAGTAGCCTCATCCGCCTGTCAAGGAGGCCAAGGGGGACGAAGAGCAGTGTGCATACGAGAGCACGGGGCACAGCAGAGTAAAAGTACCACAAAAAGGGAGAGGTTTACTGGAAGGAAGCAAGTCAAGGAGAACTGGAAAATGCAGGTATTATGAGGAAGGGCTTGGTTTTCAATACTCCATGCAGAAAAATAACAAAATTAAAGGATATTCCCCAGTTTGAGCTTTTATTGAGAATAGTGTTGTACCACAGAACCTGACCCTCAGGCCACAGAGTCTTCCTCCAAAAGAAGGTGTCAACAGCCACCGTCAGAGCTGCGAAAGATGAGAGGAAATGACAACTGTCATGTACATAATCATTTAGTTACTCACCTTCAACAGACATATGTTTTCCAAAAGCTGTGCATTCACTACTTACCTAGTGACAAGACACCAGCAGGAACAGCATAGTAAATTAGTTTGAGCAGCCCAAGCCTTCTGCTCAGCAATGACATCAGCAACATCAGACCCATAAAGATGCAAAGTTCAGACCGGAACACAATGATGACAAATGCAGAGAAGCTGATAAAGCAGCCATGTTTCTGAGCCATCCAAGATGTGAATGCAACAAGAACTGGGAAGAAACATTTACAAAAAATTTATATCATAATTGCAGCACAAAGGGATGCCACCTTAACTGAGAGACAACATTATGGTTACTATTGTTATTACAGAATCTTACCAATTGGCAGTGCAAATACATTAGGGAGGGTCCTGGTGCTATAGAACATTAGGTGAAACTGTGAGGCACAAATCAGACAGAACAGCACTGCTACAGTGGAGCCGAACTGCCTTCTCACCTCCCTCTGCATGTGCCATAGTGAACCAACGACACATACTCCCAAGGTGGCTCGAACTGCAAACAACACATCAATCTACACTGTTATTTAAACAATTTCAAACATCCATAGTGTCAGTTCATGAACAATTTATAGATTAATATATAGAAACATTAGAAAATGGTGAATCGGTAGATAAGTCAGATATTTACCAATCAGCTGGGAGTAAAACTTTGGTGCAGAAAGTACATTAAACAGAGAAACAACAGGGGAACAAAGTGCAGACAGAAACAAGGGGCCGAGGAATGTCCGTGGCACCACACCAGGGAAGTCGTGATGGTCATACTGAAAGGCAGGACAAAAGCTTCACATGGTTCTGTACAGATGTTTAACAGTCGTTTCAAATTTCAGATCTTCGCAATATTATTTTAAAATTTTTGCATACGTGAATAGTAAAAAGGATTAAGTGAAATGTTACAGTATACTATTGGCTAATATGTTCACAAATAGCGTTTCTTGCGCGTTGCTATACGTTGTTTTTGGGTTTTTTTGCCAAGATAATTTATTTCGAGAAAACATCTCTAAATATAACTGTATTGCTGTACTTGGCTGCAGTGACGTGTTATATCAAACAGTGCTCTCTAAGTAAAATGTGTGGTACAGTGTGTATAGACAGTGTGTGCTGTCTATAGAACTTTATGTAACGTTTCCTAAATGTGTGATTTACAATAAAAATGTAAATAAAATATTTACAGGTGCTTTAGCTTGTTAGCTCGTTTTGTGTTTTCACAGCTTCTTACCTTATCAAAGTCAAGTCTGTGATACAGAATGTCATGAGCCGCTTGCAAATTAAAGCTCTCCTCTACTTTGGTAAACGGACAAATGAATAAATGCAGGAAAGACACAGCAATTAACAAAAAGAGCAGAGGCAGCTCCAAAACATTCCTTTTCTCAGCCATGACAGCTGAAGAATTTTCATTACTTCCGGTTGAGACCGGAAGTGAATTAGACAGTATCCAAAATCGTTCGTGTAAATTTTATAGACAAACGATCGAGATTTTTTTCCTCCTACGTGTTTTTAAATCTGTCACAAAAATGAAAAACTAGTTCATTTTTGACACTCCCATTACGCTTCCTGGATTTTCCACGTGCGGAAGGATCTTTTTGTCCCGCGCGTGGCGGCTGGTGATTGGTTAAATATGTGATTGAGAGCCGTAAGGAGCCAATCAGTACAAGCCACAATTCGACCAGCCGGCTGACGCGGAAAACTAAAACCGCATCCCATTTTTTCACACCCGGCATGTAAATATCACTTTACTGCGCTTTGCGTAGATAACACTGACTTGGGTTTAATGTTAAGACCCGTCCGTTTAGATGTATCGGACGCGTGCTGCACTTCAGTGAGAGAGGAAATCCTCTTTGGCGAGTGGCTGAAGCCTGTGTCCTGATGTGAGACCGGGATTGTTGATCGGTTGAGAGAGATGCTGTCCATCGGCGGCCCACGGCGGCGGCTGCTGCTGCGGCTATTGTCTTGTGTGACTCTTGTTCTAAGTTTCGAAGTCATCGACTGCAAGAGAGACTCGAAAAGCGCGTGTTCTACCTGCCAGCAGATCACTGACAACTTCAACAAGGTCGGGTATCACATTGAAAGCTGTCAGAGCTCTGTTCCGTCGGTCTCCTCCGTGTGTGGATGCTCAGTCAAGTCAGATGACGAGCTCTTACTCTACTATGCTCTCACCATCCTGAAATATTGACTCTGGTGTTGTGTTTCAGGGCTTTGACAGAACAGCAAAGCAGAACTTTGGTGGAGGTAACACTGCCTGGGAGGAGAGAAAACTGTCTAAATATGAGACTAGGTGAGACAGTGAACAAACTACAGGTCAGAGTGACACCAGCACAGGTCAAAACAAGTCGTTGCTTTCACTCAGGGGCCACATTCACGTACACTTGATCTGAAGTGGGCCCAACCAGTACAATAACACCATAATAATGTCTAAATAATGTCAACTCCAAAGTTTTCTCTGTTTTTAGAGTGAAACAAGTCAAATGATGTGATCAAAATGTTCACATCTGAAAACTTATCCTTTTTCAAGCAGCATGAATAAACACGAACAAACTGAAAAGATAAGGGTAATTTTTAACAATACTACACTTCAGTTTAACATTTACACATGTACTGTACATTATAACTCACAGAATATTGTTGAAAGTGCACTGACTTTTAAGTCGTTTCAGGTTGTTCATAATTTTTCAGGTTATTCACATTTTTTGTTAAATACTACTTTGTTTTACTATAAATACACGATAAGATTTGGACTTGTGAGTATTTTTAGGTTATCATTTAGTATTGTATAGTATGTAGTGTTATTGTTTTATTGGTCTGACCCACATGAGATTGAATTGGTCTGAATGTGGAACCTGAACTAATATTATCATTAATATCTT
>JAPTHA010000005.1:22514379-22524568 GCA_029814585.1 Gymnapogon annona | reverse complement strand
GATTGAATTGGTCTGAATGTGGAACCTGAACTAATATTATCATTAATATCTTCAGTGTCATTTCAGCACAGATTCATTTTAAGGGCCAGACTGGACCCTTTGGCAGGCCGGATTTGGCCCCCGGTCTCCATGTTTGACACCTGTGCCCTATGCTATGGCGACAGTCTGCAGAAACTTATCAGTCCTGTAGATAAAGCGTAGCTCATTACAGAATAGAATGTACCATGTTTAGAATGGTTTAAGACCTGAGGTAAACAGCATTTGATATATTGTATGTGTTACTTTCCTGGTTTGGTATGATCAGAATGTATAGTCCTTTTTCCTGCATTATCTCACAGATGTTCTACATGCAGCGCCGCCTTCTCTTACCTCCATTTCTGGAATCCACTTTTAAAGTTTCTCGCTGTCGATGCTGATTGTCTGTCTGCTGTGCTTTCACAGTGAGATCCGTCTGATGGAAATCGTGGAGGGATTATGTGAAAGCAGCAGCTTTGAGTGCAACCGAATGTTAGAAGAGCACGAAGAGCATTTTGAGACTTGGTGGTTCAAGAGGTCAGTGTTAATGCCAATACTGCGAGATGTAATTTCCCTCACAATGGAATTAAAACTGTTAAAACAGTGTAATTGAAGAAAATATAGTGTTGTCCGACAAGCACAGAATAATTTACTAACACAAAGCATGACGCATAATGCATGTGTCCATTTACACCTGCCTCTTTTGTTTACTATTGCAATGCAGGAAAACAAAAAATCCTGATCTGCACAAATGGTTCTGTGTTGAGACCATTCAAGTGTGCTGTCCCAAAGGAACATTTGGACCCGACTGCAATGGTGTGTAAAACCAATAGTCAAAATATATTTTGGTTCTATATATGACAGAAAACACAATTTATTTGTTTGTCCACTTACTGGTACTTGAGCACTTAACTCAACTTGACATTCTTTAACTCTTTTTCGCTTTTAGTATCGAGTATTGTGATTTCCACTGCAGACATAGCACTACTTCAATTTAGCTTCTGTTATCGTGACACCATATGAAGCTGCTGTGACATCACATACAATGTAATTTAACAAATTAAAAATGGAAATATCAGCATCTCCTCATTCGACCACGATATGGTTTTGATATTCATTTATTGAAACGTACATGCTTCTTCATTCCCATTGTCATAGTGATTGTCTGCAGTGTTTTGACGTGGGTTTTTGGAATGATTAAAAATAAATGACTAGCTAACATATAAGTTCCTTCCCATTTAATGTAAAAAAAAAAAGAAAGAAAGTTGAGTAGAATAGTATTAAGTTTAGGTCATACCATGTGGTACGAATGGCATATACAACTGTATGATTCCTGTATTGTAGAAGGCCTACCAACCTCCTAAATGCACCCTTTTTTTAAAGCCTGTGTGGGGGGCTCTGAGAGACCTTGTCATGGAAATGGAATGTGCGATGGTGACGGGACTCGTGGAGGTAACGGAAAGTGCACCTGTGACCACGGTTATACGGGGGACTTCTGCTTAGATTGCATCGACGGCTACTTCAACGAAGTGAGAAACGACACCTTCTCTCTATGCACAGGTACCAAGATGATTCAGAGAAAGTCACTCCATACTTTGTGATATTTCACCAGCAGTTGTGTGCACATCAAACAGGAAGGCAAACTGTCATGATTCTGAATTCAGCATCTACTGCCCATTACAGTGTGCCATGCCTCCTGTAAGACATGCAATGGAGCAACCAATCAGGACTGTGATGAGTGCAAGGATGGGTGGGAGGAAGATGATGAGGAAGCTTGTGTCGGTAAGATGAGAATGACTTTTGATAAAATTCTATTTCCTCCTTTGAAGATAGAAATGCTTGAAATTGATTTGTTTTCTGTATGAAAGTAACCAATCTTGAGTGACACAAGCGTATTTTGATTTGAAGGCTTTCTGCTTGTTGAGATCCATTTACCTCAACACAATCGTCTGATGTGTTGCAGATATAAATGAGTGTTCCAAAGATCCCACTTCATGTAGAGAAGATCAGTACTGCCTCAATTCAGAAGGCTCCTTCTCCTGCAAAGGTGAGAAAATAGAAAGACTTTGCACTTTTCAGAACACAATATACACCGGGGCTGTTGCTCAGTTGAAGTGGGTCATCCAATGGCTGTAGGGTCGGCGGTTCGAATCCTGGCTCCGGCTGTCCACACGTGGAAGTGTCCTTGAACAAGACGCTGAACCCTAAATTGCTCCCAGTGTGAAGCCAATGTAAAGTGCTTTGGGCATCACTGTGTAGAAAAGCGCTATATAAATGCAATCCATTGACCAAACATTTTTTTAAATTCATATTTGATCTGGATATGTCACAGTTTCCCAGATTTGGCCTGTCAGAAGAAGGCCCAATAACTGTCATTAATTTGGTCCTAGAGTTGATGCTAGTTTGAGTTATTGTGGAAAGTTAAACTATCAATGTAAAGTTGAACAACGTTATCCATACATTGTAGATTCCTCATTGTGCAGGCCTTTTATATAGTACATCATGTACTAACAAATGATCAGAACTGTTGCAGCCTAGAACTATTTCATAGAGCACATTTCACAAACCAAGATGCTATTTAAATTATTTATTTAGTAGCAAATCATTTTTTCTCTCACCTGTAGTAATATAAAGCATGTCTGTGCTTTGTCCATCTCCCATAGCCTGTGACAAAACCTGCTCCGGCTGCACAGGATCAGGTCCTGATAAGTGCATGGCCTGCGCAACTGGGTACCAAGACACAGAAGGCACCTGCACAGGTATGGGTTTGAAAAGTGGTTTGTGTTACTGTCAACAGTTGGGTTGTGTGTATTCTGTTACTTGAAGAATGCTGGTACTGTGACATGTTAATCAGTTTTAATCTATGGCTGTGTTTGGCCAGATATTGACGAGTGTTCCCAGGATGAGCAGGTCTGCACCCAGGAGCATCAGGAGTGTGTCAACAGCAAGGGCAGCTACCTTTGTATCTGCGCAAGCGGTTTTGAGGAACAAGATGGCGAGTGTGTCCCAACGCCACAGCCAGGTGAGACCAGACTTCAGTGCACTCATTTTGGATATCTGTTTGTGTATTTGCATTAGGCACGGACATTCTCATGACATTTTTGAAGTAGAATAAGAACCTGAGGATTTGTCATCATAGTTAACGTGTTGTCTTCACCCAGACCAAAACAATAAGGAAATACAAAGCGCAACAAGGTCAATGTATTCATGTGCATTTCATACACAAAGTGGGTTTTACATAAACAAAAGGAACATGCAGATGGAAGTAGAAAAAAAAAACCCACAGTGCTTAAACAATAACCAATCAGAATATTAAAACAAAAATTAGAAGAAAATAGAAAATAATCAAATAATTAAAATAAAATCTATAGTAAAGTGATTTTAAAAATATACAGTCCTTAAGATTTACATAACAATCAGATTCTTAATTGCGACCTGTGACATTGGAATCTAAGTTAATGGGTTCATTCAAAGAAATGAGATGAATGACATGAAAAGGAAAATGTTTTCAGCCTGGATAAAAACATTTGGGGAGAATTATTGTGATCTACTGGCAATTTGTTCCAGTTGTGCAGCATAACGGCTAATGGCTGCTACTCCATAGATTCCATGGATTGAAGAGTACCACTGTTTGTATTCCTTAAACATATCGCAGATGTTTACTGGGCCCAAACCATTGAGTGAAATGTAGATTAGTAGCTGCACTTGCATATCTAATCTATTCTAACTTGCTTTACTTTTGTGGGAAGAAGTTAATAATTATAGTAATAATAAACTGACCAACCAAGGAGCGGATGAAGTTTGCCATTTAATTTTTCAGAACACTTTTCCAATAGACATTGCTTCACATATACAGAACTAATATACATCCCTCCTCACACACAAGAAGAATCAGTTGAAATATGATTGAACAGATTACATTAACAAAAGTACTTATTCACTGAAGTTAAAAATACAGCAAATGAGTGATATTTTCATTAAAAATAGAGCAACGGACAGAAAAGAAGCAGACAAGGAGTCCCGAGGAAGTTGAGGATGGCTTGTTTATATCTATATGTGTGCGTATGAAACCACCTTTGGATCTCTGAGGTGATATGAGGTGGTCATATGATGTAAGAATCGTGAATGTTTGGTTTAGATGTCAGTTGACTTTCTGTCCATTGTCAGTACTGCCGTTGAATTACTGTATTCTTTTCAGAAAAAGAGGAGGAATCAGAAACATCTGAGGCGACTCCAGCTCCACATCCAGAGCTTTGACTTGAAACCTTGAACCACTGGAGGTAAATCAGGAAGAGCTGCTGGATTTAGTACAAACCTGAAGCTGCTCCCTTTTAAAACTATTGACTTCAGCACTTAGCGTGTCGTCTGCACTCAGAACCGACCGAAGCTGGATGACGGCGTGGTTTTATCTCCCCGTGGATCATGGATTATGGACAAAAAGAAGACATTGTTTTTGGTGTTTTCTGGTTATTGTTGCTTTTCTCTCCTGTGCACAAAGTACCGCCTGTGTTTGTTGTATGGTTTTAAAAATCGAAGGTGTTGAATAAAGGTAAAATAGTGTTCAATCTTATCTTAAAGTTTATCTTGAATGTATATGGACTGTTGTCCATAAAGTTGGAAAAAATACTTTTACCTCCACTCATGAGCTGATTATGACAATATAGTTTATTGGATAAAATGTAACTGGAAGTTACTTCAACTTTATGAGGAACATCTGCAATTAAAGGGTTAAAGTTGGTGAGAGTGTAGTTACAACAAATGGCCACCAGATGGCGTCGTATATGCACTGTTGTCCATAAAGTTGGAACAAATACTTTTACCTCCACTCATGAATTGCTTATGACAATATAATTTATCGGATAAAATGTAACTGGAACTTACTTCAACTTTATGAGGAACATCTGCAATTAATGGGTTAAAGGGTGTGAAGGTGTAGTTACAACACATGGTCACCAGATGGCGCCGTTGCCTTTTAAAACACCCAATCTCAAAGTGGACGACGTTGTGTGTGCTCGTCTATTCTCACTGCCCTTTCTCACAGCCATGTTACATTTTTGACCCCGTTTGAGTGTGATTTATCATGAAAACCTACAGCTTTGTTTCGTATGTACACATCATGGTTCTCGGCCTTTTATAGAATTAAACACTAACCGGGTTATCTTGAGATCTACCACTGTGTGCTATCACTGACATCTACCTCCTTTTACAATTAGGCTGCGGTCTGATGTTAGGATATTTTCTGCAAAGACCTTCCTGTGGTCTATTGGATCAAAGCATATTTTTCTAACCCGGGTCTCACCTTGCCAATAAAACTTCCCAGCTTCCTGAGGGATGATGTCAGCTGTTTTGACTTGAAGGGGTCTGCGGAGGTTGAGGAGCAGCCAGTTGAGACCTGTCTGAGCTGGTAGTGAGGCAGCAGAGATGCAATCATTCCACAGCAACAACCCCCCAGCCCCCACCCCACCCCAAGTTTTCACCCCTGGATGTTAACTGTGGATGACATATAGGACACCGGGAATAACACAAAGCATTTTTATAGCCTCCGCTAATAACAATATATTGAATACATAGGATCTTTGTTCCACATATCTGTGGAGTACAAGCTGAAATGCTCATCGGCTTAGTCAAGGGTCTTAGTCAGCACAGTACCGGTAAATGTGTGAGGGAAAGGCGTCGGTAAAATAAAGGTTCTCCTTTAGACTTGGTGTGTAATCAGCAGATGAAGAGGTGAAGTTGTTTGTCCGTTTTGAAGAAGTCAGAAGACAGTACTAAGAGGAGCCGATGAGTCAGCATCAGACTGACGCGTGACTCCGTCTACCTACTGTTCATGTTTCCCTATTTAATCAAGGTGAAGTTAATCATTTCATAGTGCACTGACGGAAAGGAGAGATATTTGATACGATGCTTCATTGCTTGGAAACAACAAAGACTCTCTGTTTCCCACAGTAAGGTGAGAAAACACAGCGACCAGGAAAATTTGAGATAATGTCACAACAAGCTGAGTCTGAGTAATGCAGAGATGAGTCTGTTGTTCTGAGGGATGCTTCCCATGTTGGCAGATGTGGTAACACCTCAGATGTGGTGATTTTAGTTAGAATAAGATAATATATATTTATCGTTTCCCGAGTGAGGCATGAATGAATGATTAGGGTTGTTTGTGACATTTTCCTTCTTTTCTTTATTATTTTTTTTATTCTGCCTTTGTTGACGTCTGACCAGAGACAACCTTGAGTTAATATTTGTTTCCAGTTTCTTTGCCCTTTAAATTGTTCATCCAAATTTAAAGCCAAAGCTATAGAGTGTGTGTGTCGGTTTATAGAGAAGTATTGTGTTTGGTGAAGGGCCTCTAAACAGGCGATGAGTGTTTTTAAGCCGCTGGTGAGATACTATATTATAGTCTCTGACAGCGACAGATGTGTCCTGTCAGTTTAGTTTGGAGATACTTAATTAAGAACAAAGTTTCCTGCGGTTATGACTTGTCTGAGGTTTCTTCTAAAATCACTTTGTCCTGAAATGAGAGTGTGTGTGTGTTTGTGTGTCTCCCGTTTCACGGCTCACAACACATAATGAAGATGCTTGTGTGTGTGTGCACGTGCACATCCTCCCTCGTGCACGGGGAGTAACATGTGCATCAAGAGTGCCCAGTTGTGTGTGTGTGTGTGTGTGTGTGTGTGTGTTGGGGGGGGTGCACTTTCCTCTAGACTTTGTTGTGGTTTTCTTTTTCCAGTAAAGCTCAGCTGCGGTCCAGCTGTAACAGGGTGACTGCGAGGACACTGACAGGGTAACGCAGGAGCACGCACGCTGAGAGAGCGCTGTTAGCTTTGTAATCTGCACCGTTCAGAGAAGCTTGTGACTTGAGCTGATCAGGACACCCTGCCCTTTTCCTTCTGGCCTGGAGTTGAGACTCAGATCCTCTCCTTCTTCTTCTTCTTCTTCTTCCTCCTTCACCAGCAGTTATATCTCACCACTGCCATTTTCCCATAGCTATCTTTTGACAACAATCCCCTTTGTTCCATTGTAAGGCAGTGGGACAGAGATAATCATAGTGCTGAGGTAGACCCAGAGAGAAAGTGCATTCTGAACTGGAGTCCAGATGTGGTACCATGTGCTTTTGTTCAGCTGTCAGTGGCCTGCACTGCCCCTTGCTGTCAGCCACTCCTTAAACTTGCTGCCCTCTGTGATGCGGTTGCCTCTGCCTTCCTTTTGCCCAGCTGGACGCTCAACCGCCGATGATTAAGCCAAACAAATTGGAAACTTTGCAAAGCTGACCCAACTGGAGCTTAAATATAGAACTGTAGAAGGTGCCGTTGGAGAATTGGTGAGTCTTTTAAAAGAACAACTGCAGCGCATCTGCTCTGAGGTGCTTTATGAAACGTAGACGTCAGTTACAGAAGAAGGAGCGTCAGGTGAAGGAGTGGGGCTGCATGCACAACTGGAGCTGTCTGCCCTGGGGTTGAGAAGAGGAAATTAGACGTGTTGCGTTGTGTGCAAAAGAACTACAGCAAGGTAGTCTCTGTGAACCCCGGAACATGTATGACGGCAGCAGTTGAGTTCTAACGCCCTGGTTTACATTTAAAGTGTACACGCACAGACGTCCATACATCAGTCATTAAATAATTAGCTGAAACCTGCAGATGGGGACCTGCCCGCCTGCAAGGGAGGGGGCCATAGTGTCATCTGACAGTGTGAATGTCCCTCATGAACTTTGTTCCTGGATTCCCGGGATCAACATTTACACTGCTTTGATTTTATTTTCCGTTGGAACATGGAAAATGTAATTGTTAAAAAAGAAAAATTAGATGTAAGCACAGTGACATGTCGAGTTTCACGCGTAGAAACTTAAGATGAAAATGGCAACAAAATGCAAAGATTAATACGAAATTGATATTTTCAGCCACACTATGTTGTAAGACACATGATGTCCTATACATATATAAACATATGTCACAATGAATCAGAATTACAAATGAGTGGTGACTGTAGCTGAAACTGTGCGCTTTACAATTATTCAGTCTTAATATATATTTGATAAGAAGAACAATCACATTTCGTCTGTCATTTCTTGAAGCATCTTCCATAACTGCAGGGGATTTTCCAGTTGTTAAACATCATGTATATCAATAAGGTTACAGTTGTTAATCTTTTACAGAATTGAGTCCCACTGCTTTGTATTTACGTCTTTGGACTGATGAACATGCCTCACGATGGGATGTTCAATTGGCTTTTGATGAGAGCAAGCAAGAAAACATAATATGAATCTGAATTATTTACATCATGCGCTCATGATTTTTCTCAGCACACGGGACCAGGTGTTCCTGAGCCTGAAGCAGCGGTGAAATAATAGATTGGCAAAACATTCAATAACGCAGATGTTTTTTCCTTTCATGTGTGGAAATTCCATTCTATAACAGACCCAGGGTGTAAAACCATTTCAAGCAATTTTTAATTATTCAGTGTGTATGTGTGTGTGTGTTTCTGCTGGAAACAAGCGAGTATGGTGAGACTTTGCTGTTGTGTGTAGGTGTGAGTGTGTATCTCTACATTATGACTGCAGTGTCCGGCCTCTGATCTCTTGAAACCACCAGGAATGAGAGGAGACAAAGAGGAGGCCTTTGATCTCATGGAGATTTTATTTCATTTTTTTGTTGTTGAAGTGATGCTATAGTCCCCCTTAAAAAATGTTTGTTTTTCATATACACCCAAAAAAAAACATGGAAAAGCGAACTTCATTTTGTGATAAATCTACAGAATTTAAATAGCTAAAAATTGTAAGTCTCGGTTCCTGCACCACAAAACTATAGATAAGCATGTCAATCATGTCTTTATCACGATTCTAAATCTGATACTAATACTGTGGGGGTCTTTTTCAGTCTGATAATAATAAATACAAGGCACTTAAATTATATAATAAGCCGCAAAATATGCAACAGTCATTGCATAAGTGACGTATGATCTACTTCATTTTGTGCTCGTAAAAGAGCATTTTTGGTACTGTATTGTTCTTTTAGCACCTGCGGAAATCCAAAACACTAGCCTGCTGCCCACATCAAAGGCATATTTCTCTCACTCTGTTGGACACCACTTCAAAGTATTTTTCCCAACCTTCTCCCTAAATCCAGTTGTAAAAGCTTAGTGGAAGCAGAGACCCATGTTTGCCCCTGCTTGTGGAAATGGTGTGTGTTGCCATGGCAATCGGGGATTGTTGACACTGGAGGATACAAACAGACTTGGAGGAGAAGCAGTGAGGTGGCGGTGGGGTGCATGTGACGGAGGAGCTCACACACAGGATCAGACAGACAACAGAAGGGTTGATCTGCGGGAAGTGGACGCTCAGTGCTCGCTCAGTGCTTGTATATGTACTGTATGGCACACCACACAGAAATTGAGGACAAAAAACACTGAAGTTACACCAGAAGATGAAAACTGGCAGAAAATGTACCTCAAAGGGCTAAATATGTGAAAATAAATAGAATTTCAAATGAGGCATCATCTTGAACATAGAGTTCACATTCATGCAGTTATGTATGTAAAAATGTTTTGCCTGTCTCTGTCAGTGTAGTTGTTTTTGGGTGTTTTTTGTGTTCCCTTCTGTGTGTCTGTCTATGGTCTGTTGTCTCTGGCCCTGTTATTGTGGGTCAGTGAGGTCGTCCTATTATGCAAGTATGTAAGTGTACTGTTGCCCTATGAGAAATAAAAAAAATTATGCGTGTGTGTTTGTTTGTGTAGACCTATGTGAGACCATTTTTGCTTTCATTGCTTTAAATCTGTTTTTTTTTTTTTTTTAGTCTGCCTTCAGATTAGAGTGGACACTGTTTCTATCTTGGGTTTTGTCATTTACACTTTCAGATTTGAGGCCACCACTGCATCGCGGCACCAGATCAGCAAAAAGAAATCTCACATCTTCCTCCAGCTTTGTAAACGTGACTAGGTCTGATCCGTGTTTTATTGGGTGCTTTGGTGCGTTTCATATATGTAATAAGAGAGGACAGGAGTCTGTTATGAGCCTTCAAAGCTGCACGGCCACATGAAAGGAAGAACAGGGGCCTGTCACAACAACAGGCATCAAGTCCATTTAGTCCATATTATAATGGCTTGGATATGAAACAGGCCTGGTTCTCTGTGTCGTTCTACTCATTTCCTGGCTGTTATCAGTTCATATGGCTTTTTTTTTCTG
>JAPTHA010000005.1:22432313-22445159 GCA_029814585.1 Gymnapogon annona | reverse complement strand
CACACACACACACACACACACACACACACACACACACACACACACACACACACACACACACACACACACGCACACACCCAGCTCACACAAACACAGCAAATCCAGTAGGAGAGTGTGACCAGGCCGACTGAGGCCAACTCTTTCCACAGGCCTCCTTCCCTTTTCGGCTGATTAGGAAAGTCTGATTAAGGTTATCGAAAAACTTTCCACAACGGAGAACACCTTGACTTTTTTTTTTTTTTTACGAGCGGCGTTTGCCTTTCATCAACACTGTGTTGGTGTGTAAATAGTCCCCAACTCACATTTCTCCATCCAGTTTTCCACACACCACCAAAACACTTCACCCACAGTGGTCTATTTTTTAAATACTGTCTATGCGTGAAACTGTCATTTTCATCTAGGTCATTTCAGTTTCTTTGTATTTGTCCTGAATGAGGAAATGAAGGTCCAGCTTCAACTTTTCAAAACAAATCATATTTCTGCAACATTTTATTTGCATCAGAAGATAGTATCTATCTCTTACTTCACTGGTGTTTGACGCACTTTCATCTCTGGCTGTATCAACACAAAGGATTAATCCATGGTTAAGATAAGCAGTAACTTTTCAGCTGTTTGACCACTCAGAGTTGGTGTTCCAAGGTGACCCCAGGCGCGTTGATGGATCTACTCCTCCCTCTGAAGCGCCTTTTTTTTTTTTTCCGCTGGGAATTCAGCCGCATGTGACCTACACAGGTGGAGATGTTCTGTGAACATTACAGAACAGGGTCACACATTCACTTTAAAACAAAATGTCTCTTTTGTCTTAAGGCATGTTTCCTCCCGTTCATTTCACAAATCATTAACGGAACATTCTTCTTTTTGATGCACTATTACCTGCCCAGTTTCAGGAAGTACTTCTACTCGCTCAGCTTTCTTTAAGATGTCACCGTGACATAAGTTGATGGAAAATCACCGGGGAATATTTGTAGTCTCGTTGTTTTTCCATACTGAGAGTTTCCTGGAATCAGTGGAACATAACTTACAATAAAACCAGGTCACAGTCAATATTTGTACACTTGTAATCAAATCACTATAACAGACATGATTGGGTTTTAGACCCAAATTTTTAAAACATTGTGGCGTATTCTTTGTTTTTTGAGGCTGTAGGAAGACTAAAAGAAGATATCTCTCATATGTTGTTTTCTATGGAATTAAATTATGTGTATGTGTATGTGATTAAATCTGGGTATTTTCCAGTGATTGCCTAGGGGCTTTTAGAAAGGGTGAACTGAATCAATGTCCGGCACAGGTAAATTAACTGAATGCACCAGTTCAGCCATTAGTCGCATTCATGGTGAAACTCTACACTATAGAGCACCGCTGCCAGAGCCCTGAATGACTGTGTGACTTCGCCTCAGGTACAATCGCAGACGGGCATCAAAAAGAACAGCAGCACATGTTCTTCATGTGACAACGTCTGTGCGTGTGTGTGTGTGTGTGTGTGTGTGTGTGTGTGTGTGAGGGTGTGCACATTATGTCCACGTCCACATACTTCCACTGTATGTCCTTGCACCTGTGTGGTAGCGGCTTTTTATGAGCTCATTTCTCTCCCCCAAACCAGCCTTTCTCCTTATGTGTTTGCCTCATGATCAAAGCCGCTGCCATGCCTCTGCTCCTTTTGATGGTGTGGCACAATAGGCCTGTTGAGGTTTTGATTTCTTCATCAATTGAGCTGCATAAAGGCCAGACCAGCCCTCCCTTCATCAGACCATTGGGCACAGAGAGGGAGGGACCCTAACTGGACCCCTGCCTGCAGGCCAGTCTGGTTACACTCTGGATGTCTAGGGCTAAAGCTGCACAGACTCAACAGCACACAATACAATACATTGAAATGATCCTCAAAGCTAAATGATTAATTCCTGCTAAAAGTAACATCGGTTAATGGGATTTTACACAGAATTATTTGCTTCTTCTCCTTTTTCTGCCCATGTCTAGTTGTCATATGATATGGTGATGTACTTTATGCTCATTTTCAGTAATCACAGATGAAGCTACAAATGGACAAGACTAGAAAGACAAACAGACATATAAAATGTACCAAATCAGCAAGTATGGTTTTAATTCAGAGAGAAAATAGCTTTGATTGTGTATAGGAACAATATCAAGTAATTTTTAGATCTTATACTGATATGATTCGCACTTAGATTCAGTTGTAAATGAGCTTTTGCTGTTGTGACAGAACATAGTGTTATCTTTACTTTAGCATTCACAACTGTTGCTAAGGTTGTTCAATATTTGTGTATTTGCACTCAGTTACCACATGAATGCTAAGGCTCCACGTTTTGCTTTGTCACATTGCCTGTCTTCTTGCTTTGAGCGAATCAGCCTGGCTACATATAGTCAAACTTTATTTCATTTTTTTTTGTATTACTGAATCGACTAAATGACTCGGGATAGATACAGATTTTTCATTATATTGTGCACAGCTCTTGGAAATAATGCAGGCCTGTATCCACGGAGTGCTGAATGACGGTTTTCATGGACAAGAAACAAACGTGCTGTTCTCTCTGATTGAAAAAATGTTGAAACTCTGCTTTTTAATCAGCATAAAATGGCAACACAAGAAAATTCTCTCATTTTGCACACCGCAAAAGCCCAGTAGGAGGTAAATCCTGCCCATATCTTCCTAGAAAACTGGAAGCCAGATTGTAATTGCAAACCGCTGCTCACTAGCTCATTTATGATCATTTTTTTTCCTTCCTTCAGAAAGAGGCAAATTTGCATGTTGAATTCATTTTACTTGCTTGAATGGTAACTGAAAAGTCCAGTTAGATAATACCCCTTAAGCATAATTAGATCTTGAAATATTATTCATATGCTCCGTTCTGTTCCATTGCACCTTCATTTCTCACTGCAATTCAATTAATGTGCAGTAAAATAACTGACTGAATATATCACAGAAATTGTCATGCAAAAGACCTTGCAATGATATAAAGACCTCATTTTATTTTATTTTTATTAATCATATTTCTGGATAAATGCTTATCTTCATAAAGCATGATTTAAACTACAATAAGTGTAGTTTTTGTCGAATGATCATGAGTTGATATACTGCAGACATACGTATGATTAACATCAGGATGTGCATCGTTATTCCTTTGACGTGACAGACGGTGAATAATATACACAATTTTTACTTTCCATAATACCTGGCCCATAGGAAGCATAGATTCACTCTCACTTTGTGCACGAGATTAGACCACATTTGGAACAGCTTGTATAATCTGCCCTATATTGCAATTTTTATGCAGCACTGTCAGGCTCTGTTCTGATGGAGCATTAACATCCTTCATTGTAAATCCAATCACATGTAGACGCCTCTAATGGAATGCCCGAGCACTCCCAGGACACATTCCTATCCAATCACCGCGGACACATCCGGAGGTGGTGTGGAAAGTGTTTGTTCACATTCTCTTAGTAGTCCGAACAGGAACGTGTCCTGGGATGCGTTGAAGGACTGCCTCCTCAGTTGACATGCTTTGTTGAGCGTACCGGTCGAGGCCACATTAGAGTGTTTTGAAGATTATCAAAAAGGCCGGAATTCACCTGAACTAAGCTCTCCCTTCACAAAATATTCAGCTTGAGGAAAAGGAGAGTATTTGTCGTAGAAGTACAAATTCAGACATAGGTTGACAATTGAGTAATATCATGAAGCAAACTGGAGTAAAATGGTCCAACGTTTTCCATCACAGTGAGAGATTATGCAAAAAAACATAAAAAAACATAAACAACCCCATTATAACCTCCAAAGACCCAGCAATGGGTTTTGAACTTTATACAAAATAACTCTCCACATTAAAAGATGTTCCATGAAAAAAAAAGCATGTGAAAATCTGTTGCATCCCGATGTTTCCAATATATGCGATTATTTAATTTTAAAAAAAGCCAAATCTTGTACTTTCCTGGGTCATGGGTTGTTAAAAGCCACCAGTTACCCTTGGGCAGTGCAGCGAAATGAATCTACAAAGAATCTCTGCAAATCCAGTCCACTTAAGTTGAATGAATATATTTAGGAATCTCTTTACTTATGCACCAAGCATAAATTTCAGATGTGACCACTCAAGACTGCTCTGGAGACCCTCTCTACCGTTAGGTGTGAACACACATACTTAGACACTTGCATTGTGGATATGTCCGGATGGGTGACGATGCGGTGTGTGTAGAGTTATCCCCAAAGCTACTAACCCCCCCCCCACACACACACACACACATACACTTCCACAAACCCCACACCCTATGTACCCCTCACACATACGTGACAGATCATGGTGACACTTCTCTCCCTCCAGGTCACGTCTCCCTTGTTGTTCCCACTGGTTCAGTCATGAAGGGGTTGGAGAGTTCACATATGAAAGGTGGGAAAATCCCAAGTGGTGCTGCAGATCACTGAGTGGACTTCTTCAGCATGTGATTGTGTGATGGGTTGCACACTTCTTCATACATTTATTTATCAGAGGGCATGTGTAAGTGTAAACTCCTGACACACACTATGCATGTGAACGATGGGCATGTGTACCAGCGTTCCTCGCATGAGCACATGGCCTTTTCCACCATGGATGTTTGGCTACATGTGATGTCTGGGTCACACAATGAGAGCCACTCACCAAGCATCATCTGAACACCATCACTAATAAATTATACTTATCACTGCCTGTCATTTCTCTTCATGAAAATACACTGTGTTGTTTTTTCACTTCATATTTCTGTCTACAATAACTGAAATGCCTATAGATTTGACGAGGATTGATTAAGCCGTTATAATGGACACCCGTTCGTCTGCAGCCTGTTCACTTTGTATTTAAACAGGATACGGTTTATTTTTTCATCAGAATCAACGCCAAGCTTAATAACAATTGCACCAAATTATTTGTTTATATAGTCAGGGTAATTCAGGTCATCACGTTACCCTGATTTACCCTTGGTTCCTACAGGCTGATAAGGCCCCAGGGTGTTTTCTATCATGGGTGTGGTTGGTTCCCGCTTCATAATAGATGACTGACAACTGCTTGTATCTCATTATTGTGCAATTTGCCAGAATTTAAGACCGTAGATACAAATGCTGAGGCATAACTGACTAATATACGGGGCACTTGCCTAGTGAACACAGATTATTTGGCTTTGAAATACTTTTATGCAGCGAGTTACACGTTGTATACATAGCAATACCACACACACTTCAGTCTCATTACTTACCCAAAATGGCCAATCCCCTAAATTTACTGTAGCATTCACTTGGTGCACATTAAGGTCTTCTCACATACTAAACATTCCATTGCAGCGATGAGCTATCTGTCACTGTAATGCCAGTTGATGTTTATTGCTGATCGTGCATTTTATAGCTTTAATTTGTAGGCCACTAATTCTGTTACAAATGCTGCAAACATCTTGTGAATGATTTATGCACCATTTTGTAAGACCTTCTCAAGGTGACCCTGTGTGACTGGACAGGTTGTAGACCCTTCCCAAGTTTATAGGAAGGAATGAATGAATGGATGGATATCAAAAAAAGTGATAGGCTGAACTATGTTTAGGGTTTTTAAAAAAAAAAAAATTATTTGCGCCTATGGAGAGGAAAAGGCTTAACATGGGCAGCAGAAAATTTAGGGTTGCTGTTGTGATTTTTGGAGAGGTGAAAGTGAGCATGATTAGAGATACCAGCACAAATATTGGCAATGATTGATCTCTGTTCTCTGACATTAAGCTACATTAACTTTTTTATTTACGTTCAGAGTTTTAGAATGTCTTCTTCTGCTGCTGCCAGACCCAGTGAATAATCATGACACAAAACCTTTATTAGGTTGCACGGCTACTGTTTATATACTGGTTTCAATATTTTGAAAAAGCGTAAAATCTTCCTACTGATGACTTGAGAGATGCTGTGAGTAACACATAGGGGCGGGCTTATGACAAAAATGAATGAAGTGGCCATATAATATTTGTACGACAAAATCACATCATTTTTCACATCAAGAGAATCAAGTCACATCAATCACATCAAGATGTGATTTCAACGACAGCCGTACCAACTTTGACAGCTGTAGGAAACAAATTTCATGTAAACTGGGATATTCGTACAAACCCATTGCTCGTAAGAATCTTTGTGACCTCGGCATAACTCCCAATTTTCTTCTGCAACTAGAGAATGTTAATGCAAAAAATCAAGCTGACTAGAATATGAAAAAATAAATAAATATAAACATGACATAACTTTCCTCTTAATAGGCAACGGCTGTCTCCAACTGTCAGGGCTCTCCTAATATCTCTATCTATAGAGACACATCCATAAAAGGCTACTAAACACAAACCGTCTCTATATTAACCTATAGCCTCTTTTCATTGCTATCATTAGCCCCTTCACTTGAGGTGTGAACACCGCTGGAACAATGCCAAGCATCTGAAACTATGTTCTGTGTAAGACCGTGTACTGCCATGGCATGCTCTGCTATCTCATGCAGCCTCAAGGGAATGGCAATCACACTCTAAAGCACAAAATGTACCAGAAGAGGGAGGAATGGTGAGAGAGGTGAGAAATGAGTCGAGACAGGGAGGGAACACACATTTTACAGAGCAGGAGCGATGATGAAAAGGCAGAAGAAGTATGCAAAATCTGAGACTGATCTGTCTTTCTCAAGGACACCCAGATAGTGGACACATCAGCTGCTGAAACCAGGACGCTCATCACCTATTGGGTAAACGTCATTACAATCTGAGCTGGTAATCGTCCTCATGTTCCCCACTTGGCTCTGACTGTGTCCTGCCAAGAATCTTCCACTGTTGACAAATGTCTACGGCAAGCTATGTTGAATGTCAATACAACACAGTCCCACATTCTGATATGGCAACAAACACAGCAGGGAGAATGCGTAGGTTAAAGCAACTGAAGTAGGCGCTGGGGTCACATGTGACCTGTGGAGTGGACCCATAATAAGTGTTGTTGACACACAGGCGGGTGGGAAAACTCCAGTGTCGGATTTGGCTTTGTTCTTTGATTGATGCCTTCTTTGCAAATGAACAATACAACTATTACTCGAGCCGTGGATCGGTCTTGAAGAAGTGACAAACGTCAGAATGGGAGAGCAAAACGACCTGTAGACCAGCTGCAAAAACAGCACTGAGAAAGTGGCTTCTACTCTAACGTAAAGGGTTCATAGGGATATCATTTAACCTTTACGGAACAAATTACCAAGCCAATGAAGCCAGGGAATGAAGCTCAAGTTTCTCCCAGGTGTGAGTGTTTGTTAACAGTGAGTGTGCAGGGTGTGCTCGGATAACCTTCCAAGGATAAATAAAGATGAAGAGGAGACACTAAAGCCATAAGGTGGAGAGAAGTTGGCCTAAGGAGTGTCCTGATTTCTAGGGATATCCCTGTCTAGTGTTGAGTAGAGCTCGTTAAACATACAGTAGTTAGGTTATGAGTCACATACAGGTTGCTTTACTAACAATGACACACACTTTGTACACATTTGTAGAGCTAATGCAAATCAGTGATGATTCATGAAAAGACAAAGATCAACTATGCAAATGTCACGGGGAGCAACACTGTAGGGTATAGATCCAGGATGCAATTTAAAGAGATTAAAAGGGGATGAAGGTAGATTAAAAAAAAAAAAAGAAAGGCCTTAATTCTCAAAGAAAAGCTTCAAAGAATTTCCAGGAAGCCACTCTGTCCTTTAAGGTGCAGGCGGTGACACCAGGAGCTTTTACAGCCACGGTTTGACTGCATCAGCTTCCATTATTCATGCCCTCCTCAGCCACTGCAATCCGGCCAAAACCGCTCGCCTTACATGTTACGCATTCATTCAGCAAAGCGCTTACTCTAACACACCGTCAGGCAAAGAGAGGGTTTCCTGCCTTTGGGTGAACACACACACTAACCTAAACACACTAACCTGTATTACTTTGCAACAATGTCTGACAGTTTTGTATAACATCACGTTGAAGATTTATGATTCCTGACAGGTTGTTTAGATTTATGTGCTATTTGATGAATTCTTCTGATTTCCCTCCAGAGAAACTGGACATTTGCCAAGCTCGTTTCAAATTACATTCACGTAACCCTTTAAAAAAATTGGTTTGTATTATACGTCCATAAGTGAAAATGCATTTATTCAGAGCTGGTGAAAATTCAGGTTGCACACGCTGTCATCCACCTCACACTCTACTCATCATTGCGTGTTCAATGGCGTGGTTGGCCTTTGGAACCTTTCAGTGCTTAACTTCTCCTATCCATCAGTAACTCACATACTTTTCCTATCAGATGTCTTTTATGTGTGTGTGTGTGCTCATGCACACACACACACACACACACACACACACGTATCTTAAAAAGGTTCCCGCTCCTTTTTTTCTCGTAAACACAAAAGTAAGGGCTAGCTCTCATCTTGTGCCAAATGAGTGCAGATTGATGATGGCTGGTAAACACACACACACATACACACACACACACACACACACACACACATGCACACACTCTCGCATGCCCCTGTATACGATGACACCTCTGAGCAGTGGGTGAGACATGCTCTGTGGTTTCGGGATGACAGAGTTTTATGGTGAGAACGACAGTCATTCTTTTTTCCCTCGGCACTGAGGCAAGCCCACACCTGCACGTGTGCGTGTGTAAAATATTTGTTGCGTATGCACACAACTTTATTGTGTCTTTGATCTATCTGAGTCGATCTATACCTATTATCCAACCCGCCATCCTGAAAGGAACACTTTGTTCATTTGAGCTTGGTTTTGTGAGTTTACACACTGCTGGGGCGTCTGATTATCCTGCTCCTGCCAAAATGAATCGACCAGCCAAACTACAGTCCCTTTGAATGTCGTGACTATATTTATCTAGTGTGAGACACACTGCGTTTCTCTGTCTGTCCCCTTTGAGAATGGGGTCTGGAATGCCACCAACATGAACCAAAACTAGGCCAAGCACAGATGGACTGACTGCTTTATGGGCGTGCCCACATGTCAGAGGCTGTGATTGTGTTGCATAAAGGACCCCCTGTGCGCCACAGCTTGAATTCCGAATGTAACAGTGCTATCTTTGGCTGCCATTAAAGACCTAAGATCCAAGCCGAGCAGAACTAATCATATTGGACCAGTCCAGAAAAGAGCAAAAG
This sequence comes from Gymnapogon annona, assembly GCA_029814585.1. NCBI lineage: Eukaryota > Metazoa > Chordata > Actinopteri > Kurtiformes > Apogonidae > Gymnapogon > Gymnapogon annona. The sequence goes on along the minus strand of JAPTHA010000005.1, from coordinate 22,436,001 downwards.
CCAAATAGAATTGAGCTGAAGAGAAGACACCAAGTAATCAAATAACGAAAATGCAGCGAGATGGGACACCAACAATTTAATGCAGACACATATTACCATAAATTTCCCTTTCATAGTACTTTCTACCTGGTTTTTTAAATCTCTAACTGAGGCAGCTTTCCTTCCTGAGGAGCAGCTCCATCACCCTGCATCCTTCTGCCCCATTTATCTGCAGGACTCTTCCCAGGTAAATTTGCACTCACATCATTATGTTCCCATTAAAGCCCCTTGTGTATCCAGGACAGACAAAAGTAGGCCAAGCAACCCTACTGCACAACCAGGAGACGAGGAATTAAGAAGAAAAAATCCTTTTGGACTGTATTCATCCTGGAATGACTTATCATAACAATGCAAAACAATTGAGACAGTACGCAGAGGAGTTATAGGGGTGGGGGGTCTAAGGTTAGTTCAAACTGGATGGTTAGACTTCGCAATGGAAAGCTATTTTTCTGTAAATAATTCTACATTATGTCGGAGATGATTTACTGTAGCTCATCTGGCTGCACAGGACCAATAAAAACATTTGTGGCACAATTTAATTTATTGAGCACGGATGGTAAAAAGGAAAAGCCATCTGTCATATTGCATTTGTTCTGCAATTACAAGCTTGTCTGCAATGTAATTCGCCCTACGCTATCTTGAAATAGTAATTATATTGGTCAGACATTATATGAATAGTACAAGAACTTAAGAGGCTGAAGCAAGAGGCGTTTCTGCTTCCTCGGCTACGTATGCTACGTGCACCTGTGTTGTAAATGCGCATCTACATCTTTGTATCAGCATAAACATGCTGTTTTCTGACTTTCATGCGTGACTTTGGAGCGCTTGTCCGAGGCGAAACTGACATTTACACGTGCCCTATTAATGTTTAAACCAAATATTACTACAACCAAGATCAACAGAGGACAGTGACCATGCCCAGGCGCCGGCAGCCACCAGACACTCCCCTTCCTTTCTCTCTGTCTCGCTTTGGTCTGCTTTTTCTGTCTCTGCCTCTAAGTCTTGTGTTTCCCTTGTGTGTGTGTTTGCATGTGCAACGATGAAGACAGGCGGCCAATTATGGCCAGAGCAAGGCGTAGCAGTAGTGTCAACATGTAGTAAAGAGTGCACAGCCCACTGTCTGGAACGACCCAGAGACACAGAAGAAACATGAGCATAGAAAAAAAGACTGACAGAGATTGACAAAATGAAAGAGGCTCAGTGAAAATGACAAAAAAAATACAATAAAATAGGCAAGGAAACAGTCACAAAAGACAGAAGAATAAGACAGGCGATGTGCAAAAAAAAAAAAAAGAAAAAAAGAGCCAGCAGAGCAAAACACTTGACTAGAAAGAAGAAGAAGAATTTATCTACTTCAATTGCCTGGAGGATTTCCACAAAAGGGCATAAACCACATAGAGAGGGTTTTCATTTCTACCCTACACAGTCAGATTATTGGAAAGGCAATAATTTAAGGGAAAAAAGAACCATGCAAAAGCCTCAAAAGGAAATTCACAGTCTCTTTTTTTCCTGGTCACAGTTCACTTCGTTTATTGAGCCGGTAAAGAGTTTTGTTTCACATATTACTTTCTTTGTTCACTGTGTATTACATTCCACCCACAGACTCCTTCACTGCATTCAAGACAGCAGTAAGACTCATGTTGGGCAGAGCAAGAAGTTAAGGTCTACCTACTTAAGACAAATGTTAGGTTTGAGTCACAAAACTGACTAAAATTACATCCTATTGGTGTCATCCACAGCAAATACCCTAAAACCATCCTTTTTTAAATTTTTTATTCTGGTTTAATGTAAAGTCAAACAGGAATGCAAAGTTCAACCCTATCCACCTCTCCCTGATACGGACAACTCTTTAAAAGTGGGTTGTCTTAAATGCTGTTATTATTTACAATGTATTATTTGTACTGCATCCTGTGTACTGATGTAGAGGACAGTGGTTGGATTTTAATGGAAAAATCAAAGAATGTAACAATATCGACTGCTTCCAAGTGCCTCAATGTTCTGAAATGACGTGTGTTAATGTTAAAAAGGCAGTTTCAATATTGTAGTTAACGTAATGGTCACTGGTGTGATGAATAACATGGATTTTCTGTGTTCTAAACAAAGCCTTGAAATAGACCCTTTAATGGAATTTGCAGCTTAAACCCCAGGTGTCAAACATGTGGCCTGCGGACCAAAATTGGCCCAACAAAGGTTCCAATCCCTGGTTAGGGTTAAGGATAGGCAGGATGAACTTGCAAAGTTTCAAAATTACACTGATGGTATTCACAGTAAAGGGTGTCAAACGCCAAAATGATAGCATAAAATCCTATAAATAATGACACCAAATTTTCTTCTTTGTTTAAAGTGAAAAAAAATATACAACTAATGACAAAACCAATATATTCTCTTTCATTTCATACAAAAAACATTAATACATGAAAATACTGACATAAATAAATTATCCTTTAACAATAAAACGTCAATAACTTGGACCACCCGGCCATGGCTTGGGTGGTAGAGCATGTCATCTGGTGACCGACGGGTTGGCGGTTTGATTCCTTTTCTGTACTAATCATGTGCAGTTGTGTCCTTGGGCAAGGCACTTCACCCACCTTGTCCTCAGGTTGTCACTGTAAATGAGAACCAGTTCTCAGTAGACTTACCTGGTCAAATACAGGTTAAATTAAATATATTAACAACCTGAAGTGTCTAAAGAAAATTTGGTACAAATTTAACAATATCCTGTTTTGTGCCTTTCTAGATCTGATCTGTATACACGTGCATACATGAAGAATTTTTCTTAAGAAATGTATGTTTTTTCAGGTTATCCACATCTTCTTTTTGTTTAGATAGCTTATAAATGGGAATATTTTCAAAATTCAACGTGGCCCTTTGTGCTAAAACAATTTGGTGTTGTCATTTGTTATTTGTTATTATGCTATTATTTTTAAAATACTGACCCAGTTGAGCCTTGTTGTCAATCAGGTTGTGATCAACCTCTGACATGGTTAAAAATAATATCAGTTTAAATGCCATTATATTTCTTTAATAATAATGAATAATTTCATGTTCAGTAATTTAGATAAATGTTAACACAGTCATTTCGACCGTTTCATTTATATTGTAAGACATGTTGTCTTTGTTACAGTGCGCTGCTGTGGCAGAATTTTATGAGACTTAAGGGCCTCTTGTTCATGACAAGTGGCCAGTGAGATATTTTTTACATTTTATTTGTAATACATTTCGTTTACCTTTACCTTTCAGTCACTATAGTACTTAATGTAAGCATATATGGGTCATTGTCACGTGAAGACTTTTGGATGTCTCAAAACTGTGAAAAATTTGACTTATCTGCAAATCTATATTTTCATGAGAAATTCAATAGTGACATTTCCTAAGAAGTACATTTCACTATCAATACACTAATTTTCCACAGCTTTAGGGCGGTCACCCCAAAAGTTTTTGCTGTTTTATCTACTGAATGTGGAACAGCATTAAAGACACAATAAATGTCAGTTTCAAAACCGATCGGTGTCTATCACGACGAGAGCTACAATCAGTATAGTCATTCCAACTGCAATACCAGGAACAGTTCTCATCCATCCATCCATCCATCCATCCATCCATCCATCCATCCATCCATCCATCCATCCATCCATCCATCCATCCA
>JAPTHA010000005.1:22394531-22405166 GCA_029814585.1 Gymnapogon annona | reverse complement strand
CACACACACACACACACAAACACACACACACACACACACACACACACACACACACACACACACACATTCACAATTTAAAAAAAAAAAAAAAAAGAAAGAAAGAAATAAAAAGTGACATTGAAAGCTGTCGAGTGCATCTGTGTTTTTCGGAAATCGCTCCAACATTTGAGCGGTCGGTGCTGCAGTGTCACCCTGCCTCTCTTGTTCCTCTTTGTTGATTTTTCGGAACAATTTGTCCTCACAGGAAAATGTCACGCTACCCTGTCAGCTCTGACTCCATCCCCTCCTCAACTTCTACGCCACCCACCGTCTCTTGCTTTCTCTCGTCTCTCTCTCCCTTTCCTCCCGTTCCTCTCGCTTCTCGTCAGGCACATACAGAGTTGCACCAACCCTCCCTCCATTCTCTTCACATCTTATCGTTTTCCTTTTTCGCCCCCCAAATTGTTTTTATTTATTTATTTATTTTTTGGAAACGACTTCCTCCCTCCCTCCTGCTACGAGCCTCAGATGTGGAGCACATGTAACGTGGAACAAAATGTCTCGCACACCCATTGAATTTATTAACTCGTAGGGTACAAACTGTTTCAAATAATGATTCACTTGATACACAGAAAGAGAAGAAAAGACATTGTTCCCTTTCACAGTGTCCTGATATTCTCCATCTCCTCCTTAATATCTGTCTTGATTTTCTCTTTCTTCACCTCTCACCTTTATCTTTCTATCTGTGTCTAGACGGGCAGAACAGAGGTAGCCAAAATCATAAAGGCTGATATACAAAAGGCACTGAGGTGGACTGACAGAAACCGACAGCTGCTCCAGACATCAAAGACGGGCTCACATCGCCATAAATCATCCTGCTAATAACACCTAAAGTCTAATGTTACACATATGAATGCAACCTTCAGTTCAGGCTCCAAAGCGTTCACATGTTGCCTCATACTGCATAGCTGGGATATTCCCATATATATATATGTATATATATATATATATATATATATTATATGTATATTTGTGTTTGTGTGTGTAAAAATATCACAAACCACTCAACAAATTGTGACCCATCTTTCATTTTGGACAAATGATGCATCACGTTTCCACTGATGTGATGCTGGCACGTTTCCACAAAAGGCGCTTTTTACTTACCTCCTACATCTTTTCTAACCACCCATCCTCCCCCTTCCCTGCTACCACTTATCCCAACCCTTTCATTCTGATTCTTTTTTCTTTTGTGTCCTATTTCTGTGGGTCACATTTATTGTCAAACCCAGCGGTCAACCTTGTGGTGGTGCCTTCAAACTGGAATAGGTGTTTTATTTTTCTTGCATCCTTTGCCATATTTCCTTTTGCACTACCTCACCCCACCCTCTCTTTTTTTGCCTCTCTTCCACTTGACCACCTGTGGCCCCGCTTCTCCTCCTGTCAAATCCCCTCTTGAACCCCCCCCTACACACACTCACACACACCGTCTACGTCGTACTCATTCACTCATTCCTGCCTTCTGCACTTGTGTCTTATGACCACACTTTGTGTCATGAGGCTAACACACAGCAGTCCCCCTACCCAGAATCCTCACACACATATACACGCTACCTCATCGTGCTAATAAATGGTGGTCACGCTCAGACCAGGCACGTGAATATCAAAGCAACAGACAGAGACAAATGCACTCTTGTAAAGGAGCACACTTAACACACACTGTCTGGCTTTCCACACCATTCATGGAAGTGCTACTGTATAGGGCTACGAAAGGCTCTATTTATAGCGGTGACTTTACTTTTGTAGCAAAGCCATTTATGTATCTTTACAACTGAGGCTCACAGAATGACTTTGTGTCGGGTTATGTAGTCCTGACACTCACAGTAAATATTAGTCAGTGAGAATCACACATTGCAGGGTGATCCTGTAAGACAAAGTGACTGATGGTGTCCTGGTGGTTCACAGGTTTCTTTGACATAAACGAGGTTTCTGCCATCTGCAATTTTTTTAGTGATATCTATCAGTGAAGATGCAGGCACTATTCCATTCCCAGTTAGACCAGGCCAGAAGACCCGGTCCTCTGGTCTTCCCCAGAAGAGATATATATGGGTGAAGATTATCCTGTCAGTGCCCTCAATGAGGCTCTAGAGTTGGTCCCTGGATTCCTTTGGTGGCAGCTGTCTGCTGAACTGAGAACTGCTATTGCTAAAGCTCTGTGCTGTGTGTATTAGGATGAGGAAAATGAACAGACTGATGATAATGTGTGTTAACCTTAACTTTAGAAATGCAACAGCTGCTGGTGTTTGTTTTGTACATTCCCAGGTTTTCGGTTCATAAGGATATCAACTCTGGTTCGTCTTTACATAGTAGGTGATAGTAAAAGACCTTAAATATGGATGCATCTAAAATGAATTTTTAAAAAAGAAGAAGAGGAACTAGAATTAAAATGGCTCAACGTGGACTAAGTTATGATTATGATTTTCCATTGCCGAAGTTAGATCCTCTTAAATTTGTAACACCAAACGTTCAAGCATAAGACATGACAATTATTTAAAAAACATATTCATATGTATATGTATCTGTAATATATCTCTTTGTGTAAATTACTGAGCGGAGTCTCTGTGCAATTACTGAATCGAGTGAAATCTCATTCATTTTAATCCAGTATCATTCTATGAGAGGCGTGAACACTCTAAATATCATGATTTAATCTATTACCAAGGAATGAAAGTCAAGACGACACGTGACCCAAAGTATCCTAAAACACACTTTTACACAAACATGCATTTCCACTTCACATGGTTCTTCCGACAATAAAAAAAAAAACAACAGCGGCCTTTGATAACTGTTTGGTTAAATGCTAAATATGACAGGAATGTAAGCGCGCGTGGGCCTGTCTTAGCACTACTTTGTCATGTGAGCGAGTTTGCAACATACACACACACACGCATGTGTACACAGGCAAAACAGGGAACAGGATTAGCCATTATTACGCAAAGTAGGCAGCACACATCTATGGTACACACCTGAGTATGTTAGAAATGTAAATATCAAAGGTAGTTGAAGTAGACACGGGTGAGTAAGTGTTGTGTACACAGCACAACATACACCGTGAAGATCACTGCAAAGCAGACAGTAGGAGGTAAAGATAAGCTGTTGAGTGGAAATATCTACTTCAAACTGTCCGCATCCTTCCTGTTAGTAATGTGAAATTCAGATTTCACATGATTCAATACTATAACGTGCAGTAATTGAACATGAATTCAGCCACAAAAGGCTGTATGTGACATTGATTATGTCTGAACCATAGACAACACATTAACGTAATGAGATTATTTAATATTGTCAGGAATATATAACAAGAATAAAACCAATGGACTGAATATGCAGACATATACAGATGACCTGATGTCCTTTCATTCTGTTGGAGAAACTTGGCGTGGAGTAGATCAGTGACCGTAATTACAGCCCTCAATCATGTATTTAACCCCACCCCCACTATGTCAGAGGCAGTCCAAATTATAGTGTAGACATTTTACATCTTGAATACATTAAATCCAGGTGACTGGTGAAAAACGGTGAATTATTAGTTGTGTAACACTGAAAATCTAACAATGTTCAGTAACAATATAAACAACGCGTTTGAGATGGGATCAATGATTACTCAGCAGACGCTTAAACTTGATTTCACTCCTAGAGAGAGTAAAGGTTTTATTATCATTGCCATAATAAAGCTCAACATGGAGGACTTCCTCTCAAGAAACATAAAAATGGTCACCACATGAGATGTTTTTAATACTGGGGTGAGTCTGTGACAGGTGTAAATGTCAGAAGATTCATTTCATCATCTTGGCTAACATCTAGAGAAAAGTCGGCATCTGGAGATTCATCATCATGGTCCGGACCCTCGGCCTCTCATTCACAACTCTGACTCTGTGTCCTTAAAGCCACCATGTAGAGCTCAGTGGTGATTAGTGCTGCACGTCTGAAAGTATTCTGACGAGTACAAGTTGTACGATCTTAAGTAACGGTAGACGGTGCCAGGCTTAAAGTTCATTTCAGGTTTTGACTGCCGTAACCCAACAGCTTAAGCCATATCTGCGAGTACACTGACCTCTCTGTATACAGAGTACTGACTATAGTCAGTACTTAAACCCTACACCTACTGGGTTGTGTGTGTCATGGAAGAAAACATTAGGCTCAAACATTTAGGGTACATTTGTACGTATTTGGGTATTTTAGAAAACTGAAATTTCTCTCCATTTGTTTTTAAAGAAACCTGTGTAGATGTGACTATTATTGGAAAACTTTGTGCTTACATGGCTTCGTATATCTACACTGTTGAGGCCAAACCAGGCCTGTAGTGAGATGATCAATTAACCAATCAGAATCCGGGAAAGAATCACAATCACACGTTATTTCCTCTATGAACCAATGGGGATGCAGTTTTTTCTACATCTGGGTCCAAACAAAGAATGCACAAACTTTCCCTACTCTGCACTTAATCAAATCAAGTTTATTTGTATAGCCCTTAGTCACACAAAGGGTCTCAAAGGGCTTCACATGCCCACAGATGACAGTAAATGACGACATCCCCTGGTCATTGACCCCCCCAACAGGGCAAGGAAAAACTCAAAAAAACCCAAACGGGGGAAAAAAGGGACCTTGAGAAGGGACCACAGGTGGGGGGGGTCCCCCTTCCAGGACCACCAAGCTGCAATGGATGTCGATTGGGCAACATTATGACAATGTGTGATTGTAAGCACAAGTCAAAGTCACAAAAGTCAATTTCAGCTGTATGCTGCGGAGAGAGTCAATCTTCCTCGGGCGTTGGGGTGGTAAGACGAAGCAGAAACTTTGCAGTCCGAGGGGAGTCCAACTCTCAGCAGCAACTTGAACAGTAATTTACAGCCGTCCTTTCAGCGTGTTCAGTCAGGTAGATTTTACAATGAATTCTTGTAAATAATGGTATGGTCACATTTCTGTTTGGGGGTGTTGCATGATTTGTCATGGGGTTTTTTCCAAGTTTTGTGGGTTTTTTTAATGTGTTTTTCTGGTTTGTATAGTTTATTTGCATTTAGCTGCAAAAATATTAATTCATCTGTTTTCAATCTGTTGAAGTTGTGTGTTCCAGAGTCCATAAAACACATCCAGCTGTCACCATCCCACTTCACATGTGAGTATACAGTAAATATGGAGGAAGATGATGGTGCTGATGAGTGAAGGTACAAGTATTAAATAAGTGAGGAAATAAAGAAGCTTGGTGCTAGCTAATTTTAGCATATTAGCTAATTAGTGTCCACTGCGTCTTACGTGACTATAGAATAAGGTTTTCATGAGGTTGTTCCACACCGGTCCTTAATCTTGGTTTCCCTCCCTATATGCAAATATAAAAATGAAGATATACCAAAATCTCCACTTTGACTCCTTTCGTTGTCGCGTAATGACAGGCACAAACACAAAGGAACCTCTCGGTTTTCAAAACCACTGGCTACATGTAAACATACTCTTAGAAACAAGTGACAATAGTTATCGTTTTCTTGCATAATTGTACTAGTGTTCCCAGACAAGAAGGTAGGTTAAATGGATTAGTGACAGCTTTAGGCCAATCAATGATCACAGTCAATTAAATGTGACTAATCCTCTAAACTTGGAGCTGTAATGGATTCTTATTTTTCCTTTTCTTAAGCAGGATTAGGCCATATCTTCATTTAGTCTTTTGATTTGGACACAGTGGAGAGAGATGCAGGAGGAAGATGCATATTCTTCCTGTGCCTTTAAATGCTGAACTGCCTGTGGGTGTATGTACATATAATCTGTGGGTGTGTTATCTTTAGCCACCTCACTCCAACCACTGACCTTTGTAAAGGTCTCCCTGTCCAGTTGTCCAAACAGACATATAGACTAACTGACTGACAGAAGAGCATGTCAATTTAGCTAACCTCCAAATTCTGGAAGGATGAACTAATTTAACATGTTTGGCCAACAGATAAAGGTAAACCTTTTGTGGAGAAAAGACAAAAGCAAAGAATCTTTTATCAGTCGAGGCTAAAGACTACCCTTGAAATATGTGACGTTCCTAAAAAATATAATCCGAGCCCAGTCAAAATGATACTGAGACACATCATATGTAGTTAACTGATGTTCTTCAAGAAATGATGATCAACATGTAGCTCCTATCCGATGCCTGAGGTCAAGCATTGTACCTCCGACAGTCATGTTGAGACACAGTTTGTCAGTCAGTTGACATTATGAAATCTTTGTGGAGAACACAGAGTCGCAGTTTCAGGAAACCTGCAGGTTTAGGTTGAGGTTTGCGTACAGGGAGTTCACCTCAAATGTAAATGATTAAAGTGAGTCTTCTTGCAGCTTCTTGTATTTTTAACAGTACCGTTGATCCACACGGAAACAGGGTAAACCTGACCCTTAACTTACTTTACGGAATCTGAGTTAATGATACTAACTTCTTAAACACTAGAGACAATGTCTAGAGCCTCGTTGTTGAGTGGAGTGTGTGCACTTGCTCGGACCATGATATGTCTTTGTGATCCACGTGTTAATCATATGACCAGGAGCTGTTCAACTGCAGCGCACTGACTGGATTGTTCCTACGATTTTTTTTTTTTTTTTTTTTTTACGAAATGACTGATTTGAATTCACATCTCTTCACACATTTTCATTTTGCTACATTTATCTCGTGCATTATGACCAATTTGAATGTCTTTTGCATTCCCTCATGTCACCTCACAGATAAGTGTGAGCTGTTAACTGGAAATGTGCTGGACCTGTTTTTATCTGTGCAGTTTGAGTGGAAACATTTCCAGTCAATAGGTCTGAGGCCAGCCGTGTGTTGGTATTGAAGCCTTGAGGAAAACCCATAGAGGGTGGGGGTGGAGGAGGTGGCCTTTGAACCTGGGCAAGAGGCCCTAATGACTCACTTATTCCTTTAACGACACGCTCCTCTTATGCAAATTCTCTGCTCAAGGGCAGGTAGTATGGAAGCAAGAATTTGGTTTAAAGGATCTGCAAACATAACACGTTACTAAACCAATAAGGAAATGAATGAAGGGATGTTTTCTTTTTTCCTTTCTTTTCCCTGTGACTCCTCTTTCTGTGAGAATTTATGAGGAGCTAAGAGGCGCTGGCAGCTTACCAAGTTTATAAAAGTAAGATGTAGCATTGGAAGTATGAAGCTGTAATCCATCTTGCGGCTGAAGTGATGAGAATCATTTGTCTCTTTTATTTTCCATGAGTGGGCTGACTCAAAAATTTTTAATCGTACATCTGGTGGGACAGTAGGTGCATTTGTTGATGGCATAATTACCAAAGGGCACGCGTGCTGCAGCAGCTGTAATGATAGCATCAGTTTTGCAGCATGACAATCATAATTTACTGTGTTATGATTAAGGTAAAAAAAATACAATAAAATTACGAAGCAAGATGACTAAGGGGAAATTCATAATTACGGCAACATTTTGGGGCGTTTGATACAGTAAGGGAAGACAGAGGGTATGAGGAAAACATGGTCTTCACTCATCAGCCCATATTGCCCTTTGCATTTAAACTCATGCCTCAGGGTCATAAACTGTCTCCTTCAAACTGCTGCTTAGGTTTTAACAGCATAATTACACCAGCAGCGTCATAAACACTTATTCTTAAGACCCATCAGTCAAAGTGTATGTGCATGTATATATAGAGGGCAGTGCGGGGACAACAAACACTTGAAATGACCTCATAAATGCTGGACCCTCCTCAACGTTTCCTGTGCCCAGAAAAGGCTCAGCTGTGACACTCGGCTACTGCTGAGGTCAAGGGAGCAGAGCAAAAAGGCCATCCCTGATACTTAAGTGCATTCCTTAAGAGTACCAGTTATCACTTTTACCTGACAGGCAGGTATGTTTCTGTCAAACGCAGACAGTCTCTCAATTTCAAAACACACATATGTAGGTCAAAGAGACAAAAACACATTGGCTCCTGAGTGTGTGTATTTAATATCAGCAAAACACACACATATGTACGTACAGTACATCACATACATACACAAAGGTCAAATGTAAAAGCTCATTCACCACACACACACACACACACACACACACACACACGACCTAATCCTACACAAGGCGATTTATACTGCAATCACAAAAATGGATGGCTCTTCATGCAACTGCCCAGAGCTGGAACAGTGCGGCTGCCTTTCTGCACATACAGTACCTGACTGCTATTCTGAAATCAGTCAAGCGTTTCCACCAGGCTTGACGTAATAGCTCCATAACATGTGTCGTCCGCTTTGTGGCTCTTCCACTTTAATAGAACTGTCTTGTCGCTGATTCGTCATGACACGGGACCTGAAATGGGGAAAATATTGGCCTATTAAGACGTGTGGTTAAAGTGGAATTGGGGCGAGCCTGTTTGGGAGTACACAGTGTAGATGGAGGGGAAAGGTATTGTCAAGGTTCCTCGGAGGTTGTTTTATTGTTATTTACAGCTTTTTGGATGCAGCGTGACGCAAATCTATCACAGCTCCTTTGATTAAAAGGAAAGACTCAGAATCAATAAAAATGGAACGTTTGTTTTTTGTTTTTTTCATTTATCCCATACTCCTGCTTATCACCCATTTCCTACATGCAGTTTATCCGCTCTCTGCATCATCTTTTATCATTAGAGCTACTGTAGAGGCCATTACAGAGAAATTGACCCAGCTCCCCGCCAGTCTCAGCAGGCTGCAGATCATCAAGCCAGCCCCATCCCTGCTGTGACTGGGATAGTCGGCCATTATGATTGGAAACGGATTGACGTGCTGTAAAATATTTATTGATGCTCCACTTGGCTCTTGGGAATTGTGCACAAACACACTCACGCGCAGTCAAACACATTTACACCCCAGCAACTCACAGACAAAGAGAGTTATGGGGCTGATTGTGGCTCTTTCACCTACTGCAAAACATATGACACAAACGTACAATGTGACATTCATCAATTTACACAAATCAGCTTTTGAGTATTTTTTTTTCTTTCTGGTTCACATCTGACAGGAATTGTGATTTAGCAGTCAAGTGTAGTGCACTTAAGATAGTTTGCTATTCTCAATGGGAGAATATGTTCGCTTTGAACAATAGGAAAACCATTACAATAAAATATTGATAGCTCCGGTTTAACAGTCACCAGTAATCCCAGGAGTTGATAAAAGACAAGGAACGTGTGCGAGGCGTGTGGTGACCATCAGCTTTAAGTGCTTTGGGCGTTGGGAGGAGTCAAGATCAATGCTTCCTAAAGTCCATCACTAGGGATTAATTTATATGTAAACTATGGCCTGTATCACTCAGCAGCACCAGCTACTGTAATTAGTGGTGCCAATAAAATGACTTATTTATGCACATGGGGAGTGTGTGTTTGTTCGTTGGTGTGGGTGTGTGTGTGTGTGTCTGTGTGTGTGTGTGTGTGTGTGTGTGTGTGTGTGCTGTATACGCAAACATAAATTGCACGTGGCACACAGTGTTATCAGTAGTTGAAATTCTTACAAGGTCAAACTTTGTTGTATTCTTGACAGTTGTTTATGTGTTTATTGCTGAAGGTAAAAAAAAAAGAAAAAAAAGAAAAAAAAGCTTGAACTCATTGTTTACTGGAGTCATCAAGTTACCCAACCCTGAGGGGACAGTCACTGTGTGTGTGTAGGTGTGTGTGTGTGCATGTGTGTGTACAAACGAAAAAAACAAGGAGGTAGCGTTTTACAGGCCCTGCGGACACGTGAACGTGTGTTCCAAAGATCATTTCAAGGTTGCTTTGATAGTAGGGAAAGGGCAGTGATGCGAGGAGACACTGGGCCAAAAGACACACACACACCTTGTACACACCCTTTACACGCTCCGCCACCATCTCTGGAATATGACCATGAATATTCATGATAGTGCACTGGTGCCTAGAAAGCATCCCGTGAATGTGTGTATGTGGGAGGTGTGTGTCTGTTTGCGGTGTTGTCAGGTACAAAGCTGCCAAAAGCTCTGGAGGCCTTCACTTCAAAACTCTGCCACTTGTTTCCTTGCTGGTTTGTGTGCATGTGTTTCAAACAACTGATGTCTGGAGCCTTTTACAGCACAGTGAACAAAGTGTTCACAGTTACATACATACAGTTTTATGTAACTGTTGAACCTTATATATATTGTATGAATATGTTTTGAGAAAGCATCTTCTGAACCATTATCATTATTCATATGTAATTATTAGAAGGATGCTGAGTTTTGAAGTGGAAGTCTAGAGGAAGACCAAAGAGGAGGTTTATTGACATAGTGAAAGGGGATATGAAGATAGTTGGTGTGAGAGTAGAGGATAACGAAGACAAGGTTAGATGGAGGCAAATGATTCGCTGTGGCAACCCCAGAAAGCTGGTAACCAAAGGGGTGGCAGTTCGAATCCTGCTCCTCTCCTGATCATGTGCCGTTGTGTCCTTGGGCAAGACACTTCACCCACCTTGCCCATGTCTGTGTGAATGATGACCCTGCGATGACCTAGCGACTTGTCCAGGGTCCCCCTCTGCCTTCGCCCTTGAGTATCTGGGATAGGCTCCAGTGACCCACACGACCCTGCAAAGGATAAAGCGGGTTTGGAAGATGAATGAATTAAATAAATAAATAAAATATGCCCAAGCACACAACGGCACATGAT
>JAPTHA010000005.1:22370882-22381029 GCA_029814585.1 Gymnapogon annona | reverse complement strand
GTGTGTGTGTGTGTGTGTGTGTGTGTGTGTGTGTGTGTGTGTGTGTGTGTGTGTGTGTGTGTGTGTGTGTTCACCTCCTTGCACCCACGTCCGTCTCTGACCGTCTTATAGAAGCCCCTTAGTAAACATACAAAGAGAGTAAACACAGACTGCTCATGCTCAGGTTCTATATCCACAACTCTCTGTACGTGTGTAAGCAGTGGAGAGAAAATAAGAAGCAGAGCACAAACACGTGGAAAGCAGAAACATAAACAGACCGTCACCTCTAGGTATACAAATACATCCTCTTAGCAAGTATGCAAGGAGAAACGTGAGCAAATAGCCTCCCTTTAAATAATACACACTTATATAAGAATAGGACAATACTGGGAGTGCGTCTAAAGAAATGCTCTTATTTGAGCATGTATAGTTTTACTAAATAAATGAGTGTGTGGTCATGAATAAGTCCTGTGCAGGAAGAAGAAAAAAAAAACTAAAATCTTTTCTTCGGAGCCGGACCAAGCATCTTCACTGAAGTTCATTAATGAGCAACACAAACTGTAATGCCTCCTCACATGTTTTTCTTCCTCCATCAATCATTGTAACCAAATTGTGTCTGTTGCTGCAAAGATTTTCCACTTAGCACTTTCTGTTTACTAATTAATCCCGCATACTGCCGCAGCAGCACTTTGCCTAGACAGAGTAGTAGGAGAGAAGGTAGAAAAACAGAGAGGTAATGATTTGCCGTCTCTGCCAGGAAGACGCTGACGACGGTAAGTGGGCATTAGGAAAAGTCAAGGCTTTTGATTTGTCCACGTCAACAGAGTCCGGACTCCATGTTAATACCCATGTCTGAGCACATGCACAGAAGTGTAATATACCACTGCGCATGTGTTGTATGTAAAGGCAGAAGGCCTCATCAAGACTGAAACACAAGCCACACACTTTAAGCACAAAGAGGGAGTGTTCCCCAGCATCTTCTGCTCTGACATATTGATCCCAAAGCGCTATTGCTGCACTCCGAGCTACCATTAATTTACCGAGGCTGGCTGATGCATATGAACCATGTATGTAAAGGGAGACTAATTATACTGTGCATATGCAAAATGTAAATCACGCATTTCCAAATTTTTTATTTGTTCTGCTTGTAATCAATATCAAACATGTTTGGCAGTGTATTAACCATAGCTATCATTATAGGAAGACTTGGCCACTATTTTTTAAAATGACTTCAAAGCAATTTCATTATTTTATTTGACTGATCAGACAAAGCTGTGTATCAGTGAGGAATGTGTAAATTCCTGTCAAATTGCATACAGTGTGTATTTTTTTTAACTCCCTTTCTCTTCTTCAAATCCAACCTCTGTCTCTCTTAGGACCTGAGGCATTACCTCTCTGTTGTCCACTGTGGTTTCGTGTTCGTAAATGAAAATACTATACTATATACTGAAAATACCTATTTCCACCCTGAATGACGCTCCGTTGTCACCCCTTGTCGTAGACTCACTCCAGAGGATTCATTCTACAGACAATGCAAAGACAATGGATTATTCCTCCCACATTTCTTTTTGATGTGACTAAATGTAGTAAATCACAGAAATTACATTCACATGCGCATCATATTTTATTAGATTCCCTATATTTTCAAAGCTGTATATCTTGATAGGACGTACCGTGTGCGACAGCTGGATTACAGTAACATACTGTATGGGATAAATGGGTCTTTTCCCAGTAATGGTTTTCTCTGGTGGTGATTTTTTTTTCAGCCTGAGGTGTCTTGAAAAGGACGACGCATGACTGCAAATTGATTCCATTGGAATATAAGCATAAAGCAGTACCTATATGTTGAATTATTCCATGTTATATTAATGGATTATTTGAGTAATTTAAAGGATTTTGTGTTGCTTTTCCACCGCATTTTGTTTAATTTTTTTTTTTTCATGTAGGAAACAGCTCAAAGAGTGTTTGTGTTATACTGCCCGATCGAACTCACCCAGGGAAGAACACTATTCATATATTTAGAAATCAATTTCCCTCTTTGAGTCATTGAAGACTTTAGGAGTATTTATTCAGTGGAATTGAATAAATACACCACCAATGACAGTAGATTCATGGGTGGTTGGTGTGACAAAGACTTAATAGATTGTCATCTTTATCAAACAGGGAAAATTGAATATGTTGTTCACAGAGAAAAAGGAAATGTCATAGTAATGGACCCATCCTATTTTATCGACTGCTGTAATTTAAAGTAATCAGTCTCATTAATTAAAATAAAATAAATGTCCATGATCACTGAATGGGATCGATATGTTGCAGCTGTTGTGTTGTTCTGTAGTGTAATTCTATAAGGTACCGCTGCCGTGTCTCTCACCATTGTGACTCAAAATGAACAATGAAGGTCAGACAATGTACACTATGAAATACAATGCATGTATCAGTGCACAACACAATGGGATATGGACTATTTTTTTCCGTTGGATGCACAGGTGTCAATTTCTCTTCATGCATTCAACGCTAAATTTGCATGCACACAGCTTTGTGTCTGTGGATTGTGCAGGGTGTGTGTGCACACGTGAGAGTGGCCGTGTGTGCATCAGCAGGTATATTCTGAAGGGCTGACAGGGATCAATAGTGCATTAGGCCCCATCACAGCTGCTTGCCCTGGAGACAGACAGGCAGAGAGAGACAGGAGGGCTGATAATGCCCTCCTATGGCTCGTCTCCCACACAGAGCAGGAGATATGGTGAGGCGAAGGGAAAAGAAAAGAAAAAGAAGCTGCCACAGAGAGACAGGCAGGAAAAGGAAGAGTGAGAGATGTATTGATCAAGAAAGACCAGAGGAAAGACAGATAACAGCAGCAAAGGGAAAGGCAAATCAAGCAAATCCAATATTGAAAGGGAGTAGAGGAAGAGAAAGAAACGAGGCAATCGCTGAAAAGAGAAAAGTGAGCAGAGGAGACACGATGTAGGAGGAAGGGATTTAAATGGAGTTACGGGGAAATGAAACCAAGGAAGAAGAAAAAAATAAAGTGGTGGTCTCTGAAGCGGAGACTGGAGCAGATGAGGAATTTCATTTCTGACAGAGCGGGCGACTTATATCAGGCCTTCATTGTCTCATTTCAGCATTTAATAGAGATGTTTCAATTATGGGAGACAGGCTGACAAAACCATAGATCTACAGCACGGGCCTGAAGCATCTGCCCCCCCCCTTTATATCAGAAGAAAAAGATACCTAGGTGGTACGCCGTAACAACCTCCAGAGTGTAAAGTGCAATCAAAATGCACACAATTTCACACGTACATGCCCAGAGACAGGTTCACAGCGGAGCGGCAGCCACTCCCTCGGATGATACATCAACTTTACGGAGCGCGTAGCTGACACAAATGGGAGCATATGTCCAATCTAGAGGAGTCTGCCAGCGGTGCGGGGGCCAGCTGTTTGGCTGGGGAATTTTCTAGGTTAAGATGTTTAGCCCCATTTTCCCCTCTGAGCCCAGCTCCAAGAGGCCCACTGCCGCCGCTCTTTTTCCTTTTTCCCTTCTGCCACACATACTGTAGCATCACATTCCCACCCCCAGGCTTCAGCCACCAAATATGGACATGTCCTCTGATGGTTACAAAGGCAACGAGATTTGGACAACGCCAGCCAGAAATGGTGTGCCATGTTGGAGGGTCTGGAATTTCCCCCCCGTACTGTGAAAAATAAACCTGCTCTAATGGATGTTTTATTACCTCTTGTTACAAACTTTCAAAGAGGTTTACACAGAGGCAGAAGTACAACACTCACCATAAAATAACATAAATAAACTAAATCGGAAAAAGTGGTTTAGTTTGTAACTGGTCTGTTAAAATAAACCAAACAAAATGAAAAAGAGAACAAGCACCGTGAAGAAAAATAAGAGGGAACCATATGTAAAGTGTCCACAAATGTTCTCTGTCCCTTTGTTAGTTGTCGGATTATAATTAAATCATGACGCAGGTTTAGGGTTGATTTATATCTGTTGAATTAAACACACAGGATGAAACAAATACCATTAAATAAAAACAACAGTGGGCTCTGGCGGATGTTGTTTCAGTGTACTTCACCAGGATAAAATGGAAGTGTGTTATTCATGTTTATTTACCTGAATATAACTTGATCCAGGTGAGGAACCTACAGCTGCTCTTAAAGCTGCTGTCATAGTTATGAGCTTTTGGACACTTACCTTCTGATTGAAATTGTCTGAGAGGATATGACACTTCTATTCCTTTCTCGTGTTTTCAGGTTATAGAAAATCTAGCCACTGATGCCACAATTTGGTCTAATCACAGGTTTTCAGAGGGTTACGAGGGTTAAATATCTGATTTATGGCTGTAATTACCAGCCACTGATCAGTTTCAGATACACCCAGGACATTCGCCTGTTCCACTTACAATAATAGATAGAAAAGATGTCAGGTCCTCTCATTTGTGAATGTTTATTATCATTATTATCATCGTTAATATTATTATTATTTGAACCAAGAGGAGAGACGTGCAGATACTGATTCTATAATATTCATATAATGTAGACGATACGGCTATTGACCACATGAAACAGAAAATAACAGTGAATACATTTCTCTGAATTTAAGCATTACAGGCAACATTTTAATGCAGAGATTATTTACCACGTGCTTAAAGTTCCCTTCACTTCATTCACAATTTTGCTGCTGAATCAGAAATGGAATAGCTCCCAGTTTTATGTTGGAGGTATATCAGGTAGTGTAGTAGACATAAAATTGTAAAATGTATGAAATAATCTAATTATTGTGAACTTTTGTAAGCACAAGTTATTATTATTATTATTATTATTATTATTATTATTAATTCTTAATTGAGTACTTGTGGAAATTATAGTGTGAAGTAATTTAAATATTTCAATACAGTGATACATTTCTACTGGACGCCAAGTGACATTGGAGCACCAACACAGGCATACATCCACTACATGTGGCACTACGTGTGGCATGAACAGTATATGACAGCGGGCCTCAGGAGTGTGTGTGTGTGTGTGTGTGTGTGTACGTGTGTGTGTGTGGGAGGTAGGACAGGGACGGTATAGCTGTAGGGGACTATGGGAAACGTTCTAAGGCCATTTCCTGTGAGGTGTAAAGAGCAGCACCATCTGTGACTGGCTCTCTAATGAGCAGCTTAATGGGCTTGGAACCATGTGGCTTCCTCTATATGTCTCCACTTGTGTGTGCGCATCTATCTGTCACACACACAGATGTTGTCACACGCACTGGTATGGCCAACATCTGATTCATTGTGCATATAATGACCATATTTCTGTCATTATCATACTATTTATGTCATGTGCTTTCCCTTTATCTATTCATCTCATCTTTCTTTATTTCCAAGAGCACACACACACATAAAAACACACAAGCAGATGTTTTCACCCCCCAGGGGTTCAGGCACCATCAGCATGATACCTTGCTAATAGTTTTATAGGACCTGGGGCGCGGCTTTTATTTCCTAATGTTAATATATTCAGATATGCTGCATCTTGAAAAGGGTGTCAAGGTCCTATATGTTTGTGATTACTCTGATATATAGTGTAGTTCACATTTAACGGTCTCATATTCAGTTATACTGTTTGCTCATATTGGCTGTATAACCTAAGCTTCACGTATCACTGCCTGTATGTGCACTGTGGATTTTTATTGAAATGTAAATACTGCATCATAATGCTGGGCTGGGATGAATATGACACACAGTAAACGTGGTATGTGTTGTGTGCTTCTTGTGGACGTCCTATAACTTGTACTGTAGATGCATCTCCCCATTTTGTGAATATTGCTCATATCATAATTCCAAACAGATTAACTGAAGTCAACCCACTTCTGAAGTTTGAACTTTGAGGCATCGCATGTCAAAAGAACAGTGACAGTTGGGTCTAAATGGCCTCCTGCTTTTATCATGCGTACATCAGTGAAATTCCTGTAGATATAGAGGTAATTTATGCATGAAAAGCAGCAGGGAAGGATAACATGTGAAATATTCAGATAAACAATGAAACATGCAGATGAAATGCAGTGTGAAGAAAATAGCATGTGATATCAGTGGGTATATGAAGAAATAATAAAGCGGAAGAAAATAATTGTATTCGAAAAACACACAGGACCTTGGGGCGGAAAAAAACAAAGAGAGGATTACTACTTAAACAACACACACACAAAGACAAAAAATAGGAATATGGACAAAAAATTATATAGTAGTAAAACATAAGCCTTGGCATATTTGTGGGACAGCTTATTTAAATTAGTTTGAATGCATTCAATATAATCATCAAAATAACGATCACAAAAATAACTAACAATAAATGTATATCTTATATTTTCCTGTCTTTGTCTTATAGTCTTGAATACAAAGATCAATTAGTCAGTCTGTAGAAGTACATGCAAGCACCCCGTCCACATTTATGGCTCAGGACCTCGTTGTTTGTAATCAACTCAATAAATTATCATCCTACATCACTCTGTCAGGATACTGGATCTGGTTAATTAATTCTTTCCTATTGTTTCTGTAATGAATTATGTTTATTAGCATCTCCAAAGAAGCTCCGTTCTGTCACATTGCACTGTGTAAAATCATTTAATGAACCAGTAGTGACAATTAGCACGGGGTCGGTTAGAGTCCTCCTGGAGGCCCCCGTTAGAAGCACTAAATTGGTCTAATTAACAGCAGGGTTTTTTTGTTTTGTTTTTTGTTTTGTCTTTTTGCTTGTTTGGTGTTGTTTTCATGTCTGCCTTGCTAATCGTAGCAGTACGTTCATTTTTCTCCTCTAATATGTTTGCACAGGCTTGCATTCCGACACACCGGACACACACTCATCTGTTTTTTTCCTCTCCATGCTATCATCTCTCACCAACAGGCGCCATGTTATGGCCACTTTTTTCTCTATTTTTGTATTCTGTGTCTCACCATCTGAATTCCATTGTAGCTGAAAAATGGCGTCTGTACAAGTTGTTACTGTTTTCATCATGTCATGTTCAACCTCTGTACTTTTTATACATGACGTTCTTTAATCCACCTCTCCTCAACCCATGTTACATTCAGTGTCATGTGCTGCTATGTTAACTATCACGCCATGTGACCCAGCTGAGATCTATCAGCCCACGTACAAAGCATATAGAATGTAATGAGGTTTTTTTTTTTTTTTTTCAACAGGTTCTTGGTGCGTGATCCCCTGATGTCTCTGGCTTATGAATAAGAGAGGAGACAAAAAAAGGGTCCTGTGCAGCCGAGAGTGCAAAAAGCAACTCAAGGAAAAAAGGGGGGAGGATGCAATGGGAAGGGGAGAGGGGTTGGTGGGCCCGCTAATGGTGAGAGTCCAGAGGGAGACGGGGTTAATGTGATGTCTGGGATGAATGCATTGTCAGGATGGATGTGGGCTGGTGTGCATGGGACACAACAGTGGGGCCCCCGATTCGTCTCTGGGGCCTTGTGTACATTATTTGGTCCCCCTTAGTGCTTCTGTAACTGCAATATTTTAAACACGTACACACACGCAGGGCGCTCCAGGGAAAAGGCATTATTGAGGCTGTCACGTCAGACAGATTAACAAGAGCGATAGGGACCATAACATTAAAGGACCACCGCTTGACTTGCTCTGTCAAGGATCTTGGGTATGAATGGGCGTAGGGTGTGTAGTTGTGCGTGGGTGCAGTGCCTGTATCATGAAAGCACCGTCAACATGGGATATTGCATCAGTGTTGCCAGGTTCATCTGTGCCAAGGGTTTCCATGGCCTCCACTATAGGCGGATCTGTTTGCATCAGCAGTGGCTCGTCTTGCCTCAACGCGTTACACAGACAAAAGCGATGCAAGCACAGCGCAATGCACAATGTAAACACAAACACATGCGAACGCACGTCTATGTGGAAAGAAGCACCATGTGTCAATACACTGCAATCAGATACAAAGAGAGAAGATGGGAGTTTCCTCGCTATTTTCAGGGTGATGAAATTGGCAGTGTGTTTTTAAGCTGTACATGTGACATATTTTAATGCTAATGTAACCTCGTGAGCTTGGGAGGGGTACAGATTTAATGTTGCCTTCTGCTGAAGTCAGGCTTTATACATTCCATATTGTTTTGGAGGTGCGCTCATTTATACTCCTACCACTGTAATAACAATAAAACAATGTGTGGAAAAAAGGAGTCAGGTTACCTTCAGTGCTTTTCAACATAGGAAACAGAATACAACGACTTATTATTAGACTTAGACTTAGACTTAGACTTCCTTTAACACTGGGCTCCGATATACAATAGAGTTACACCTTCAAGAGACAAAAGAGGACGACTTTACAATTACAGGTGCAGACCAGCAGTCAAGTCTGACCACGGACTATGTGTATCCTGTCCACATCTTGTCACTTCAATTGCAAAAAGATCAGTCACGCAGTCAAGCAATTCATCAAATATATTAATCAAAGTTAAAAAAAAAAAAAAAACACTTGACTTCTGATTAAACTTTCCTCTGGCTGTGCTTTTTATTTTTTTTTAGCTCTATTTATATAATTTTCAATTTATTCATGATTTTTTTCACGCCAAATAATTTAATAGCATGTGGAATGCACATCCCGGACAAAAACAGCAGAGTTCAGATCCACGTTAATCAAGTCATATAAAATTGTACAATAGCCTGACGGTGAATTAAATTACAGAATTTTATATATATTTGAGATCATTTATATTCTTGCATGAACAGGATGGTGTGATTTAATGCCACTTTTCTTTATTTAATTTTTGTTACTCATTTTATAGAAATACACACAATATGATATCACAGTGTAGCACTCAGTGACCTTTATGATCCTTCTCGCAGCTACCATAACAGATGTTTGTCCAAGAACTATAGAAAACTACCCTCCACATTGATATAGTTCTTCTGTTATTCATCCTTTATTTCTTTTTCCACTCTCAGAACATTTTTTTTTATACAAGTTGGACCACAAGTTTTCCATCTTCCTCCAGTCATCATTATGGTATAAAACGAAAGGCGGAGACAATGAGACAGCTTCTCTAAGACACACTGTACGTTACATCATGACGGAGCCCCTTTGTGTGTTCTCAGCTCTCCTGGGACTGACTTTAATCAATGCCAATCACAAACAAATTAGCCTCGCCTCAACGCACCACCTCTCTCATTCCTTGCCAGCTACACAAGTTTGTTCCCCTCACCGTGCACATCAGAAACAGGCAGTCGTCTCAGCCGGATGTAAGTGTGTGTAAATGGTGAAGCAGCGTCCTATATTTCCCACAAGATTCGGGGGAAAGTTTAATGTCTATTAAATGGAAAACACACCTCATGAGGCATAAAAGGCAAGGAACTATGTAGAATACCTCCGATGTGTACGCGGCACGAAAGAAATAACGAATTACATAGAGACTGAAACATTTAAGAATGACAGAAATAATCTCTGTCACTTAATATATTCACAAAAGGAGTTGTTTTTTTTTCTAAAAAAGTGGTTTTCTGGATGAGTTTGCTGCAACCTCACCCATGGAAAAGTGTTTTCCCAGTTGCAGTCAGAGGAAGGGGATTACATTTCCAATCTCACATAACAGTTTGCGTTGTGCAATGGTAATATATCATGTGTCAAATATAATAGCATGAAACACAGTTTATTATTCCACCAAAATCTATGTAAACTATGTAAAGTGCACACTGTTCCTCCGCACCTCTGTGGCAGATTACACACACAAAAGCTGAGAGGGTGCGTGCAATAGGTTCATTTAAGAACAGGGACGGTTGGAGTTAGGAGCAGCTTGTGCTAAAACCAGACAGTGTGCTAACTGCACAGGGGTATCAGTGTGTGTGTGTGTGTGTGTGTGTGTGTGTGTGTGTGTGTGTGTGTGTGTGTGTGTGTGTGGCATAATGAAAGGGTGGAGCTGCTAATGTGTTTGTGTGTGCATGTCTTTGTGTGTTTAAATTAACTTGGATATTGTTTTATCGTTGCGAGGACAGTCCTCATAAGTTTAAATGTCTTTTTGAGGATTAGGGTTGTGCTAGTGTAGCAGAGTAGTTGAAAGATAATGATCTCCACTGTCATTTTGGTTTCCAACTGTTCTTTTTATTTTTGTCTTGTGTGTGTATTTTATTTTGGTGGTCATGACTGGGGAGGAAATTGGAATAGTGGGTT
>JAPTHA010000005.1:22349577-22370782 GCA_029814585.1 Gymnapogon annona | reverse complement strand
GCCAGGTACGCATTTTCTTTTAATTTATTGTATGTTATTTTATTGTTTAATATTATATTCAGTTCTCTCTTTCCCTGTTATGGCCTTCATGTGTCTCGATGTGCACCGGAGTGGACAATTTGTTGATTTTTTCTATTACATGTGCCAGGCCAGAGAAATAAATGGAGAATTGACCGAGAGTTTGGGTCATTTTCTGGAAAGAGCGTAACACAACGCAGATTGAAACCGCTACACTAGTTCCGGTCATGTTGAATGTATCTGTCTTCCTACTGTCCTCATTTGGCTATTTGATATGAATTATGTACACATCGATTGTGGACACATTTTTGAATAATTAAAATTTGTTCTTGGTCTTATCAAGTTATAATGGTACGGTTGGCTCCGTGACAGTACCTCCTCTCCTTGCTTTTATTTGGTGTTTTCTTCCCATGTAAAAACACTTTGTGCTGCATTTTTATGTAAGAAAAAGTGCCATACAAATCAAATTTGATTGATTGGTTGGTAAGAAATAGAGACAGAGCGTAAACAGTACTGATGTGTGATGGTTGAGCAGACGTTAACTTTAGGGAGCAAATTTGCGTGGTACTGCCTATAGAAAAAAAACAAACAACTGTTTTTGGAGCCAGTCTAGATGTAATACCTTTGCAGTCAGATAATGAGATTGGCTTATGGACTTAACATTCTTCAGTGTCCTCGAGACAAAAACAAAAATATAATTGACCACATGAGCTGTGTGGATCCTTTAAGTGCACCTTACAGCTTCTCTGACCCAATGCAATGCCAGCACCCACACTGCTTTCAAAGCAACTTTCAGAGCTTGAACATGAGGATCTAAAATTAGTTCAAATGAAGTTCAAGTTGTGGTCAATAACATCAACACTCAGATATTTTACTGACTTCACAGTGAGTGACTCTCTCACCACATCCCTGCGTTTGACACAGATGAGCTTGAATCTAAAGTTGGATCCGTTTTTCATCTGGACACAGATGCCGTGGAGAAGAGGAACCTTGTCAGTTGATATTCAGGCCATTCATCGGATGAATTTTGGGTGCTGTTGTCGAGAGGAGAACTACTTCAACACAAGACGACGTGTCTGCCCTATTTCAATCAACCTACTTTTGTGAATTTGTCTTTTCCTACATGAGCACACTGAACACAGACGGTTCCATGACAGAAGAGCAGCTAATAGCACCCAGAGCATATCATTATCCCTTAAACACTGTTCAGGGTTAAATTTCACTCCATATCAACAGCAGTAATAAAAAATAAAAATGATGTGAAATTAAAATTGAATTCTTGCACCAACAGGGTGCAAATGTTTGTTCATTAAAGCAGGTTCAAGTAGAATTTATCACATACGAGATTGACAAGAACAATGAAACGTTGAATCTGTCACTTATTAAGGGTTATTAAACACTGAATACAATGACAGGGGCAGTTAAACAAAGCTGCAGACAGTGAACAATGTGAAGGGAGTCGTCAATATTTTGGAATGAAAAGAAAGGTGTGCATTTTAACAGTGCATTTTGTTGCTAGGAACATGTTAGCATGGTTTGGTATTTTGTGATGTTGAAAAATATAAAATTAGATCCAAGGTATTAAGTGTGCAACCATGCAATAAAGCAAACAAGACTACAACACTGGGCTGAATCATCACGATAACCCTCTGCACATACATACCACATACAGTACATGCACATATGAAATCTAACACACGTGTCCCACATGTTGGACAAACTAAGTCATAAATGTGCACCAATATACAAAATGTATACATAATGCCACAGAAATAAAGGGATTAAAACACACAATGTATAGATCAGTAGTGTTAAACTCATTTCCATTCAAGGACCACAATCAGGTCAAATTGATCTCAAGTGGGTAGCCAAAAAATAATAGGATAATAGTCTGTAAATATTGACTAAATATTGACAATTCTAAATTTCTCTTTGTTTAATTGTTTCCTTTTTGCACATTCATTCCATGGGCCAGAACCTGTGACGGGCTGGTTTAGGCCCACAGGCCACATGTTTGACAGTCCTGGTATTGATACTATACCAGGGGTCAGCAACCTGCGGCTCCGGAGCCGCATGCGACTCTTTCACCCCCTCCTTGTGGAGAATTTTCCAAAATATATGAAAATGGAAAAAGATGGTGGGGTGATATATTTTTTATATTTTTAATATGGTTTCTGTAGGAGGACAAATATGACACAAACATTCTTAACAATTTCCAATGCTGTAAAAATGTTTAGAATAAATATGAAATTTCAACATTTCCATCAAAGAAGAGTTACGTCACAGCCTGCGACACACGTTTCAGCTCCGCGTGGTGCGTGTGGCTGTTGTAAACAAACCGGCGAGTGTTTACAACCAGAGTGTTCAAGGAAGAAGTTGTCAAATAACGAAAAGAGTCATTTATAAAGACATTTCCAGAGAAGGCATCCTACATCTGCAGCCGAACACCCAGTGGAGGGACCCAAACCCGAACCACCCAGTGGCTTCTGGAGAAATTAGAGGAGCAAAGATACATTTAAAAAGTGGAGTGCATCTCTACACTCCAATACTACTGTTAGTTTTGTTGCACCCCGATGCAGAAATAAAGTCAAAATGAGCAGAAATGATAAACACAAATATGCCAAACCTCGAAATTTCTCACTGCAGGAAAAGTAAACATTTAGTCATGAATGCTCATTATTTGTAGCACACTTAGTCATTTTGATAGTATGCTAATATAGTTCATTTACACTTATAGCCTCTGTTCCCTTCACATAAGGCTTATATAAGGATTTTATTTTATTTTTTTGCAGCTCCAGAGAATTTTTTTGTTTTGTTTTTTTGGTCCTGTGTGGCTCTTTGAACGTTTTTGGTTGCTGGCCCCTGTGCTATACCAATAGTCAAACAACATAAGCTTCTATACAATGCACAAGCTGTCACCACACACACTGTTCTGATTATATTGACACACAGAGACACTGTTTTTCATCCTTTCAAGCCCAGCTATGAGTTCTGTGCAACATCTTGTTGACTTTGGTCTGTTTGCTTATATGGGTCCAATGTTGGACCGATTGATTTAGGTGTGCTGACTTGTATTTGTGCATGGGTGGCTACCTGCAATCTCCTTTTCTTGTCAGCTACAATAGATTTACTGTGCATCCCAGACAGCAATCAATGGGTAGTGAGCAGAGGGGCAAAAGCAGGATGGAGTGCTATTGCCACCATCCTTCAGAGTATTTAAGTATGAAAGAGGCAGGCGTGGACGTGTGTGGCCACATAAGAGATTTACATGATGAGTCATTACAAGTGTTGGCTGGAATGTTCAGCACCTATTCCATACACAGTCTACACGTCCCTGCACAACACTCGCTTTGCCTGTGGAAGGGACAGTCACAACACAATGGCAAAACTTGGACTGATTTGTTTAAAGTTGATAATCTGCAAATGAATGATGATTGCAAATTAGATTAAACGGCCAGTTGATGTGAAAATCCCTCCAAACTGTCTGTCTGTAATTTTCACCATGCTTTCAGAAAACGTCATTTTTTCTAGTGAACAAAACACAATTCTGCCATGTTTTGCTATAGACAGAATTACTGGTTCAATTAATATAATTTAATTAAAGAATCAGGCATGCATTACCATAAACATGCTGTTAATATTGTTTTTGGTACTACATACTTGGGTAATATGCGTTTGCAATACTGTGCAGATGTGAGAGCTCATGTTGCTGTTGGTGTGGATGTACACCAGGTCAGAATGGGGGTGAGTTGCTTTCCATGGACAATTATGCAACTGTGGACATTCTTTTACAGCCGTTAGAGACATCTTATACATTAGGCTAAGTTCCAAAAAATCTTATGAATCTATCGTGAATATTTAAAAAATAGTGAGTTATTGAACTTTTGATTTAACCGGTTTTCAACAAAAGGGTTTTTACTTCAATTCTGCATTCAAAACAACAGAAAACAATGGGAAACAGAAAACAAAAACAATTATCATGATGAAAAAACATAAGAAAAGCACATAGGACCAATTATTGAACCATGGGGAACACCACTTACTAAAACCATAACCTTGTCTGAATTAAAATCTTATGTGTCACAAAGTACGACTTTTTTTTTAGAAATAAAATATGACTGATTGATTGATGGGTTGATTGAAACAAAGTGAGACCGTTGATGTTATTGTTGCTCTTTTGTGGAAATGGTCTTCAGAAAATACTTTCCCAAGGAACTCAAAGAGACTAGTGTGCTTTCAGCCTCTGTAATGTGGATGCTGTAATAGAGAGCTGTGAATGTCAAGCAATGAGTGCTAAACGTTCCATCACACCACTCGAATCTCATTAAGACTCAGTGACTCCACTGTTTGCGCATGTAAGGAGCTGAATGGCTGCTCTTTACCAAGTCAACACAACAGTTAAGAGAAATAATAGCAACCTTTATCTCCAGGTCTGGGTTTAATCATCTGTACACAGTGGCGGGGCCATGTATTTGGTCCCTGGGCCTTCAGTGGGGACTTACTCGACTTAATCCACCTCTTAATAGCACCACTTCAGTGTCACAATAATAGAACCCATCAATATTACTCAAACAAAAAAAAAAACACATAATAAGAAGGCATGGGTATTTTCCATAGTGAGGGTGAATACCATTATTACTAAAGGAAGAAACTCAGTTAAGGCAACTCCATACCTCTCCATTACAACCACCACTGTGCCGTGTGCATGCTCTGGAGCAATTTAGAACTGATATTTATCTAATAATGAAAACAACGTTAAAAAAATGGAAGCAAAAAACATCATAGCCTACTTACCAGAGATTCAGATTATTCATACAAAAAAAATCCCACCTCCTTTCTTTGTGCAGGTAACTTCATTGTCTCCATTTTAGAGATGATCTGTGTATTTCAGCTCCATTATTAAGTCTTTTTTTATGTCTATGGAGGCTGAGGCTGACAGTCTCCCCTGTCTAGTCGTATCCCTGACATAACTTTCTATTCTTTTGAGGGCAGAGAATGTCTGCTTGATCTGCTAGCTATAGCGTCGAGGTTGGTCTACCTAAACACACACTGTCCTTTTATTCTTGAAAAGTCTGCCTTGAAAATGTTTTTGAACTATGAACAAGACCAAATCCTTTTCTGTCCTCCATCAATTATTGTGGGGGTGCAAAATCTCAAAACTCAAATGTATTTATAGTTAATTTAAATTAAATGAAAAGGCCCTTTATTGGTATGAATAATAAAGAATATTGTTAAAACTATATCGAATTAGTTTTACTCTTACCAGCCAAACAGAGGAAGGATAAGGACAGATAAATGCTAATGACACTGGGGGCCAGCCAGTGCCACAGAGAAAGAGAGAGAGAGACTTGTGGTGGGAGTGGCTCAAGATGTTAGAGTGAGCTGACATTTACTGTCCAGCACTGCCAAAGTCAGTATGGACCACGGTAAAACTTGAACTGTTTGATCTCCCAGAGACACATATCGTCTTTGAAACTCTTCTCAGCATTTTTAGATGGAAGTGAAACGTAATGTCAACTCAGCATGAAAGAAAAAGAGGGCCAGAAACCATCAAAACGAAGCGAACGACAGAAGATGCGAGGTCGCTATAGTTATTAACATGCTATTGGACAATTGTTTTGACTATGACAACACCTCCATGGTTCTTCCAGATGTGAGCAATGATATAGATGAGTTTCCATCACTGCCTGCCACTTCCTGTAAGTCTGTGGCTCCAAAGAAGATGCTATTTGAGAGCAGTTCCACTGGTCTATAATAACAGAGTGACATGGTCACTGCTCTCTCTGCGCTGATAAACACAAGGTCAGACACATCAAGAAAATGGTCAGTGATAATGCACTAAAACCTGAAGGTCTCAAAAGGACTATAGACTTTGTGCAGAGGTGAAAGACATCAAAGGGAAAGAGCACACACTTGAGAGTAAAGGAAAAAGAGGTCCGTGTCAGCATAGAATCCTGGAGCTGGAACGTTACACCTGGACATGGAACCTCAGACTTTATGCTTTATGGAGTTTTGGAGGATGAGGACCTTCGGAGGAACGAGACTGAATTCAGTTGTTCTACCAGAGCAAAAGGAGAAATACTGATAGTATGGGGGATCTGTTGGTTGAGGGTCGTCCAATGGATGAGGGGTCAGCTGCTCAAACCCTGGCTCTGACTGTCCTTGAAGTGCCCTCTGAAGTGTCCTTGAGCAAGACACTGAACCATAAATTATTCTTGGTAGAGGACGACAGCAGCCGCCCACTGGTACAGGCATGATTTTGTTATAACAATGTAACATGTGTAATGACAATAAAGGACAAACAATATCCTGAGGTTTAACAGAAGATCTTTCAAAGGAGGACAGAAAAGGACAGAACAAGCTCTGGCCAATAAAGAAAGCTAATGCGGATGGACTGTAAAACCGCCTTGTGGAAGTCACGGCTTTGTTGATGGATCACAAATAACCCTTCCTCCTCCTCTCACCTTCTACTTTCTCCCTTACTGTTTCTTGAAGGCCATTGATAAGAGGATGAGGCAGCTGTTCACAGACGCTGAACCCTTGAGATGTCGACTGTTATGGTATGTCCGTCTTACCGTTAAGTCACTCAATAATAAGCAGGGCTCGGTCCCCTGCTGATTTGTTCCTTAATCTCTGATTTTTGACTTCTGTGCACTTTGATACCTTGTTCTATTTGTTAAAATGTCATTATTATCTATAATTGGTCTCATGCCAAGAGGTTAAGACAAAATTGTAACCCCTAACCCTTTTTTTTTTTTTTCCAAAGACCTTCAATTCAATTTTTGTGTTTTTCAAGAGAGCCATTAACATCTGCTGAGAAAAACTTTTGGAAATCACAATGGGGTAATTATGTTTATTTTTCACATGCTACAGAATGTCCTGCCGGAGTTCGTACTCTCATAGATGCTTTCAATGGAGAGATCTTACATTCAGACAGTGACTCTTTATGACATTAGGTATGTCTCATAATAGGACATAACAATAGTACTTTTATGTTTAGGAATATATACGGTTACAATGCCAAATCTCACAGGGACAAACATCTTGAAACCTTAGAGTAAAGAGATAAGATTTACCCAAATTCTAGTCTTTTAGTTGGTGCAGGTTTTATCATCACATTGAATGATGCTGTTGAAATATGGCCCCCAAGACAGCCCTTCTCCTTTAACCTGAGCTTAAAAACATTTGTGGAAAGATTTTCTTTTGTGCATGTGTGGAAAGAAAAACCTCCTAATGACAGATCTTTTACATGGAGCAACAGGTTGCGATCCAGACAGTCCCGTATTGATTACTGGTTAATATATAAACACATTGCTAAAGATTTATGTAATTATCAATATTCTTGTCACACCCCCGAATGACCACAAAGTAATTTTAATTAATATATTGATGTCTACATATGACAACATGCAACACAAATCCTATTAGAGATGGAATATTTCTTTATTAAAGCACTATTAAGTTAAAACTGGAATCAACATTTATGTGTCTCACTTTTCTAACAAGGTTCATCAAGAGCAGCCATACAACTCTAACTCGGAGCTCTTTAAAGCTGAGTTATGTACAGGTTTAAGACATTATGGGTCTCTTATTGCCCAATTTAAAAAAGCTGAAGAAGTAATAACTAGAATAACCAGACTTTGACAAAAGCCTCCCGAGGAGGTTTCTGAAGAGGATAAAATGCGTCTCATATCTTCAAAACATACCAGGTGATATGTTTGATGAATAAATCTAGTAAAAGATGGCTATAGAAGGGTGGACCAAATACCACCGGGCTTAATCCAACTCCGTACAGCAGTTAAATATCTATGGTACCATTGATATTTAATACAAAACTAATTTCCAACTTTTATTACAGGTTTTACAATAATTTATACACCTCTATTTTAAGTACAATTAAGATCCTATGTCATTTATGAGATCAATAAATAATCACGGACACCACAGGCAAAAAGTGTTGCGACTCCTCCATTACTCTTAAGGAGGTTATTGATGCCATTTTTCCTTTTAAGAGTAATAAATCCCCAAGTACTGAGGAGATAACGGTATAGGTCATTCTCAAACCAATTAACCCCATTTTTATTACAGGTCTTCTTGAGGATGGAAAATGGTGCTTTCACCATTTTCCATACTCAAGGAACTCATGATTTTGATTCCAAAACCTGAAAAGACAAACTGGAGACCTATTTGTTTACTAACTGATGACTACAAAATGAAAGCTCTCATACTTGCTAGAAGACCCAAAGGAGTACTACATAAAAAAATATAGATGAAACACAGTCAGGCTTGATGAGGAATAGACATATTGTTAATAATATCAGGCTTGTTATTGACACACTTGATTGTTCTGAGTTAGTTTCCGAAGGCAGTATTATCATGGGGACACAATGGAGCATCATTAAATGTTTTCCTGCTTCTTTTGCAATGTTATTATGTATGTACGCAAACAGCAACTGCTCCTTCCAAAGGGAAAATGGCACGAGCCATGATTTAATGTGAAACAGGGTATATGTCAAGGGTGTCCAATTTCACTGTACCTTTTTAATACTAACAGCATACATCATTTTCAGTTCTGTGCAAGGATTTTCTATAGATGGTATCATTAGCCAGCTCACTGAAGATACAACACTCTTCTACCAAGATACATGCTGCCCTTCATGTAATCAGTGACTCCTAAGACCCCTGGCCTAAAACCTGAACCTACACAAATGTGAACTGTTGGCTGTAAAAGATTGTCATTTACATTTGCAATTGTCATTTGCAACAACCCTATAAAAAGAAGAAGTCACACATTTGGATCTTGTGATTTCAACAGATCAAATTTCAAGACGCAGCTCAAGCTTTGTTCCGATTATCAAAAATATATGAAACAAAATTAAACGTGTGGCTACAAAGAGATCATTCTTTAAGATGCAGAGTGTCACTGACAAAGGCTGAAGGCTTATCACAGCTCACTTCCTCAGCTCTCTCCAGACATCGGGACTCTAAATTTGGCGAGGACATTGACAGGATGGATGCTCTTTGATATTATCTGTAAAAAGTACACACACTACATTAAGAATCAAGTTGGTATGAATAATTCCATCCATCCATCTATACATGCATTATCCATCCATCCATTCTTCCCTCCATCATCCATCCATCCATCATCCATTCTTGCATCCATCTATCCATCACATATCCTTCCATCCATCCATCTATCCACCCATTCTTCCATCATCTATCATCCATTCATCTACCCCTCCAACAGCCATCCTTCCATCCACCCATCCATCCAATCATCTATCCCTCCTTCCATCCATCCATCCATCCATCCATCCATTTAAAACCTTCATTATGGTCCAGATATAGAAAATAAATAAAAGAATAAATTCAGACAGAACGTGAGGCATAAAACTTTGAAATAATGACAGAGGACATGACAATAACAACTGCAAAAGCTACCACAGCTGCACAGTACTAAAATAAGATATAAGAATAACATAAGTACGAGAACAATATGTTTTAAAGGTAAACATTAAAAGTGAAAAAAAAAAAGTTACAATCAAGAGGAGCTGAAATTAAAAAAAAAAGACAGGACCGAAGAAAAGACCACAACCCCATGAAGAAAAAAGCAACCAGTAGATTGTAAAGTGGTGAGGTAAGTGCAGGAAAAAAATAAAGGGCTGAAGAAGATAAAGGCAAAGGGAGTAGGTCCCTCATGTTTGTATCGCCACATTCAATGGTGAGAATTGAACTCACTCCCCTTGCTCCCTGGCAACCCATCAATCTTGCTGTTTCTGCGGGGGGTGGGGAGGGGGGGCAGCTAACTGGTTCACACCAGGCTGATACAAACCCATTGCCCTGACCCAACTCAAGGACCACCCTCGCACCATTCACTCACCGGGAAACTCCCAAGAAGAATGTCAGTTACAGATTCATCCTCACGGACGTATCATGGCAGATCAAAACACAGATAAGTAATGAGATGTAAATTACAATGCACACACACACACACACACACACTTCTGTGCATATTGTATTCTTGGCCCGTCGTCTGCCCTTCCTCTCCCCACTGACACAGTGAGCTTCAACCGGAAGCTTTGCTCCCATTCTGGAGAAAGAGGAGCTTTTGTCTCCGGAACACAGAGGGTTCTTTCTCTAAGCCGTGCACTGTGTGTCTGTGTGTGTGAGAGAGTGTGTGTCTGTACTGTGTGGTAACAAGTGCAGATAAAAGTTAAGAGTAATTGAAAAAGAAAATGAGGGTGGGACGGAAGAGGACGGGGAAAAAAAAAACAAACAGGCAGGATCTTTGTCAGGCGTTATTGGGAAGGATTTTAAAAGATGCTGTCATTCTAAAACAAAATGCAAATGAGCTCTGCTGTTTTCTTGGCAGTAGTGAGGTGACATCACCACGTGTGAGCGCAATATTAAGTTGCACTTTTCACTCAGTGTTTTACCGACTGGAGAAAAGGAGTCTTGTTGGCTGTGTCTAGACGCGGAGGCCGCTAAACGTGGCGCCCGACTGTCTCACTGTCTGTGTGAGGCTGAAAAACTGGTGTCCTTTCTGCTGACAGGTCTCACAGGAAAAAGGGGAGAGCGGTTTTGTCACGGTGCGTCAGGGGTGTGAATAGACTGCAGAAACAGGCCCAAATGTTTCAAGCTCTCAGACTGGCTTTCATGTTTGGCGGCGGACGTTGCACTTCCTTTTCGCTTTTCTCTGATTTACGCACTGTAACTGTGCCTCGCTGGGTTCAGTTTTGTTGAATTGAGGGTCAAAGAATGTGTTGCACCCCTCAGTTCAAAGAAAGTTCAGTCTGCTTAATTAAAAATGAAAATGGCACATGAATTTAAATAATAGTGGCTGACCTTTTTTTTTTCCTCTGAGATGGAAGAGAAGGCAAAACCTAAAGATTTATGACTTTTCATTTCCTAAATCAAATGAGTCAAGTGTTGAAGTGGCTTATGTACTCTTATGTATTCTTATGTACCCATAAGACCTGATGGCTGGTGTTTGTTGGCAAAGACAGGAAGGCCTGTATGTAAACATGTGACAAACATTCTCAACACTCAAGGAATTAAAAGTGTCAAGTAATGAACAAATTCTTCAACCATTCAGGTTGAAGTGTTCTCTAAACAGGATCTTTGTTCTGTGATAATATAAGGGTCATCAATAAAGGACCTTCACTGAGAACAAACATTCATCTGTCTGGTTGGGTTGAACTTTCACCTTCTTGCTTAACTCTGCTACAATTCTCTAAGCAATGGATAACATCCAATAATCTCTCTCAACCTTTAACTTCCTGAACACGTTGTAGCGCTCAGTGGGCCTCTGTATGTAGAACGGGTGTCTTGTACTGTAGGTTGGAATGACTCGCGTCTCGTGAACTTTCACCTAGAGTCAAAGTTTAAAGAAGATAAAACATGATTCATTCACACAGATGTTAAAATGTGTCAGATAATGAGTCCACATATAGAGTGTCCACTCTAATAGTGTGTTTGATTGGCAGTTTAGACAAATGGCTGATTATGTCAAACACTAACAGAGAAGTCAGTGGCACTTTCCCACTGACAGGATCAACTTGCCTGAATTGTGTTTTTTTTCTTCTTACAATTGACAAATCCAGACTCATTGCTGCTATTATAGGTCAAAATATGTTTACAATATGTCACTACAGTCCAGCAGCCATGTGGACAGAGGACTGTACCCTTCCAATGCAGTGTATTCATGTCAAAACTAGTGTTGGAAATGTTACTTTAAAAACTAATGAGTTACTAGTTACTCCTCTCAAAATGTAACTGAATTGGTGATTAAGTTACAAATTAAAAAAATAAGTAGTAACTAGGGAATGTAACTATTGTGTTACTTTCAAATGTGTCACAGAATGTGGACCCCACCCCTACCCCTCTGTAAAATTAACCAGTCTCAACATTCCTGATGTCGTTTCCTTGTGTCACTGAGTGTCCGACTATGCTTGTTTCCTTTGATATTCTTTATATTCTGTTTCAATAATATTTTCCCTACCTCAGCGAATCAGGAGGGGGACAAGATAACGACATAAATGATGGTGATTGGCTGAAGAGTACAATGGCAAGCCAATCAGAGGTAAAATTAGACGGCTATTGTTGGAGGAACTGTGAAAAAAACTTTGGCTCTTGGTATAGATCTATCTGGTTTTATGAACAAAACTTTCAATGAGCGAATATCTATAGTAATGTGTCACATTTATTGGCAGTAAAGGTAATGGTGTTATCATGATTGAAAGAGTCACTAATTAGATTACTCATTACTGAAAAAAGAAATGCCATTATTTTAAACACTGGTGCTCCCATCACTGGTCAAAACCAAGCCAGAGTAAGTAAAGTCAAGATTAGTCGAGCGTCACTAACTTCAGAGCCAGTCCTTTAGACCTGTGATTCTCAACTGGTGGGTCATGACCCCTGTTTTCAGTGTGTCGCAGACCTTTGTAGGGCAATAAATAATGTAAGTAATAATAATAATAACCTGTGCTTTTATTTTGAAGAGGGCTTTTTTATGTATTTATTTTTACTTTATTTCACTTTATTTATTTATTTTGAGTTTGTGGGTAAAAACTGAAGGAACATAATTTATTCCATAAAAAGCACAATTTACCAACTGATAAGGTAATAAGAAGAAAAGTTAATTTGGTATACCTGAATCCTTTGGAATTGCACTTTTTGTTTAATTAGAGTTTGTGGATAAAAACCAAACTCTAATATCATATTAGAGTATCATATATCATATTTGCACTTTTTATCTTATTTTTTAATAAAATTGTTATTACCAGAATAAGTTACTAAATAGGCTTTAAAAGTACACTTATTGAAGTGTTAATGAAAGTTATTTTAAATCAGTTTGAAAAGTTCACATTTTTCTTTGATTTGGGTCACAGCTTGTCATTAAGGGGTGATGCTGGATCCTGAAGCCAGACCACTTGAGAACCACTGCTTTAGACAGTCCTCGTGTTGCTACCGATCATTTTTGATTTAACATCATCACTTTAATGTAATCCTTTAGGTTTCAAATGTTGCCCACGACTTGATGACTTCATATTTTTAGAGAAAATGCCATGGCCTTCTGGAAAAGATATCAGCCCAAGTGTTCTGTAATAACATTTGACAACCTGAACCACAAAGACTTCATCTGTATGCAAAAGAAAATGAATGCACAGAACTGTGCAAATTCTGCAATAAAATAAAGTGAGGCTAAGCTCCCGCTGCCATTTTATGGCAGAGACAAGACATCAACTCTCCACTCATGGAAGTGTTGAGATTGGAAATGGAGACGGAGCTTTATTTTATGTCATTATTGAAATTGCAGCAAAAGAGAGGCACACTGCACACACGTCATATTATTAATGGACATTGTAACTAACACAGAGAACACAACTCAATTCAGTGTGTGTAGTTTGAGTCATTTCCCCATAGTGGGATGAAGCGTCTTTTGCTTTTATTATCATATTTTTGTGTTGTTGTTTTTGTTTGTTCATATATTTTGTTTATCCTTGTACAATTTTGTTATTTGGTTGCATTTCTTGTTTCTGCGCTCGAATAAATATATTCAATCAATCAATCAATCAATCAAAGTAAGGCTTATCTTATGACAGTTTTTTTCTACTGCATACTAAAATTCAGCACATGTACCTGTACATAAAGCCACATGCACAGGCATATTCGCCTATGTGTGAAAAGCTTTGGTTAAAACAAGACCCATTGTTGACCGCACACAGCTCTCAAAGCCTCGCATTCATCATGACTGGGTCATTTTCAGTGTGACGTGGCTCGCAGCTTATTCTCCATCTTTCAAATAAGCAGTTTACAAACAGAAATATGCTCTGAATTGAGGCTCAGTGGGATTTATTTTTAGTGCTTTGATTGCTGACGTGGCTCGTTCAGTTTATAAACACTGTCACTTTCAGATTTTTCTATTATACAAGCGTGTTGCCTCAGTGTTGACCTGAGTGTGTAGATAAAAAGCAGATGGACAGATCAGCTCCGGCAAGTTTTAAGCTCCAAACATTTATGTACACGGTCAGCTGTCAGATTCCAGCCATCGGGTTTACTCTGTCGTTCTAAGAGATGTAATTTATGGTTTTACATGCATAATTTAACAGGACGGATGCTTATTGCAGCTGAGTAATCGATAGTCTCTGAGCTGTATTGAGCTGGCATGACGCAGCACATACGCAGCGGCAATTGGTCGATCGCTTGGTTGTAAAACTTTTCCCTCTCACTTCAATCTTCTCACTAGTCTCGATGTGCGCTGCAGTTTTGGAGTTAAAATATAGAAAGGCAAGTGTTGCGCACATACGAGCGTCAATATATATACACGTTCAGTATATACCAGCAGCTGCTGGACAGCCGACATGCATGCACGACCCTCCGTCTTGCTGCAGTCTTCCCCACATCACCCTGGGGATGTGACTCAGGCCGCTCGTACAGTAAAAGAAACTCTCTTATGTGGCAAGAAACACAGACGCACACATACACACAAAACACTTTGCCATCTGAGACTCATTTCCCTCCATCTAGAACAGCTGTGCCCGGAGCTTTCATGTGTTGCAATGGGCAGGCAGAGGAATGCTGGGCCAACAGCCCTACGTGCCCTGACAGAAGGTAAATTACAGAGAGCGGCCTTGCACCATAACTCAGGAGAAAACGTAGCGGTCACTTTGGAGTTTCTTGCCGCAAATGTCTGCGTCCTCTGGGTTTTGACATTTGTTGTGTTACGGATGTGATATGGGAGGGTGTGCATACAGAGCAGAATTTAAAATACAGATTTAAGTAATAATGGCGATAATATCGATGCAAAGTCACCTGCGTGCAATCATTCTCTACTTTTTGTGAGTTAAGCATCTTTCCAACACCTTCATTTTAGTGTCACTTGTTTAACTTCACAACATTAGCATAAATTGCACTTGTTCTACAGCTGCTAACCTACTAAAAGTCATTTGGACTGTAAGTGTTCCAGCACATTTAGTGGTCCTTATGAGACTTTACATCTTATTTCAGAGCACACTTCACATTCCATACTCCCAAAAATACAAACGTGTGGGAAGCATTGAATTCACATCATTTACAGCTGTGAGAATTGTCTGATTTGAGTATAAATCAGAGTCAGACCTATTGGCATCTTCAGTCACACATTCCTAAACCCAGTGCACGCAAGTGTGAGAGCGAGTGCGTGTCAAATACACATCTGCAGGAGTTGAAACCCAACTATTAACGTGTCAGGGAGCAGGGCTGGAGTGCAGCACACTTGAACGCTGAAACACATAGCATAAAATGTCCATGTTGAAAAAGTTGTCGAGGGTCAGCACAACTTCAACGTCTCCTCCTCGTCACAGTGCCATGTTTGGTGCCTGTTTGCCCGACCAAAGGGTGTAGAACAGAGGGCATCCATATTGTACATTGCACTCACAGGTACATTCAGATGCTGTAAACTGAAGAGCTATGGCTGCGGTGTGTGTTGTGTAAGAGGAAAAGAAGAGGTTTTCAGCAGTTGTTGTTTTTTTGTTTGTTTGTTTTTCGCACACTCATCGCAAACTGTATGCCTGGTGTCCAGTCCACCAACAGTAATGTTATCTCTCTGTCCTCTTGACAATAGGCCTGACTGTTTTCCCTGCCATCTCTCTTTACCCTGCTCCTCCACTTTTCTGTTTCTTTTTTCTTCTGTTTCTTCTGTTTCTTTCATTCCACCTGCTCTTCCTTCCCTCGTGTCCTCGCTCTCACCCTCCATGTCTCTACATTACCTCTGTTTGCACCACTCCCTTCCATCTCTCTCTCACTCCCTTATGTCAGCTGACCTGCTGTAATCCACACATAACTATGGGGGTCTAATCTATCAGCTTGCTGTTCTTTCTGACCTACGCCATTTTTCAATCAGCCCAGTGAGTCCGTCTAATCCCTATTTATTGGACCAGTTAGCCTATATATAGCCCTAACACATCCACACGTGCCCACTGCAAACACAGCAAACAGCAAGAAAGGACTGTGGTATTACTAAGCAGCTTAGCTTGTGTAAGGGCCAATGTCTTTTTTGATACACTGTACTATTGAAGACTCAGAAGGGGTTTTATCAGACAAACTTGATCAATCTATTTTACCTCGGTGAGAGACATAGGAATGGATAGGATAAGATGTGGAAAGGATAGGATAAGACAGGAAAGGGAAGGTAAGTTAGCGTAAGGAAAGGAAAGGAAGTGAAAGGAAATGAAAGGAACGGAGAGGAAAGGAAAGGAAAGGTTGCTTTCAAGGTGGAAATGGGAGTGGTTGTCCACGACAACAGCTGTGAAGAATCACACCACACTCACTCAACTTTTATGGTTTTATATAACTGACGCAGGAGGAAAGGATATTTATAGGAAGAAAAATATCAGAGGTCATTGCAGCCACTTTGTGCATTTGAAAAATACAATCTTTCTTACAAAATGCACATTTTTCCTTCATGTTTTGAGGACTTCATGGGTACTTCCCTGTGTACATTCCCCGACAAAAAATGCAGCATATGTGAGCAACCGTGTGCAGACACTGTATGCCCCAGCTTTGCACTTCTAAAATGGTGCAGCACAGCAGAGCCCCTCTGTGTGTAGTGTAGTATCCTACGCAGCGCTTGGCGAGAGCGAGCAGAAGAGAAATTTGACAGAGTGCCAAGCCGACCTCATTTCCCCCACTCCGTGTGTGTATGTGTGTTGCCGTCGCAGCAGTACTGTAGCGACTCTAGCCAGCTTGGCTCAGCTCTCTGCTCCCGGCTCTCCTCCCTGCACTTTATACATGTAACTCAATCCCCTCTGCCGCACAACACTCTTCATCAGTGCTGTTACAACAACAGCCGACCACACTTGCATGTACATGCATAAGAAAAAATGCAATTCAGCTGTATTAGTCATGCAAAGAGACTCACAGTCACAGGTCTCGTGAGGTAAAGCAGACCCTGTCACATTTGTAACCTCTAAAATGTCCATGCATTCATACATACAGTGGTTTCTATATGTCCCATGCACGGATCAGATGTGTTTGTTTCATGCCTTCAGCTCTGAGCAGTGCTATATCTCGGACAAGCAGAGGTTCTGAAAATGTTAGGGTCTAATAATAAGACTATTGAATATGGTGTCACACTGCTATTTCATTGCCTGTGGGAGTGTGTGAGCTGCATGTGTGCATCTCTGGCACTGTCCCTGACTGTTCTCCACACCACAAGAAACTCATTGACCTGAATCGGTGCAGAGCCGCGCCCCTGCTTCAAGGCTGCTGCAGAGACTCTAGGGAGCCCCTGGTGGTGAAGGAGGGCAACAGCAGCAGCCCACTGGCACTTTCGAGCGGCGTTATCATACGAACCGCTGACTTACTGCAGGTGCATTCATCATCATATTACTTTGGTTGGCAGTTGTATGTTTGACTCACATTTAGAACTATTTTTACACCACTGTCTGCCCTTTTCACTTTCTGCTTCATCAATGGAAACGCAACCTTAAGTAACAGATTGTGTGCAAGTGTGTCCCAGGATGCAGCGGGTTAATCTGTCAACTGTTGGATGAACTCCAGTGTTTAATGGATCAACCTTTCACTGGCTAACTGGCGGACAGACACTGGGGATTACAGTTTACTCATCGTATCGTAGTGCTTCATGGGAAAGGAAAACTGGACTGGATCTGTGCAAGCATCTCAGTCTGTCTGTCTAAGTTGACTCTGAGTGTCAGAGGTCAAAATCTGTGCACGTGGGAGTGCTTGTGTGTCAGCCGTCAGCTGTGCTTTATTCCGTCAAGAAAAAGAACAGCCCGGCTCATAAACTATAAAAAGACACAAGATCAGACAAGTTGTCTTTTCAGCGGGTATGCAGGAAAATAAAACAAGGAAATAGTCTTTCATAAGTGACAGCTGAGAGATTTATTTCAGCCGTGCAGTTTGCCATCGTGCTACAACTCAGTTACTCTGCGGCTGTCACATGATGACAGAATACTTCCTTATCATATTCTTTACACAGCCATCTTTGAAGTGCCACCTTTCATAGCTGCGCTATAATTACACATTCATGTTCATTCATCAGAATTTCTACCTAGTAGAGCATGGAATTTATGTGAGATTGTACAATGAACGGAATTTGAAGCACACACTTCATGTCTTGGAGATCAACGCATGAAAAATAATAAACATCAAATCCTAAATAAAATTAACTCCATTGAACTGTGAGCTATTAGTCATGCCTGGAAATTTTACAGCCACTAAATTTGTGGTTTATAATTTCATACAGGACTGAGTAGATATTGGTTTGCACAACTGAAGTGTCGATAAAAACAGAAAATATAAACAAATAAATAAGAGAAAAGATAAACACTTCTTATAGCTAAACACATATAAACACATATCTTATAGTTAGGCCACCCAAATGGAAAATTCTAGTTTGATCAATCCTAAGTGTTCTCTAATCATTAAGCCGGTTGTACATTGTAGTACAACAGTGTACAATTTCCAATATTCAACCTCTTTGCACTTGCGTCATATGTTGTTTTCAACAGCTGCATTCATCAACACACACACACACACACACACACACACACACACACACACACACGCACAAACACCTATAGTTTGATCTAATCATTGGCCACAGCTTCAGCCAGGGGCAAATGTCCTGGTCAAGGGCACCTCGACTTCAGCAATGAAAGGTGAAAGTATTATTCTCTTTCATCTATTGCTGTTGCTGTAATCTTTGCTTTTATGGATTATTTTCACATAGATAAAAGGGCAGAAAAAGCTGATTCTGTTGTATTAGCTTGATATATATTTTCCTGTCCTTTCCTTTTGATATGAAACAACAATAGTAGTTTATTTTTTCCTCGTGCACCACACATTGTGCAGTGAACGATCCTCTGTGGATTCAGTAATGTTTCCAGTGTTCATTAACTTTTGTTGATGAAGGTGCATCTCTTTTTACTTACCTCAGAGCTTCCTCTATCCTTCTCAGTGGAATGTGGCTTCTTAATGTTTCTGTAGCTCCAATAAAGCACAACAGTAAGAGAAGCATCGTACATCTTCTTGTGGAGCCTTCACACAGTCTAATGTGATTCATGTCATTTGATCTTCATATCGAGCTGCATATAAAGAACCTCAGCCTCAAACAATATAAGTGTCCTTGAGTGACAGAAAAAAACAGAAAGGAACAAGGACAGATGCACATCATGTTGGTCATTTACATTTAGCTCATGAGATGGTGCCGAGACATGACTTATGAAAATATTTACAACCATCAAACCTCAGACCTGTGACCTTCCTTTTTCATACTGGGGTGTATTCTCATTGTCTGGAAAGGGGTCAAATCCTTCCTCCTTATTGCTAATATATAATATTCATAAGAGCTTGCACAATCTTAAAGCTTTTGATATGTTTGTTTCATTGTGAAATTGAAGCCTTGATCAAGTCAAATGAAATTTGCGAAACCTGAATAATT
Source organism: Gymnapogon annona (assembly GCA_029814585.1). Taxonomy (NCBI): domain Eukaryota; kingdom Metazoa; phylum Chordata; class Actinopteri; order Kurtiformes; family Apogonidae; genus Gymnapogon; species Gymnapogon annona. The sequence continues at coordinate 22,351,317 of JAPTHA010000005.1, read as the reverse complement.
TACAGCATATGTTCATGTACAGTAAAAAATAAAAATGTTAAATTTTTCAATTAAGCTGTTTCCTGGGCTCTACCAGTCCAAATGCACTCATACAATTATGTACTTGTTCATCTAATCCTCTTCAAGGCGGGACTAGTTTAGACTTGTGTTTTAATTACCTAATAACAGAAGATGATGTCAGAAGACGTCTTAATGCCACACTACTGAACATTATAATAGGTATTATTTTTGTCAATGAAATATTCTTCATTTAGGCAACATGATTTGTTTAGAATAATGTGAACTGTGTCCTTTTAAACCATGAAGGTTATCCTTAGGAACATTTGTCCACAGCTTTATTTTTGTGTGAGACCACATGCTCTCATAAACTGCAAGGTCATGGCTGACCCAATTCTGCCCTTTGGCTCTTTTTTTTTAAAACCTTTTGCGGCTGAAGGTAAATTGAAAATTTGGATTCCATTCATTGTTTGCCTTTAGTTTTGCAGCAGGGACAGCCTGCAGGTGACAGTGTGATGAGATGTTAAACACACATGTGTGCAAACATCATTTGAGTGTTTGGACAAACATGTTTTAAGCTCCTGTTTGCATGTGTGATTAATGAGATTTGCATATTAATGTCGGTCTTTTAGATCTTTGCACACCTCTTGCTAAGGACCCAAAAATGTTCTAGGAATCGGAAATATCATAATTTGATTGAACGGAATCGTTGGGTACATTACAAAGACTTACTAATGCGTCTTAAATAGCACGGCATTAGAAGATATATAATTGCATCATTATAAGTATGAAACTCAGAAACACCTTTACAGATAGCGACATTTCTTGTTACTCTTGTGGAACTTGTTAAGATCACTAATCAACATTTCATACTGTGTATTTCTCACTAATCCTTATCAAAATGTATATGTAAAAAGTTCGTTTTTTACATATTTTAACCGATTTGCACAAACTCAGTAACCTGAAAACATGTTCCCCGTGCAGGAAGTCCTAACTTCCAAACTCTAATCTAACCTAAACTAACAGGTGCAGATAGTAGTATTGAGTGGAGAGTGCTCTGGATGAGTGAAATCAACCTGGTAGATTATTAAATGCTGTAATGTGAGGAAGGATGATGTGGCTCATGAGACCAGAAGAACCCCCTCCCGGTTATGAAGTGTGGGGATAATGTCATGGCTGCTGGGGCTCAGCCACACCCTCTCCCTCAAGGGACTGGAACCTTATTGTAATCGTCAGCACCTGGGCCACGCTGCTCGGCTGGGGCTGATTTCCCAGCCAGTGGCGTGGCCTCATAAATGTCTCCTCTAACCTACAAAAACCCGGACATACTTTGATTCACATGGACTCTGATCTGGACTCTGGTTTCCTGTTTTGCCTCTTTTTGATCTGGACTCTGGTTTTGTTCTGTAATGTTTGGGTTTTCATGTGTAGTGTGTTTGGTTTCTATGACCCTACGATGAACTGGCGACTTGTCCAGGGTCCCCCCCTGCCTTCGCCCTGAGTAGCTGGGATCGGCTCCAGTGGCCCCCGTGACCCTGCAAAGGATGCAGTGGGTTTGGAAGATGAATGAATGAATGAATGTGTTAGGTTTCTGGCCTTTGTTGTAGTTCTGTGTGTTAAGTGGTATGCTTATTTGAAATATGTTATTTGTTATTTGGTGTTGTTTAGTTATTGTGTGTGTGTGTGTGTGTGTGTGTGTGTGTGTGTGTGTGTGTGTGTGTGTGTGTGTGTGTGTGTGTGTGT
>JAPTHA010000005.1:22247869-22265214 GCA_029814585.1 Gymnapogon annona | reverse complement strand
AACACATACAGATATAAGATGTTAACTAACACTGCAGCCACACATGGCTTTAGTAACTTGTAACTTTTGGTATTTATGCTGTGTTTTTCAGTTGCCAAGCAACAACATTTCATTGCCTGTGACAATAAAGGATGGCAGTGTGTGTGTGTTTGTGTGTGTGTGTGCGTGCATTTGCGTGCAGTAGGTGTTGTGAACGTCTTGAGCTTCCTTATTATGGGAAATAGTGACACGTGGAGGAAGCTCCAAAAAACGTGATCAACACGAGTCACATTTCTCTGCTCAGGCATGACTCATCATATGTAAATATCATTCATTATTTAAGTGGAGAATGCTTTAGAAATCCAAAATTTTGTCTCATTATGGACTGATGGTATTTTTGCAGTCTTTGATATTTGGCTGCTTAAGTATCTAAACAGGATCCAGTCCTGGACTATAGCGCATTACTATGTTACTCAAGGCTGCATACATCATCTGGATGAAGAATGTAACATTTGTAGACACAAGTTCAATAGGGTGGGTTCTCTGAGAAAATTCAAGTAAGCATTTTGTCAAGATGTCTTTGAAGATTTTAACATTGCTCTGGGACTCTTATCTGGGGTACTGTTTGCACAGTAGTGATGGGGGTTGAGGGGGCTGACGGTGTTTGTGATTTCTCGAAAATGACCAATTTCAATTGCTGTAGGTCTATAGGTTGTTTTTTGTTTTTTCTATAGGTTGTTTCTCCAACTGCCACACTGAGGGAAGAAGGGATGGGAGTTTTAAAACAAGTTGAACCACTTATGCAGTGCAAACAATGGCATCCACACTGTTTTCACTAAATGTTTCCTGATGTCTTGTCAGTTGGTTTTGCTGCAGCAATGGTTGTTACTATAGTTTTTTTTCTTTTTAAGGGTATTAAAAAGTAGTTTCAAATTAAATTAAACCTAATGTTGAACTCCATGTTCTGTGTGTGTGTGTGTGTGTGTGTGTCCGTCCGTCCGTCCGTCCAGGACAGTGAGGGCCTGGTGTTCCACTACTGGGCCTTGTTTGATGGTCATGCTGGTTCAGGCGCGGCAGTGGTGGCATCCCGCCTGCTGCAACACCACATCGCCTGCCAACTCCAGGCCGTCATTGAGATCCTTCGCAACTTGGCCTCCCCACCACCCACCGTCCTCGGGGAGGAACCTGAAAACAACCCCTACCTCCAGGGAAACACCCCCGGCCCTCACCGCCCTACATTGACCCGTGCCGCATCCCTTCGTGGAGCAGCAGGTGCGCCGGGGTCACCGTGCAGCACCCCACCACCACCACGCTTTTTCACAGAGAAGAGGATCCAGCATGAGAGCCTGGTGATAGGAGCCATAGAGAATGCCTTCAAAGAGATGGTGAGACAGACATGAGTCTGCGTCCACAAACATACACCCCTTTATCAGTGCTGAGCTTTGACTCTCACTGAAGACATGAGATCTTACTCCAAGTCATCACTGTCTGTTTGTGTGTGTGTGCAGCTGTGTCAACCTGCCATCGTCACCATTTTTATTCAGTTTTCCACACTGTTGTAGTTTTCTGTTATGCGTTGACCTTCCTCTCGGCGGAAACACAACAGATTCACTCAATAACAGTTTGGATCGTTGTCCTGTTACTTCACAAACACTAATGTTCTCCTTTGACCACAAAAAGCATCCACACAGGCCTTTTGGTCCAGAGAATCCATTTCATCGTACTTTTTGCTGTTTGTTATCTGTACGTCATACGTCACAGATGTAAAAACATAGTGACAAAAGGCTTTAACAAGACAAGGACTGTTTACATGCACACACATCTTGGTTATTGCCCTTATGCTAGAAAAGACAAACATTTCTAATAATTGTTTACATAGCAAATGAAATTGCTTCTTATATGGAGTTCTGTGTACACATTTAGATATATTTTTTTTCAAAGTTTTGCAGTGGTGGCAGACATTCCATTCTGTGAACTCAGCCTTTGTCTTTTGTTCCTTCAAAACCCTCTAGAAAAGGTAGGGGCTATTCAATAGTAATTCATATCCATATCCTGATATTTTCTTTCATAATTACTCTCCTGAAAAGAGATGTGTTCTTTTGTTGTTTTTTTGTGGGTTTTTTTCTTGGAACATCCCTCTTTACCAGAAAAAAAAACTTTTTTTTTTTTAGTTGTTGTAAACAGGGGCCATCAGTAACAACCTGCAGTAAAACAAACAAATTATGTGAATTGTTTAAAATAAGGAACATGTCTGAGTAAATTCTCATTGGTCTAGCTCAAAGGCATCTCTAGGCAATTGTATCAAGTTAATTGGACTGTGTGGAAGTGTCAGTCCTGTTAACTTTATTCCCAAGATAGAATCAGGAACAACGTCAGCATATTCCACACACTTTACTTGGAAAATGTTATAACCAAAATATTATTTCACACTCTGGACAACAGAGGAATAATAGCGTACTTGTGAAAATACAGTAGTACATTCTGTCTTCATACAGTCTTGATACGAAAAACTACATGGTCACCATGAGATGGCAGTAATGTACCGTCTACAGTTTGTTCCCCTGCAACAAGAGACAGCGTGAAAGATCTTCAGATCACCACCCACCTCTCTTATCCCAGCACAAAGAAGCCCCCGTACATTTGATCCAACAGTCCTTGTCAGTCACTGTCAACAAACTGGTAGAAGTGTGGCCTCTACAGAAGGCAGTCCACGCTCTGAAGCCCACAGGATAAAGCTGCAACTATAACTGCAGGGCGTCTGACAGACCCGTAGGTGTAGAAAATGTGATAATTTGCCTCTCATTGAGAGCACAGGCATAATACTTGTCATGAAATGGAATAAGTGAAGCCCTCTCTGCTGGGCAGTTGGTAGATGAGGTGGTTAATGTTTTCCCGTGTGTGTTTCTTGCAGGATGCTCAGATTGAAAGGGAGAAGCAGGTCTATAACATCACAGGGGGGTGCACAGCTCTCACCGTGGTTTACCTGCTCGGAAAACTATATGTTGGCAACGCAGGCGACAGCAGGTGCGTGTTATTGTGTCTCATCCTTTAAATGAAAAAGGCCATAAAGGAGAGGGGTAATTACGCTGCAGGGACCCCGGTGGCCCAAAGATACAGTATATGCTCACAGCACATCAGCAAGCTGCAGCAGCCACTGGAGCTGTTGTATTCCACGTAAGAGACTGCTTACAAGTCCTCCTGTCTCCTTTTGTCCTCTTTGCAGAGCTATTATTATTAGAAACAATGAGATCATTCCAATGTCAACAGAGTTCACACCAGAGTCAGAGCGACAGCGACTACAGTTCCTGGTAAGAGAGCTTTACCTTACATTCATTTAAAATGCACCCATTTTCTATAGAATGGTTTGCAGAAGGAAAAATCAGCCAATGAGACCATGGTTAAGCAGTCTGCCAGATGGCAATAGCTTTTATTGTCAAAGGGAGTCCAAGTTTCCCTTTGATTCCAGGTATAAATAATTATGATGAGTAACCTGACAACAAAAATGCATTTGAAAGAGAAATACCAGTGTCATTACCCTTTTTTCCAACCTGTATATGCAATTAGGAACTAAAAACAACCCTTTATTAAATAATTAATAATAGCATATCTTATTTTTCAACATTCTAAGAGTTGCAGCTTCTATACTGTGAAATTGAAATGGTTGAATTTTTTGAGTTTTGAGAAAGAAAGTTAAGGCTCACCTTTGACTGAACTTAGGACCAGAATGTGACATTATTTATCAATAGTAAACTGTATATAAAAAATAAAAATCAATCACTCTGGTCTAAAAGTAAAATGCATCCAAACTTTTTTTAAAATATCAAAACTTTATCCAATTTGTCATTAATAAAATAAAATGAAGTCAAAAATGCCACTTGGTTTGGATCGTAATTCTGAGAATTAATGAAAGAATGTGTTTGTTCAAAAGGAATGTTTGTCTCAGAACTACCGTATCTTCTTCAAAATAGTCTGTTCATTACAATACAATACAATATAATAGGTTCTATGTAGTGGAACATTCATAGATCTATTATATAAACACGGCTTCTTGTTAATTAAAACGTGCACAAATCATCTGTGGTGATAATTCTGCGTCAGATACCCCATGTTGATGAGCATCACTGTTCATTTTACAGGGTTTCATGCAACCCCAACTATTAGGAAACGAGTTCACACACCTGGAATTCCCTCGAAGAGTGCAGAGGAAAGAGGTGGGCAAAAGGATGCTCTACAGAGACTTCACCATGAACGGATGGTAAGTCATCTCCTTTCCATTGTATTTATTGACTCATTGTTTGCTATTGCATATAAAAAAAAAGCCACTGATGTACACCAGCTATTCCCCTCCCTGACATCAAGAAAATAATAGAAATCTCTAAAAGGTTAAAACAGTGCTTTCTGCCTCCACCACTTGCTGATTGTCTTCCTTTTCCATTCTTTGCTGCTGCTTACTCCGCTCTATATGGTGAAAACTGAAGGGACCAGGAGAGAGCTAATGAGGGAGCCGCCAAAGATGATATGATATAATGATACAGCAGAGATGGTCCTGAATGCTCACTGTTCTGTGGGTTAGCGAGGCACCGTGCTGTTTGACTGGGGCTGCAGTGGAAACTCATAATGAGATGTGCTTTCAGAGACTCGCACTGACTCGCACTGGCACATATTGTTCTGCCTGTGCATTGTGCTGTGTGATGTATATTTCAGCATTAGACGGCCAAGCTCAGGAGCGAAGCAATGTGCCACTGCATCCAATAACGATAAATGTCTATCAGCATGAGTATGAGCAATGTCAAGGAGTCAGTTTTAGATTTGGACTATATCTCAGTATGTTCTTTGGGGAAAAAAATAAAAATGAAGAATAGCCTATGTAAATCAGCGTCTGCATTGAATATTCACCATTTTTAAATGTTCCCTAGCTTCCCCCCATGACCTTAGATGGTAAGGATGTATTTAAATGTGAGCAAAGTGTGTTGTCAAGCGTTGCAGCTTTTACTACTGAGCGTATTTATTCAGGTTACTACCCAAAACCAAGAAATGCAATCTAAACTCTTCCTTTACCTAAAGAACGAATATAAATAGAATAGATAAACACTCAGTAGAAAATCATTTAGCATTATGGTGACACTTTTCAATTGATTAGTCACCATCTGAATATGTTTAAGTGAGTGGATTGCATCACTTAATTGCAGTGTGAGGGTGAATGAGCGCAGCGTGAGTCACTGTCGTCTCGCTCTATCAGAGGTGCAAAGTGTGATGTGCAGATGTGAGTTGGGCCGCCGGGAGGATGAAGACATCGTATTTCTGCTCCTCCGACACCGAGGCAGAGGAGGAAACCAGTCTGAGAGACAAAGAGAGAGAGAGAGAGTGGCAACTGGGTCAAGAAAAGTACACGTCTCAGATTTTTAGACAGATAGACGGGCAGAGAGAGAGACCTGGGCCGACAGCCTGAGCAAACCCTGGTCAGATATGAAGGCACTTGAAGTTGTGGATAGTCTCCACTGACTGGCGACGCCAAGTCTAATCCAACTAGTTTTAATTACATCCATGTCAGTCGCAGAGTCTGTCAGTCTGACATCAAAGCTGCATTTTCTAAGTGTGTTTCCAGATCTTCTGCTTCCATTTGTGCACTTCTCAACTTGTTTTTGTGTTGTTAGCTCATGCACTCTGAAATTTCCTGCCTCTTGCTTTCCACAGCTAAATTTTTTATGTGTTACTACACTCTGGGGAGAAATGCATGGTATAAGATGGAAGCTCAATCGAATTTGTGTTGAAAGCATATATGAATGGCAGTGCCACTTTTTCCCAGAGGACCCGGTGGGATTTTTGTGGCTATTCCAAAATATTTAACCTTTTCTGAAGCGATTTATCACCATTTATTCATAATGTTACCCTCCATGTCTGTCTTTAATTCACTGAACATGTAGATGTTCATTAAAGCTCACATTAAAAGTCAAGGGTTATTATATCAGTAACAGGAAACACAGGAAAAAGTGGGTGTTGTGGCAAAGATATCATTATCTGAATATGAACTGAACTAAAGTGTCGATACAAAGCTAATGTATGTATACAGCACATTCCATACTCAAGTATCCATAAAATTAAATCCAAAGAGAAATAAAAACTAAGAAAATGATAGAAATCAAAAATGATAAAGCAAAACACAGAACACAACATCATGATAGAAAGGAATGCAATATATTTCTAAACTCTGCTTTACAAACTATTAAAAGAATACATTGTCCTTCAGACTTGCATAATAATAAGTGATTGTGACTTGCATCACTGTAAGTGTGTCATTCATAGATACAACATCTTCAACATGGACATGGATGTCTTCATTTGGGGAGAATCTCAACTCTATTTCTTCCCGTTGTTGACAGCATAAGGATTAGTGTGGTCAACGGGAGCAGCACTCACCATGTGATGTCACAGAGCTTCCATCTCACTGTGACACATTACAGACCCAGACTTAAGATGATGAAACTTTGGCTGCTGTTGCTCCTGTGCCTCTGAAAAGCATCAGCACTGTCCTAGTCTGTACTTAACACGCTGCAGACATTTTTGTGTCTGGTCTGGATTGGTTGAGAACTGGGAGGTTTGTAGCTCCTGGAGAACCAGTTTGGTACAGAAGAGTCAGAATGGGTTTACACAGGAATGTGAAAAAAAAATAACAGGACATTGAAAAGAGATTTCATAGGTTTCCTTTTCAAGTCCTTCCTGGTCCTTTTTCATCTCATACCTTTACATTGAGTGAGTCAGACAGACAGAAAAAGATTTATTCACAGCCTCCGTCTGCTCTTCCTCTCCTTCCTCAAACACAGGGCATACAAGACCATCGAGGATGAAGATCTCAAGTTCCCACTAATATACGGTGAAGGAAAGAAGGTAAGAGTGAGTGTGTATCCACTCCAAACCCTGCACAGCTACTCTGGGATTCAGAAGTGCAGAGAAAACCGTAAATCACTTGTTCTAACATTGTCAATCTGACAGACACACACACACTCTCTCTCTCTCTCTCTGTGCCTGCCAACCACCCAGAGAGTGGGCGAACACTTGCTCTCTGATGTGTGAGAAGCACACTGTGCTTGTGTGTGTGTCCAGTGTCACACACTAGAGAAAAGGAGACGGTCCATCTGTTTCACTCCAGCAGCACAGCTACATCTAACATACACACACACACACACACACATGGAGGCATCGGGGAAAGACACAAACACCACACAAAGAGACATTTCGTACAGACACACACACGACAGCCATCTTTCTGAGAAGCAAAGTTAATCCCCACTGAGACAGCAGGGGAGAGGTGGAAAAGAAGAGACTGAAACTTAAAACACTCCAGCAAATGAATTACACAGAATGCTTTGAATTCTCCACGCCTGATTGTTACATAATTTTCTGTTTGGTGCAAAAAAGAAACACAATGAAAATATCCATCAGGACAGAAAGTAGCATCTGCCCACACATTTGTGCCATTGTTGCATCAGAATAGGCATTTCGATTCAAAGAATGGACAAATTGAAAATGCTTCATATAGGGATGAAAGGGTGGAAATAGCACAAGAATTCGATAATTAGAGGAACTGAACACTGACTCCGTGCAGGCTCTTCCTCTATGCATCCTTAAACTGGGTCATTTATTGTGATATTTGTGCCGTGCACTCGAGTAATATAGCTTTGCGTCCAATTCAGTTTTATTTATATAGCAGCCAGTCATTATCTCAATTCACTTCACAAATTCAGACCATGGCCTTAAAGAGACGATACAGAGGAGGAACCCAACCAATAGTCTAAGAGGAAGCCCAAGCCAGCGCAGGACAAAACATGGAGCCTTTACTCACACGTGTCCAACCCTGTTGAGGTACATTATCGGTTGCCTAGAAGCCAATTTGAGGGATGGGTTGATGACACCTGGAGCAGATGTCTTCCAGGGGGTGAAGGCGGCTCGCTCTTGTTCTCTATCCAGGCGCCATATGTGATGTGCTGGTATTGGTTTCCTTGAACTCTCTATTTGTTTATTTCACACAGTGACTATCTTTCCACACATCACTGTGCTTCAGCCACACCTTCATGCCTCATATTTGATTAACTTATGCTATGGGTGTATTTTCGGTTAAAATAAACCATTATCTTTTTACCTTTTGATGAGCTTAACCTGACATGTACTGATGTTTACAACAGCTGAAGATTTATATGGATGTAATTGCAACAGTGATATCCCACAGTGACATTCACCTATCTATCAAACCACCTGACAATGTATAGTCTACTTAGTACAGTTCACTTAAACACTGACTGCCTGCTCATGTTAAACACTGTCTGAAAGGCAGCAGGGGGAACCTCTGTCATCATGACTCATGTCTAGTAAATACGACGCCGTTACATTGACCATATGCTCAGTCGATGCGAGCTGACGATTTCAGGAGCAAGGACTGACTACTGGCAGCTTTTTCATTTATTTTCGCTAAAAGGTTTTTGTAGGTGATATACAGTGACATGTTTTTTTTTTTTCGGCAGGCCCGTGTGTTGGCAACCATCGGGGTGACCCGTGGACTCGGCGACCACGACCTCAAAGTCCACGACTCTAACATCTACATCAAACCGTTCCTGTCCTGTTGTCCTGAGGTAAGACTTATTGATTCACACCCAACGTACGTAAGAAAAACATTTCTTACACTGACTTTCTGAAGAGAGTTGTCCACCAGAAAATAAATCGGTCTGAAGATAGAGACGGACGCGGAGGAGACCAGTTATGTGTCATGCTGCATTTTCTCATGCTTGACTTTTCAACTGTATAAAGCTCTGGCTCTGCATGTCACCATCTACCACCTTGAACCCATTAAGCCTCGGGCTGTAATCTATTCTTGTAGGTGACAAGAATTTTACAACTTTGTTTGTATAACACCTTTCATACAAGAATTATAGCCCAGAGTCCTTCACATGAGTTAAACATTTACAAGAAATAAACACATTAATGTATGATTACACACTAATTAATAAAAGTTAGGATAAAAGTACCGGTACAAGAAAAAAAATGAAATTTCAACAAAATGCATCAAAAGGTTTAAGAAAATGTATTAATTTTACAAATTAATTAACTTCTAATTAATAAAAGTTAATCAAGATAAAAGTACAAGAGATAAAAGTACAAGAAATGACAACCGAATTGCATAAACAGAGGTGACAGAGTACAGAAATAAGGAGTACAATTATACAAGAAATAAAATGAGACAACCAAAACAAAAACAAAATTGCATAAAACATGGGTGAAAGACATGCAACAACTTAGACTTAGACTTCCTTTATTGTCATTACACAGACACACACAATGAATCTGGTAACGAAATGTCATAGATTGGCGACTGCTAACCCAAAATAAATAAGTCCAAACAAGTACATGTATGTGTAAAACACAGATCAGATGCTGCTCAGAGGAAGACCCCCACACCTCTTTCTTGACTCCATCTACTTTTCTCAGTTCTTTGTCGGTCGTACCTTGTTGCATCTACGCACAAGTATTGGTGAAGCTTTGACGTCACGTAACTAACCCTGTCATGTTGGCGACGCTGTCACTGAAGTGGCATCTTGCTGCGTCTCTCCCTGAAAGACCCCTCTAGCTGTAGAAGAACCTGAGCTCACCTGTCTGTCTGCCTGCCGGTCTGTCTGGCCCTGGTTTCAAAGTGCTTTCATCTCCTGGTGTAGTTTTGTCTTATAGAGTTTTGCGTTTTTCCTCCCTCAGCTCTCTTCTTGATCTTTAATTCATTAATGCCCAGGTTCATGGTGGGTTCATTTGGAAAACTCCTCTCAGCACTCTGTCTCTTTCTCACTAACACAACCCTAACCTCTCACCAAAGACTCTGCTGTGTTTTCTTGTGAGACTCTAGGTGACTGTAGTCAAAAAATAAAATTGAATTAAAAAAGACAGCTGAAGTTAGGGAAGTGCCGTGAGCTTTGCATGGCGAGGGACACATCAGGGTAGTTAACAGTTTAGCTGAAACAAAATGACACGTCGTGACATTGGTGGGTTTACAGACAGGTTCTTTTTCCCCTTTCGTTTATTGGATATGAAGCTTCATTACATTATATACATACAAAAATGTCATTGAACTCTCATTCCAATTGGTCTGGAATAAGACACCCCCCCCCCAAAAAAAAAATAATGCCCAAAAACTCTGAGGTAGGTGTGACAGGCCCTGTTACAAAACCTTGTTATCCAGTATCTGTGTATTTAGATAATGCACTTGTATAACAGGGGTTGGGATTTTTTTGTTTTAATTGGTTCAATAGCAACAGAGTTCAGTGGTGACAACATGAGTCGATAGATAGATAGATGCTTTATTGATCTCCAAGAGAAATTCACAGTTCCAGCCGCTAAAAGATAGGATCACAGGAGCATGCAGGGTTCTTGGAAAAATAAAAGTACACAATAAAGTACAAAGAAGTCACAATAACAACAATGTATTATCTGCCAAGTCCAAATCTAGTTGAAGTGTGTGTGTATATGTGTGTGTATATATATATATATATATAATATACATTTCAGTCACTACACATATGGTTTTACAGGCCAATATGTTCCTCAAATGATGAAGATCCACCAAAACACTGGAGAATATGAATAATATTCTGTGGGTGTCGGTGGGAGATCTGAGTGTTCTGCTGTTTGGTGCTTTGTCCTGTAGGTGAAGGTCTATAACCTGATGCAGTACGAGCATGGAGCTGATGATGTTCTAGTCATGGGAAGCGATGGTCTGTGGGACGTCCTCTCCAACCAGGAGGTCGCCGAGTCTGTCACCACTTTCTTGGCCAACTGTGACCCTGATGACCTGCACAGGTACAATGATTAATTTCCTCTTTTCTGCTTTTCTCTCGACTACAGTGACCAGTCAGTGCTCGGCCGTTTGCCTCAGCAGCGCTAAGGAACCAATCTCCCTTTATGTGACGTCTGAAAGTGTATTCACCTTCTGACTTTTGTGCAGGTATACGATGGCAGCTCAGGACCTGGTGATGCGAGCGCGTGGAGTCCTGAGGGACCGAGGCTGGAGGATCACGAACGAGCGTCTGGGCTCCGGAGATGATATCTCTGTCTTCATCATACCTCTGATGTACGGAAACCGTCAGCCCTGAGGAATGGGACCGAAAATCCACAGGCAAAGGACTCAAAACGCAAAAGCATCGATCAGGTGGACCCTGATCCTGGGACTGTTTCTGTTTTGTTTGTTTTTTCTGGTTTCTTCCTCAGTGTCGCGGTCAGTTTGTGTCTCTGTAGATGTTCAGGAGCGGTCAGTCACCAAGCTCAGCCGCTCAGGGAAACAACAGTCACCACTTGGCATCAGAAAGACCCCCGATGTCAATAGTAGACGCGTCCGTTGGTTCTTTCGTCTGTGTCTTCTGTCAATGACGTATCGATTAAAGGTCGGGGTTAATGTTGATAGAGACGGCAGCTGCTTCTCCTGAACATCTACAGAGACTTGGGAGTTCAAAAGGGTAGAGGTTCTTCCAAACTGAAGGTGTCTTTCTCTCGACCTCTTTCTAAGCTGTAACTACCAGTACTACCTTCCCCTGCTCTTCCCTCTGTACTGTACACTTAACTCATTTATAAAAGAAAAAAAAACCCTCCTCTGTCTTGTGAACCGTGGGCTGAGCAGGTGGGTCAGCTACTTTTTCTGTTTTGCCACAGTGTGGCTTCGAAGGACTTGGTGTTCTGGAAAGTTACTTCCAGCACAACGAACCGACTGGACGTACAGAGATGATTTGAACCCGGGTCTGCATGACTGTTCCCATTGAGCGTCATGGTTTTGTTTTAGAGTTTGGCGATTTCTAAGAGCTACGATAATCCAGAACAAATGTTGATGAACATGGTGTTTCAAAGAAGAGGGAAAAAAAAGGAATAATTCACATCCAAACCCCAGAAAGGCAGATAAGAAATTAGTTTTACTGCCGTGTCAGAAAAGAAAACTCTTACCTGGATAGGGTTACAGTCATATTAAGTCCTTGCGGAAGAAAGAAATAGTCACTGCAACAAGTCATTTAATCTGATGCTAATGCTTAAAAACTGTGAAATCCTTCTTGGAATTTGACATTTTTGTGCTTTAGTTCCAAATTAAACACCTTGGAAGTCGTGTCTTTGCACTTTAAGCTGATCCACATCACCAAGGAGCCATGAGATGAGGAAGAGGCAAATATTCCCTGCAGCAGGGAGGAGAACAAAGTCGATTCATGTTCATACGGTAGAAAAAAATCACGACAATACAATCATAATCAAACTGAACAAAGAAGACACACTAGCTTTCTTTTGCTTTGACATGTTTGGCGTGTTCTGCATGTATCCTGAGCTTCAGATGTTTCAGAAGGACAGATTTGGGAAGAACAATGTTGTGTTTTGATGTAGCTATTAACGATACGTCAGTGCATGCAGTGAGATATTGTAGGCCTGGGAATATGAGCAATGGTGCAATAGTTTACACTGCTGTTTGTTTTTATATGGATTGAGTTGATGTTGATGTGATGTATTAACAAACTAGTCTCGATACTGTTCCTTTCTGAATGTGCAGGGACTTTGCATATATTTAACATTTTTGCAGTAGGGTTATTATATTGCGATATTAGACCTGTTGACTTCCCAGATGTAGTGTTAAAGTGAAGGAGTGACAAGTCAATAAAACAAAACTAAACAAGTGACTGGGAAAGAAAGGACCAAAAAAGGCCCTTTTTAAAAAAAACAAAAAACTGACAAACATTGTGCTCATATAGTAAAGGGGTCATTTTGTGTTTAGTTCAATACAGTTAAGATTTAGAAAACAAGAAAATTTTATGTTGGACTTCCAACCATTGGCAGAATGACGTCAACATGTCTAATGCGCAGATGAGTCATCATAGGGTTAATGTTTGCGTTGTGTTTTTCCCTCTGTCATAAATTGTAAGGCTCTGAAGTAGCGCTGACTGACTTTGTAGTGGCAGAAACCTTTGATTGAACTACCTGGAAGAACGTGGGAATGCCTGAATCCAAAGACGCTGCCCTCATTTGGATGTTGTTTCAGTGCCAGGATGAGGAAGCCATCATTAATGTGCCATCGTGTCACATGGGCTATTTATCATCTCAGATTTGGACAGTTATCAACAGTCCTCCAAGCAGTGGGAATTTACCTGATGTTCATAAGGTGCATTTTTCCTCCTGTACATTCCATGAAAGATATATTTACTTTACAATACTGTCTTTTATAACGCATTTTACATTTATGTGGTGTTTTATTTGCCTGATTGTATTAGTGATGTCCATTAGATAAGCTATTTGACTCTTTAAGATTATTCACCCAACAATTTGTTGATTTCTCTGCTTTAGTTTACATTTTTGACCGTTCTGGTTCCGCTTCTTCGTCTTGACGTGTATCGCAGTTCACCAGAGCAGCTTCAAACAGCCAGGCTTCATCTGACTTGGAAAGTGAATGTCAAGAACTGCTATGGGTGACGGAACGGGGCTTCAGAGCATCTGTTGAATGTTGATTTCAATTATGTCATTAAGCCTTCATCTCCTACATGAATGTTCAAATTTGATCGTGAGTTATTTTCCTCATCCCATTGTGCCACCAGACTGCTGCTCATTGACTCAGGTTCTATTAGCATGTGTAGTCAAGTGAAGGATTGGGAGGGGGGGGGGGGGTTCTAAAGGCAATGGGTCTGTTAGTTCCACTGTTGTAAATTACATGTGGTGATGATGATGTGAAATATCTGGAAGCTCTTAAAGCATGGGCTTTTTCATCTCAGCCCAGGCTCCAGGTTTCTCTTTTTAAAGTTGCTGTATCGTGAAGTCATCCCTGCTGGAGTTTTTTTTTTTCTTTTCTACTTTTATCAACAGGTTGGATATGTAACTATAGCTGAGAGGCTTTCTGTAGCAAAGAGGACATGAGAGCCTACTGGGGGATCATTCTTAAGTGACCATTGTACTACCCTCAACCTCTCCGTTTGTGAATGTGAAGCGTACGTTTTGTATAACAAAAAGAGAACTGAAGAAGACAAGAAAAGGAATATTTTTAATGTTTCATTGTGCAACTCTTGACTTTGGAGAAAAATGTTTACCCTCAGTGTTTCCTTTTCCAGAAATGAAAAAGAGAAAAATAAATGTTCAAGATGAGTGTAAGGAATGTGTTTTTGTGTCATTAAAAAAAAAAAAAAAAAAAAAAAAGAGTACACGCACGTGAATTTGCAGTACTGAGTAAATCAATATGCAAGCCTGCAATCAAGTTTCCCCAATCTTTCCGCTTGCAGTGCAAATCAGTTGCCAGTCTGAATCAATCTGACAGAGCAAGAAACAAAAGGAGAGATGTGCAAACCTAATCAATACTGTTGCTGTTTGTGTTCCCTGGTTTCCCCTGTGGAGGTCCAAAAACGAGCGACTGCCCTCACAAAGACTAGACTGTGAAAGAATGGCAGAGGGATTCATTAGAGGAACTACATTCAATCCAAGAATTTATGTGGAACCACAAAAGGAACATGTTTGATTTCACCCCATGTTCAAATACAGAGATGCAGTGCATTGTAAATGAATATGGGGTTAGTCTGGATGAAAGTCATTATCCCAAAATGTTTTCCTGTCTTCTAATTGTGTTAACCACAGGAAATGGAGACAGATGAATGTGACTATACTCTGATACAACCGCCTATTTAGTACATTTGTCCATGGCTGCTTTGTAGAATGAACTCTTAAATCATGAGGCCATGTGGACAGGGTTTTAATTCACTTGTAGTTATTGAACACCCGTTCTGGCAGAAAAGAAAACGACACAAACGTGAATTGTGAAGAAAAAGCTTTATTTTGAGGAAAAAAACAGATTGTTTCAGTTGATCACATCAGTTCCAGATTACATTTGCGCACGAGAGTTTTAATGATTGACTCTCTGGCTTGGGTTCGTCTCCTCTCAGTTTATTTTGTTTTACAGACAGTGCGGTGACCTCTGGTTATTCAGGTTGATCTCGTTTCCTCCTTCAGTCGTAAGTCACCAGCGCCGGCAAGGCAGTAGATTGCGCAGTCATCTCCACAAGGGGGTAATATGACAACCCGACCAACAGCACAAACTACTACCTCAACCAGCGCCTGGCCCCCAGTGCCCATCACCTTCTTTCGTCCACTTTGGATTTAGAACCAACTTCGGTTTCCATCTGAATCTCGTTGTGTTCACAGCCGTTGTGCGTAAAAGCGCAAAAAAATGGCGTGCGCGTAAAACGTGGCCGCAGTAAAGCGAGACAAAAACCCCACCCAGAGCATCGAAAAGAGAGGGGGGACGACACCTCCCATACCTTTTCTACATTCCCAGCACCTTCTACTTTCCTCAGATGACCTCGGAGACAATGACATATGGCAGGTAAAGACGGCGGAGCTCTGTGAATTTCCTAAGAGCCACAGCCAACGATCATCGCTTTGCTGGAACAAAAAAAAAAACAATAACAACAACAAAAAGCAAAATGTGGTTTAAGTTTACATGTTAAGAACAATCCAAGTCTGAATATTGTGCATAGTAACGCGTCAGAGAAAAGTGGCGTTTATCTGTACAATTCGTCAATAATAAACACAGTAACCTGCAGACAGCTAAACACGCAGTTATCCTGTCAAAAATCACGAGAAATGCATCACATTTTTCACAACTGGATACTAATTAATAACAAAATGCAGGTATTAAAATAGCTTATAATAAGAAAACTGGTATATTAACATTTCTACCGGAGAATAGCAAGTGATGATAACGTGCCAAACTATAAAGTCACAATAAACTCATAACGATTTCATTCCGGCGGTTTATTACCGAAAATGTGTCCGTTTAGTGGAAAGGAAAGGCTCCCTTCGGCTGCTCATCCTCATTCCTTTCACCTTGCAGCTGAACTGCAGCAGACTGTTTTATAATCTATTGTTGTCTATCGCCCCTCTCTGCGTCTTCAAACAAAGTTATCCCGGGATTCAAAGCATCCGATCTTCTAAAAAATCAAAAACGTCAACCAATCCACATTGTGCTCAAATGCGCATTTCTTTGCCTTCCCCCTCCTGCCAACGCAGTATGTCAATGTGTGGAAAATGAGTGGATGTGGCGGAGCAGCGTGGATAAAATTCGCGGGGAACGTCAGGACACTGGTAGGTAGGACCAGAGATTAGAGAAAAAGAAGAGGTGTGACTCGAACGCGTTTTTCGTAACCGAGCAGACGACGGCTGGAGAGAGAAGCTGCCAGAGTGCGCCACCGGGTGGTAAAGAGAATCAAGGAAAAACAAAATCCCATCTGTAAAAGCTGATTCCATGCACTGTTTTGAGTAAAAAAAAACAACAAAAAACGGTGCACTCACTTGATTAATTCATCGGACGGTTACCCCCATGTTTATTAAGACAATGGTGGTTGTGTTTTCAGGAGTATTTTTTGAAGTCGTGGATAACACCTTTTAAAGACTAATTTGATTTAGACCATTACAACCGTCGATCATAATAACATGCCGTTGAATGTGATCAAAGCTTCCAGATCATTGAAACCAAACAGTAAGTGACAGACTGGTCCTATCTTTCTGTGGAGGAGTGATCCTCTGTCTGCACCCCGCGGCGTCTGTCTCCTCCTTCTCCTCATTGGTCCGAGGGACGAGCCGCTGCCCCGGGGAACCTCCCAGCTGAGAGCAGACAGAGAACCCGACAGAACCCGGGGAGAACACGGTGTTCCTCCTCAAAGATCATCCTGCAGCTGCCGCTCAAAGTGGAACAGAATGAAGAGAAAATGGAGGGCAAACCAGTCAACAGAGTGATTCAGACGCTTGGAAACACAAGGAGCTTCTTAATGGGAATGGCATTGACATGTAGGTTCTGCTGCAATCATTGCTTTTGCTTTTGATAACTCTACATTGCAGACGTTGCGTAATTTGTTTCTGCATTTTTTTACAAGTGCAAAATTGTTTGATTTTTTATTTCCCCTCCCAAAAAAAAATACAAAAAAAACTCCATTTTACTTTATTTAGAAAAAAAAATGGTTTGAAAAAAACCATGTTTTTTTATTTTAAAAAAAGTTTTCTCATTTCAATTAAAATAATTCTTTTTTTTATTTTAAAAAAAATCTTTTCAATTTCTGATTTTTTTTCCCGAAATTACACATTTTTTTTATTTTCGAGGGGGGAGAACTATTATTTAAATTTTTTTGTGGAAAAAATTCAAATGTTTTTAGACTTTCCCAAAAAAGTACTTTGATTTTCAATTTTTGAAGTTTTTTCATTTTCAATTTTTGAAGTTTTTTCATTTTTAATTTTTGAAAAAAACATTTTCTAACTTTTCATTTTTGAAAAACAAAAATAGATTTTCAATTTACAAAAAGATATTTAATTTTTGATTTGGGGGAAAAAAAGACTTT
>JAPTHA010000005.1:22226190-22237782 GCA_029814585.1 Gymnapogon annona | reverse complement strand
TACATACATATATATACATATATATATATGTATATATATACATATATATATACATACATATATATATACACATACATACATACATATATATACATATATATATATATATATATACATATATACATATACAGATACATATACATATATATATATAGGGATAAATATCTCCCCTATTCCCAACTGTAATATATTCAATCTGTACATAACAGCTTCAAATATTTTATCTTAATGTCATTTCTTATTTGATTTTTAAGTTACATTTCTACTTTCTAATTTCCCCTTGTGGAACTAACAACAATAATGATTAGACTTTTCTATTAATGCATACTCAAAACACGTATTTTATTGATTGGTTATACATTCACTCTCACATTCTCAATCTGGTGGTGGTAAACTACGTTTTGTAGCTAGAGATGCTCTAGGCAGAG
The DNA here is from genome assembly GCA_029814585.1 of Gymnapogon annona. Taxonomy (NCBI): domain Eukaryota; kingdom Metazoa; phylum Chordata; class Actinopteri; order Kurtiformes; family Apogonidae; genus Gymnapogon; species Gymnapogon annona. The sequence goes on along the minus strand of JAPTHA010000005.1, from coordinate 22,237,354 downwards.
TGACGGAATCATGGCAGCCCCAATGAGCCACCTGGCTACTACCCCCGTGCATCAGGATCCCTTCATAGTTTTACTTTTACAAGAACTTACTTTGAAAGGCCTTGGGGTGACATAGCTGTATTTGCCCGACCATAATTGTTTGATAAGCTCAGCATAGGCTCTGGCAATCTCTCCCATCATGCCTAGTGGGTTGTCCTCATTCAGCTCGTCTGTGTACTTGTCTTTGAGGAAGTACTCAGTTAATGGAAGAATATTGCTTAAACACTGAAAGAGACACAAAAACAGAGATGGAACTGTTCAGAAGACAGCATTCTCAGGTCCTTTGTGTGATATGCATTGCAGACATCAATGCTGCTACAAATATATTCATACAGACACAAGTTTAAAAGGGCACTTGAACAAACACAGTACACTTTGTAAAATCCAATCAATATATTTTTATAAAAGGTTCTAAAGACAGAAATACAACTGTCATTTCATATTTTTTCACGCTACGTAAATTTCCAGATTGTAGTTACCTGCACAGCAGAGTTCATAAAACAGGTGTTGCCCAAGTTGGAGAGTCCACAGAGGCCTGAGCGTTCACTCTGCCTGGCCTGATCCGAGTAGTCATAGCTGTTGCTGTAGGGGTGGTAGGATGGTAGACTATAGCTCGAATTCTTCACACTGTGCAATAAAGATATGAATAAAAAAAAAAGTTGATGGGGATTTGGTGACTGTAAATAACAATCAGTAGCAAAGAAAATGAAACAGGTGAATAAGACGCCTATTAGATCTAGCCATGTTACACCTGTAACTACGAGATAGATTTGTTAATAACAACATAAATATAGTTTCATCTTCTAATGCATACTTTTTTTCCTCAAGTCAAAACTATATTCCATATCCATATAGAAAAATTCTCTCAGATTTCCAACACAATCAGACCAAGCGTAATGCTAGTCCTCTCCAAATGCAGCAATCAGCCGACCTCTGGGACGGCTGCAAGGTAGTGTTGGTTGTTTCTGCGTCCCACTGGTCAAGAGAAACAGCTGTGATGGTGGTGGAGGCAGTGGCCTCACAGTTCAGCACGCGGTCCACTCTCCTGCTATCCAGCTCCACCGCCTCAGGCCTCAGGCACCACCAGCAACACAGGAGCATGACATCTCAGCCCCACCCCGGCCCATGCCGGCCCGCATCCCCACATGAAAAAAAACACCTGCAGCGTGGTGGAGGTTTTGATTTGAATCCAACCTATGCAAAAGCTGGTTTTCAAAAGGCCGGTAAAGTAAGTCCAGTCATGTCTCCACTGTTGAGTCTTGCAGCAGCAGTCAGGTACAAGTTTAGGCCGCAGTTTGACTTTCAAGTCCAATCCAATAAACAAACGCACACTTTCTGTCCTCCCTCAAGCTAACTAAGTAGCTTCCTTCCTCTTTTCACTCCTTCTTTTTCGGGCTCGGACGCCTGTCATCTTGCTACGCTCTCTGCCTCAGATGTGCCCTGTGCCGTCCTGTCCTGTCCTCTGGTCTTCTGCTCTTCCCTGTGGCCTGCCTGCTGCTCTCTGCCGCTACAAGCAGATATTTATAGCAGCATCAGCAGCAGCAAGGATGCTCAAGACTACTGCTACCAAGGCTAGAGGTGCACAGAAAGAGAGGGAGGGAGAAGAGAGAATAGGGGGGAGGGGCGAAAAGTACAGGGGTGTGTGTGTGTGTGTGTGTGTGTATTTGTGGGGGGGGCTGACAGAAGAGAAATGAGATGGGGATGGAGGGAGCAGCTGATCCACTGCATCCAGCTGAGGCTGCAGTATTCACAGGCCCAACTCCTGCTCAGAGGCTTTCTACCTCTTTTTCTCTTCCTCATACAGTGCACACACATTCACTCACACACCATTAATCCTTGTTTCTTGCATTTTTTTCAGTCTGTGTTTCCTCTTCTTCTGACACACTAACACACAATTCTTTGCTCTCATTTTCTCTCTCACCATTACACACAACATCAGAGCCTTTCATCTGCGAAGCACACACTTTACCATTCTCCCTCATTCTCCTTAACATGCAATGCCTGTCAGTTTGAGGGTTTTACAAAGATAGGTTTAAGTAAATTAATTGAGCCAGGAAGAATCAGCAGTCTCATCACAAGGGCTGTTTGGAAATGTGTGTAAAGGCAGGACCAGATGAAATGTATTCTGAAGGTCACTGCAGAATGTGTGCATCACAATGAGCTACAGGGGAGAGGAGAGGTATAAAGAGAGAGAGAGAGGGGGAGAGAAAAGGAAGGAAAACTGCCTGCCAGAATCATGAGGCAACGCCTCATAAGACAGTAACACTTACTGCTGTTAACAAGCTGAGATACAGAGGCTTAAGAGGCCAGGCCAAAACCGCAAAATCAGAAAGACAAGTGTTACGTAATGTAGAAACACTTCATTTAAAAAAAAAAAAAAAGACAGGCCCCATGCATAATTCAGAGAAAACGGTGGCGCTGGCACTACAGTGAATCAGGGATAGGAGAGCTGCTGGGAGAGTGAAGATCCAATTTCCCCAAGTCACCCACTCTGTCCGTACCATAATCTGCCAACAGTGAACATAAAAAGATGCCACTGCCAGCAAACAATATAATGCAAAGCTGTGAAATGACAATGTGCATGTATGAACAAGCCAATCACGTAAAAATAAATGACATTAGTTGCGTTCATTGTGGAACGGGTGAATGCAGGAGAGATGCAAGAGGCTCTGCTCTTTTCAATGTCTGACTTCTTGATTAATATTGATTTTCCACGTTGACCAGCTTGTGGCTATTATTTCTGCATACCAACAGTGTTTAGAAATGCTATATCTAAGACACACACAGAGACACACACCCGCATGCAGTAAATTACACACATTAGGAGTAAGGAGGGGACAGTAAATTCTACCAAACAGCAAAGACAAAAGCTCAACCCATAGTAAAAGCAGCGCTCTACAGAACAGAGTCGTAAGAGCCTCCAGGTCCTAACGCTTCAACATCAATCATCAATTTATAATTACTGTAGTTCAGCAACCTAACTGTGGTGCATTTCATCATGGGTTCTAAAGAAACGTTGGATATTTGACACATATCTCTGTGAGTCCACTATGACAATAGTGTGATCGAGTGAAATCAGGTGGTGTGGATTGTGGTTTAAAGTAATCCTTGGATGTTCCTTGCACTGATCAGAACAGATACAATCTATTTAACGTAATTAAATGCGCAATAATGCACCCAGAGGCAATTGTGGACCATTTTCAGAGAGCACTGCTGTCAAGAAAGAAAAATTTAAGAGATCAGTTCAATGTAAGCCACCCCCTCCCTGCTATCAGCTCACATTGCTGAAACTGCATATGACAAAATAGTTTAAACCCTTACAACAGCCAGAGAAAATCAGGCTTTGTTATAAAATCTTAACAACCTTGATGAAGGCAAAATAAGTATAAACTCAAAAGTTCTGAATTGATTAACCATGACTTGTTATTTTTCTGCTGGGCATTTCTTGTTTATAGTGTTTATTTTGTCTATATACCTAGTATCATCTCTGGCTGTTGCCATCCAAACCCACCCTTTAAGCTATTCAAACTACTACTAAGCCTTACTTCCTGCTGTTGAAGCTGCTGTTATGATTGTTTGTGAGAGATGAAGGCGAGATCTTTGGCAAAGCAGATAGATTGGAAGCACCAGATGACCTTCAAAAGATAAAGAATAGATCATGAGTTAGACTTGAAAATAAGGAGCTGTTCCAGAAAGGTGTGAGTGTCCATTAAACAAAACAGAGATGACTTCAAATAAATGGAGGAATATGTCAGCAACAAAAGGTCAAGCAAAAGAGGGAGACTGCGACAAAGTCGTTGAGAAGAGAACTTCAAAAATTTGAAGACTCTGAGGTGCTGTGGTGAAAGAGCATAAAAGACTTCAGAGGGTTTGCACAATTACATTTTATACTTTCCAAAAAGGAAAGTAACTAAATGGTGTATGGAGTTGTGGTACTATGCCACATCATGATGAAGAGATTTCTTTCCTAAAACTGACCAAATAAATATGTTCTACGCAATGGGAATCGATGAGGTGTGAGTTCTATTTCTCAGTGAAAACATCTACATTCTCCTCTCAATCACCAAAGACATATGAGCCAGAAAACGCAGTGTTCACTCACTTGGGTGCTGTTGAGCCTCGAGGCCATGTGCCATCCTCATTCTTCTGTTCTATTACAAGAACCTGTGAGAAATGAGAAAGATATGAGGGATCCATTTGCTTTCACTCACTGGAAGAGCCCACAGATTTTACAGTTTCTATACGTGAATGAGTACCAATTGAGACTGAAGTATTTATTCACTTCAAACCAAATGTCAGATATACATAAATATCTCATTTAAAAAAGAATACATAAAAATGACAAATACCGTATGTTAAAAATGCCAGTAATCAGATTTTTTCTGTATGCTAAAAGTGCAGCGTAAAATTGTCATTATATAGCATATGAATTGTCTGTACCTGTCTCTATAGCCATGTTTAGAGGGACACAATCTGCTAATATGTTTCCTTTAGGGAATGGTAGGGAAGTGGATAGAGCTTATGCACAGTTTCAGATTTTCCAGTTTCTATACGTGAATGAGTACTAAATGAGACTGAAGAATTTATTCACTTCAACCAAATGTCAGATATTTATACATATCCCATTTAAAAAGAATACATAAAAATGATAAATATGTTAAAAACGTCAGTAATCACATTCTTCCTGTAGACTAAAAGTGGAGCGTAATTTCTCATTATATAACAAACAGTATGAATTGCCTGTGCCTGTCTCCATAGCCATGTTTAGAGGGACACAATCTGCTAATATATTTGATTCCTTTAGGGAATGGTAGGAAAGTGGATAGAGCTTATCCACTGTTTGACTTGGTGAGGATATGTGCAAGGCTCAGTGATCCTGCACAACAGCTGTTAGTGAACAGGACAGACAGACAGATTTAATTGTCCCACTCGGGGAAATTTCAGATTACAGCAGCAGGACAGACCTACAATCAGATGTCTGCTGACTCATTGGGCCCAGGTGTCTAAATTGATCTGTCTTTAGAAGTCTGCTCAAGGTGACAAATAAGTGGATTCTAAAACATATAGTACGTGTATTGAGGAAAAACATGCGTGGTTAATGAGACAAGGATGTTATGATCTTGAAATGTGTTGTTTTATTGCAGAATACTAGGTCCACCATCATCTTAACATCATCATATAGTGACGCTCATTTAAAAAATCTTCATAACAAGTTCCATGGAAATAGGTTTTTTGCACTCCCTCATTGTATTTTCTTTTTTGTAAGTGGGGAAAGACAATAGATAGCAGAAGAAAAAGCCAGCTCCATCTGAAGACTAAACTTGGGATATTTCTACAAATTATTGTATGTATAATGTAAAAAATTAATGGGGGGGAAAGAATTTTGTCTCCTTGAAGGTAATTAGAGTGCCCTCTTCTGGTCATTTCACCTGCTGAACGTTTGGCTAGGAATTCCACTTTAATGAGACCAAGAACTGACTGGTAAAGAAAACAAATATCGTATGAATTTTATGAAGATAATTACAAGTGTATTTATAGATGCTCAGATTTAGGAGCTGACTGCAAACCATATTTTAACATCTTTATAATATTTTTTCCAAACAGTTTTCCTCGGGCCTTGGGATGTTTCTTCAATAACACGATTTTTTGTGGTTGTTTTTTGTTTTTAACAGTACATAACATTGTTAAAAAGGAAATTCTCACCTGTCCTTGGTAGAGGCCAGCATCTTGAATGGTGCTGTCAGGTTTGTTTAGAGGTTCAAAGGTGTTGCTCAAGTACCTGTTCCACAGTCTGGTCTCCTTCTCATCAGAGATGCTGAAGAGCTTCCTCATTTCTTTTTCTATCATGTCTACAGTGCAGTTAATTAATCAAATCCAAAAAAGATAAGATGGAAAAAAAACACAAAGCAATTTTAGTTTGTGTAGAACATTCTAAGTGGAAAGTGTTGAATAACAAGCAATTGCCAGCAAACTCTTTCATCAGTGATATTTTACTACCAACATACACTTACATACAACCAAAGTCAACTGTAACTTTCTTAGTATGTGAAATGTGTCTTTTTCTACATGTTTGAGCACGTACATCCATAAAATCAAACAGAGAATCTTGTCTTAACACTTGAGGAAATCCATTGTTTAAAAATACAATTTTGTCATATGGAATGTTCTTAAATTAAATAATTTACCAATGAGTGTTCCCATTTCACTCAACTAAACTAAAGCATTTGTCTTAGTCAAAATCAAGCATGAATAGACTGGGATATATTACAGTAAAGTCCTACAGTATAGGTCAGTCGAGTTTGTGCCAGAATATATACAGAAATTGAAATAAGGACCAGTCAGTCTTACCTATTGTGTCTGCTTTACTAAAGCGTCGGGTGATGACATTGTCCATGTTGCTGTCTTCACAGAGCTTCAGCTCTGTTAGATACACCTCCACCTTGCAATGCTTCACAAACATACCCTGTTCCACTACCTTAAAAAAAAAGAAAACACTAAATAATAATAAATACAACATAGTCCTTTATGACATAATATGACCTAAAACAGTCTAAAAATTACACATGGATTATTTAATAAACTTTTATTTAGTATCTCCAATGCAACACTGGACAAGAATGTGGTAAAAACCAAAACGAAATCTAAGTTGGCACTATTACATGTATGAATGTAACAGAGGAAAAAAAAAAATCTACTGCTTGTTGTGATACAATGACACAACAGTTTTGACAGCCAGCAACAGTTAGCTCAATAAGCAACCCAATTATTTGCTATTTCTATGAGCATTAACTACTGTGAAACTTACTCTAACATATTCCTTTTTTATTATAACAGTGGTCATTGTAGTCATTGCCTTATAAAACAAGAAGTGTCTCAGAATTTTATAGCTGTACTAGCTTCAGTTTATAGCATTTTAGTACAGAAGGCTACTCCGGTTGCTACTCATTTAGTGTAGTGATAGGAGTCAGAGCGAAGTGCCTAAATTAGCAGCACCTCACGGAAACAGCTGAGGGGTCCTGGCCTATTTATTTCACTGCTGAGCCCCTCCAACACACAACCACACCAACATATACACACACAGTACCAACTTCACAAATGTCTGAGAACTGCAATAGTCATGCACACACATCTCAGATTCTCTCCCCACCTGCCCCTCCTCTATCTCAACCCAGATCCCGATGGGCTCATCCTACCCCTGTGCATAACACTCATGTGTATGTAAGCTAGTAGCAAAGCCAAACTCCTTGCTAAACTCTTGATAGATTTTCTCAAATCAGAGTAGAGCCAAAACCATTTACCCCACCCATCCCCCTCCTCCCATCCTGGTTCTGTCTATCGCACTCCACTCAGAAGCGTCCACACTGCGTCTCTTAGTATGACCTCAGCAGGCATTCCTCCACTTCAAAAAACAAGGACACGCAGGAACACTCCACCGGCAATCAACAAGAAGAGGATAGTGGGAAGGAACTGTAGCACCAAATATGTGGCTAGTCTTCCTAATTAATCCTTTGTAACGCTTGTGCTCCCCCTGCACCTCAGGATGACAACCTCACAAAACAAATAAAGCCTTAAAAAAGGAAAACTAATAATGAACCTCCTGCATGTTGTGTCTCGTAGATCGCTCCATGTAGCTTTTCAGTCATCCAGATCGTTGCCTGAAAATAGAAACCCTGTGGCCACCCGATACGTCCCCCGACATACATGGCAAAATGGGAGGGTCAACAGAAAGGGGCAGAAGGAACAAGGGAGAGAATGACAGCGATGGAGGGGGAAGAGGAGTTCTACACAGCAGCCATGATGCCATGACTAGTGAGATTTGAAGCTGGGATTTCATACTCTACGTGCTGCAAAATCATAGCCTCCATCATTTTGCACTGTCTGATCAACAGTAACCTTGTGTAAATCCACTCATCAGTTTTACACTGTACAACTGTGCACAAAACTCACTATTAACACCTACATAACTTACATAATGTTCCTAAAAAGAATGAATGAAAAGAGTGATTCAAAAACACAGTGGAAGAACTTCAGTATGTTAGATGTGTGACAGCATACGTTTACCTTTGATATAAAGCAATTTTGATACCTTACACTAAATAATGCACTTTTGTTTTCTTTACGGTTCTACACAAACATATAGTATTATTTAAGATAGTACTCCCTCTCTCTGTTTCTGTACTGTACTAAGTTTGATTATCAGCTCAGTAAACATTACACACCCTGTACATCAAGTCCATTCATAATGTACTTAACGCTTACTTTGCGTGCTATTGGCTCCTGACCCTCTGTCAATCCGTACCAGCTGACAAGCTTATTCCAGCCCTCTGTTGGGACCAGGATGTAGTCAAGTTCATCAATGAGGTGCTCTTTGATGGCCAGCACATCCCCATCTAGAGGTAAGTGAAAGAGTAAATGTGTAAGGCATGCAAGGGAGGCAGAGTAGGGAAAAGCAAATTCACTAGGACACACTAGTGACCCTGCACTGACAGTCTCACAACACACAAAAAACACAAAGAAAGTGGTATGCTGGAGAGCTTTCTATGAACTGCCTAAAGGCTACCCTATAGAATTAGTCTGCAGTGCTGTTTTTGTTTCTCTTTCCTCTGAACACTTTGATGCTACTTCTAGAAAGATGGAACTGTACTGACTGGGAATCCCTGAAGTGAAGGCAAACTCCACACAGTTTCTACAATAATTCCTGTTAGATTTAAGGGTAAAGATACAGACTGCCTTACCTCTGAGAAGACCGGAGTTATCAACTGGTCCTGGGTAGACATTCTGGTCACCCATCTGATATTTGTCCCAGCTGTCAAATCCCACATATTTCTTCCACTGTTTGAACCAGTGACTGTCCACCAAATACCTGCAAAAAAAAAAATCAATAAGCATTTTTACAGCAATGATAAAACAGAACGAGAGCCTCATAATTAGCTGTGGTAAACGATTTGTCATGTGGAGTTTGTCCCATAAGATTTACTTCATAACCTAGAGATCCTATGCTTGTTCAACGGAGGGTCATAAACGCAGGCAGGTGGATGGTGAAATACGGTCATTGCTCGCAATAAAATGTGCCTTTAACATGAAGGCATTTCACAGACAGATAGTTGTGAAAGCGGCACTGTTAACACCGAGTTCAGTTCAGGTTGTTCAGCCTGGCCAGCTGGCTATGTGATTTTGACAGGTGCTTCTTTTCCGACGCCGCCCTGACGAAGTCGACGGATGAACCCACTGACTGGCAAAGCACTTGGAGCTTCGGTTGGCTAGCCAATTAGCTATTAGCCTGCTAGCTAGAGCAGAGTAACCGAAATGCCAACCCAATTCAGACCCTGACATAATCATTTCCTACGTTGAAAGTAGTAAATGTAATTAGAGCAACGCGTCAGTATAAAAGATGGGTCGCTTTTCACGGGCACTGGTAGCGTTAGCTTATCCACCGTTAGCCCGTCAGGCTGAAACACATGAAGCAGAGTGGGTCCCGTTAGCTTGTACGGATCTAGCTGTCAACACGGCCCGTCACCTCGTCTTTCTTATCCTTCATGGCATTGACAACTTGGGCAGAGCCAGCCGCCGGCTACGTAGCATCTCTGAAGAAGTTTTAGCTTAAGTCTTACCAAGTGTCTCCCTTTCTTAATTGTGTTTTTAACAGTGCCGCGACCTCTCCTCTCTGGGTATCCAGATCAGCCGCTCCTCCTTCCGCCATCTTTCCATAGACATCACCCGCTGCATGGTGGGAAAGTACGGGGCGTCACCGAGGTACGTTGATACAGTGACGTTGCTGCTTCAGCCAATCAGAGGCGCGCGCGCACAACCGGACCGGCGTGAATCCAGGGGTAACGATATTCTAGAAAATGGTTCAAAAATTGCTCCATCACTCCGACTCTGCAGCCGTAAAGATATACAGTATATGTGTGCATTATCTCGTAGAATTTCAACGCGCTGTTGTCGGAGGAAACAGAGTCAGGTATGAGTATGATGACGAGTACGAGTTTGATGTTTTTTCTCCATTAAACTTTTTTTTCTTTCAGTTTTAGTTTCAAGAGGTTTTCTTTTGCAACAGCTGACCAATGACATCTTTATTTATACAGCACGTCATACACGCAAAAGAAAGTGCTAAATATGCGCAGTCTTTAAACTTAATTCCAAGGTCTGCCGAGTACAGTCCATGCGCTATCAAAATGTATTCACGATGATGATGATAATGATGATGATGATGATGATGGTGGTGGTGGTGATCACAGGGTTATGAGAATGGGTCATTGACGGATAAGACTTTTCAAGAGGTCAGTTTTTTAAATCCTAAAATAACAATGTATTTGGCCATTGTTCAAACCTTTGTACACATGCATTTGTGCAAAAACCCACATTAAGTGTTTTTAAAGGTGAATTAATAGGACACAGCCTTAAGAAAGTTATCTAGGGTAACACATTTATACATTTCTTTAACATTCCTAAGAGTTTAACAAGTATCAGTATAAAATAAACAGTTTAAGAAGGACACGCTTTTATGCCTTTTCTTTTTTTTGTCATATGATTTCATAAGTTTATTCTATAATGACAGTGTCTCCCTTGTTATGCACTTTTAAAACCACACATATATTCACCTAACCATAGTATATCACTGATTAATATTGGAGCTAAAACTCATTGTGTTTTGAATTTAGTACAATTAGATTAAATTAGAGTCACATTTATTTGTCCCACTTGGGGAAATTATCACAAATCCTTGGTCACCCCACATAATGTTTTGACACTTCAGATGCAGAAAAATTACCAATAATTGAAATGTTTGCAGTAATTCCAGTGACCCTGTTTACAGGGATGGTATATGATGTACATGATATCTTTTTATGTAATTTGAGAATTTTTTCAATGTAAAAAATTCAGTCGGACAGAAAAAGTAGGCGTCACGTTATTGACCCATATATACCAGATTTGAGGATGTGAACAACACACCAGCGAGGAAGTCCATCCCCCACCCCGATGATCAGGTTCTCATGCTGGAGGCCACTGCGGTGCGGAGAGCTCTGTGCAGAGTCAATGCGCGGAAGGCTGCGGGCCCTGACAACATTCCAGGACGTCTGATCAAGGAGTGTGCTGACCAGCTGTTCCAGGTGTTCACGGACAT
>JAPTHA010000005.1:22196318-22224561 GCA_029814585.1 Gymnapogon annona | reverse complement strand
ATGACATTTCGTTACCAGATTCATTGTGTGTGTCTGTGTAATGACAATAAAGGAAGTCTAAGTCTAAGTCTATACCATCAGTCACAGTTATGAGGTAAAAAGAATGAAATGACTCTTTCATGGTGGTCAATTTTTAATATTTATTTACAGTTATTGTACAGCCATTTTATGTTTCAATACAAAAGTTTATAAACAACGTTAGTCTTACACCTATTACAGTGCAACATTGTGATAATTTCACTCACTGTCTTAACGTTCATTAGTCTTTTTGCATGTCCTGTATATGCATTAACTATTATATAATTTCCTTTACATATGAAATAAAGCCATCCATATGATAACACCAGAGTATGATACAATTATGGCTTTGTAGCCATATAGTGACATACACACGACAACCTTAGTCTTTACATTACTGAGATCAGCCTAATCTATTACTGTACAGTCACATGTGGTCATGTGTTGTTTTTAAATGCAGATAAATTCATTCTCACTATTTATATTTTTTAAACTGTTGGTAGTCCCTGCATATACTGGATGTCTCGGTAATTATTGCCATCATTGCTTTGAATATCCCATTCAGAAAATGGTAAAACCTTATAGTTTACAGAAACTTGAACTCAATTTGTTGTGGAAACGAAGACTATATTTCAGTTTGAATCAAGACATGAGTTTTTCTCCCTGAAAAGTAACACGCATACACAATGAAATGAATAAGCTTCTTTGTACTTTGATTGTTTCGATCCCTCTTTTGTGTCACTGCTCTACAAGCACTGCCAAACCCAACACACTGTAGGCCTATTGCCTCCTGAGTGAGTTCTAAGTTTTGTTTCTGTATTCACCCAGAAGGAGGCAATGGCATTGTCAGACAAAAATGAACTTGATGTGCTTTCTCATATGTATCACCTCAGGTGCCTTATATGCTGGAGTCTCTCTGTGACACGGGAAGGTAACCATTGGTAGTGATGTTGACTTCTGCCTCAGGAGCAAAGATGGCCAGTAAATTCTCCTGTTCCCTCTTGGTTTTAGGTAAGTCATCAGATGGTGTGATCAGAAACTTGATGCGCTGTGACAACATTAAAATAATTGGTTAATTTATCTTTGTCATTATTACATTATGTGTTATAACTTTTTTTTTTAATGGGTGGTGTGTGTCCCAGCTGCAATATATTTAGTTAAGTAAAGAGGCCAGCGCGTCATTACCCATAAATAGTATCAGTATTACCTCTCTTAGTGTTCCTGGGGTGGTAGAAATCTTGTACAACATCCAAAGGGGGATGCAGACCATAGAAGAGAGAGCAAGTAGCCAGCCAATGGCATAGCCCCACCATGGATAAACATACTCATTGTTGTACTTCAGAGGTGTGTATTTAATGAGGGAGAAGGCAAAGGTACCCTGAAAGTAAAGTATTTTAATGTGAGGCTTCAAAATCTTTGTATTTCAGTGTCTGGATCTGTGTTTGATAGAAAAGATCTCTGAGCCTTTGTCATTTATGGAAAGGCACGATTCCTCCTCATTAGTTTGTTGATACTTACAATACATGTGGCTGGGGTGAAGAACAACCAACAGTATTTGATATAAGGTCCTGGGCGGTAGCCAATCATGTCCTCAATATTATCATAAAACCGATCTGCACCTGGAAAAACACAGTCAAAATACTGTCTTGAAATCCACTAAAATTGTTTTTATTAACCACAGCTAGATTTGATTAGTAGTCTTTTTTTCACTCCAAGGAATGCGCCACAGTAGGCAGCCTCTTACATCAGCTCCTAACTCTTTTTCCTACTTCAAGTTTTTCTGCCTCCACTCTTGTGGTCGTGTTAATTGGATTCTTGTACGACATGGACATGTGTAATTTTTGAAGCTTTTATGAGGGTTGTAGCCTGTTTGCTACTCTCTCAAGGACCTGTCAACACCACAATGTGGTATCATGAGCCAGTCTGTTGTTCACAGTCAGATCAGCTGTTGGAGTTGCAACAGCGGTGTACTCCCAAGAGAGCGACTCGTGTTTCTGGAGGAATTGTGGCATCGGAGGAGCGGTTGCAGAGCTGGCACAATGTACCGGATGAGGAGGTGATGGTACAACCGAGCTTTCCATCGGTTCTGGGGGTAACGTAAGACCTACCTACAATATGGAAGAGCTGACAGCTAATGCTAACCAGACTGCAGCGGGAGTACAAGCGGAGCAGCATCCAGCTGTTAACAGACACTTTGGCTCACGGACACCACACTGGACTCTGTCGTTACTTAGGTGGTTTTCTACTGGTGAGAGTGGACTGAAGCACGAGGGAGAATGGTGGAGGAGAAGTGGGGACAGGTGATGTATGTGAATGAGAGATTGTGTTTGTGAACGTTTGACCTGTTAGTGGTTAGCAGCCGATGCTAAGCTACGCTATGGTGGCCTGCGAGGACATTCACACACAATCTCTCAGCTCCAGACGACACATCACAGCCCCTCATTATCATCTCTGGGAATTCAATCATGTATACTGTCTATGTTTTACAAGAATTCAATTGTTGTATATCTGTCTACTCTGTTTTTCTACTCTTTGTATTCTGCTGCTGTTATCTGAAATTTCCCCTAGTGGGGCAATTAAAGGTATCTCTCTCTCTCTCTCTCTCTCTCTATCTATCTATCTATCTATCTATCCATCTATCCATCTATCTATCTATCTATCTATCTATCTATCTATCTATCTATCTATCTACCACCATCACTGGAAAACTAGCTTACCATAGACCCATGCAATGCACATCGTCTCAAAGATGGACATGAAGAGAAGACACATGCCACTGGCTGCGTAGTAATCAAAGAGTTGGAAGACATACATGCCACCCTATGAGGAGAGAGTGATAGTGTTGAGTACAAAACAAGGGCCATTTATCTATTACACTCTGATGAAATACAATTAACCATGACTGAATCACTCTCAGAGTGATGTCATTTCATGTCGCTCATATTAAAACATTAAGCCACACTCAAACCAAAGAAAAAGATGTAGTTGTGTAATTTCTGGAAATTGTATCACTGTTTCCAATTGTATCACTCTTATCATAGCACACATCGTTTATTCTTAATTAATTTGAACACATGACTTCAGGCTTCAAAAGACTTCAGACTTCACTTAAGATTTTAAGCGTTGTATAATAACGCTTTAGACTTACCTGGGTCATGTTGCAAAAAACCTTTGACTTGCTTGTACTTACAAAATGAGGACTTGTTGACACCTCTGCAGAGCATTCATGTTTCCAGCTGTGCAGAGGTGAAACCATGTCAACTATGTGGACTCTGTACGAGTTTAATTCAGCAAAACAAAGCATCCTGAGTCATGGGTCATCCCTAACAACCATCGGGTGTGACCACCTTCCAAAAGCTGAGTTAAATTTTCTGTGTCTATCATCACACTGTATCTGTCTAAGTTTAAGTGAACAATTTATAGGAACCCTTGAACACAATAGGTACAAAAGGTACACAATAGGTAGTGAATGTATAACAAATGGCCACACTAAAAAACAGTGAGACACACTAAAAAAACAACTTTTTGCTTTGTACAGTGGATGGTTACCTGTGTATGAACTACTGTACATACATGTGCGGCACCAGATTATGGCCCCTACCTCCATCAACATGATGAGACCCACAAGGAAGGATAAAAATGCCGCAGCTAGCAGGAAGAGCTCCCTGCGGTTTTTACGTCTGAACACAGCAGGGTACATGTCAACAATGGCTGTCACGAGACTCTCGACACAAACAAACTGAAAAGTAAGGGAGCAAAGAGGTGGAAAATACAGAAAAAAATGGTCAAGTCACAGTGTAAGCAGGAGTATATATTAACTTTATGTGATGATTTTGGTCTACCTGGCTGTCTAACCCCAGAAAAACAATCATGATGAAGAAGAGGGCAGCCCAGAGAGGAGAGAAAGGCATCATTGACACAGCACGGGGATAAGCTATGAAGGCCAGACCAGGACCTGTACACAAACACAGACGAGTGAAATGCTGATTCGAAAATTCAATGGTAAGGTTATTTTATTTGAATTTTATGCTTTTGGAATTTTCTCTGAGCTTGGAAACCTCACCAGATTCTGCAACTTCAGAGATAGGAACATTCTGCTCATAAGACATGAAACCCAGGATGGAGAAGATGGCAAAGCCTGCGATGAAACTGGTGCCACTGTTCAGAAAGCACAACGCTAGGCAGTCTCTGCAACACAGGGTTTAAGTTGGTGTAAATTAAATATGAAAACAGTAGACCGCAGTGGAGGGTTTGTTTTTGGTTGTTTTTCACCTTTAGATACACAGCTGATGGGAATATTTGTTTAGATGTTTTCAAATAATGATGGCAGTACTCACCTGTAGCAGTTGTTATTATATCTGTTATAGCTGCCCAGAGCAGTCAATGATCCCAAACAGATGGCATAGGAGAAGAAGATCTGGGTGCCTGCATCCATCCACACCTAATGAAGAACCATTTGAAACCACTCAACAAATAGATCAGTCACCCATCAATACACAGGCATCACACACATTATGAGCAAATATGTGACTTGGTGTAGAGGACTTCACGTGGTATGCTTTGCCATACGTAATGATTGACTTACACTCTAACAGAGCAGTATAACTGTACAAATCACTGAACCTGTACAAATGTAATGCACGGCACGTGTTGTGGTAAAACAACGACTGTACTCTGTCATTTTAAAAACAGGACAGTCACATAAAAACAGAGCAGAAACTAAATGGTATATATGTAATTAAGTTTCATTTTATTTCTAACTGGCCACCGCAAGGCAAAAGCCTGTTAGCAGTGTGTTTGCAGCTCAGTCGAGGTAGAGCTTGTGTTTACAGTCCCAGCGGTGTTCTGGCTCTGTATTTGATCCCTGTTTTGGGTCATCCTCTGCTTCTTTCATTGAGAGCAGGTGGACTCAGTGGAAACTAGGCTACCCAGCAGAGAACCATGGGGTAGATGCACATGGTGTGCTCACCCACATAGAGCAGAGCACCAAAAAGCCCACGATGGAAATATGAATCTTTTTTCTTATGAATGGCAGAAAGAGTGTTGTGTGTGTATTGTTTTATTAATTGCATACTAGAATTTACATCACTGTGTTGTCATTTTAGTGACAGAGTGACATTGTGGTACCTGGGGGTCTGCCAGTCGTCCTAGGTCAGGATAAAGATAGAACTGGATGCCTATTGCAGCTCCCGGCAGGGTCAGCCCTCTAATTAACAGCACTATCAGCATCAGATAGGGGAAGGTGGCAGTGAAGTAGACCACCTATGTAGGCACAAACACACTGAGGTTAAAAATAGGGGAAAAGGCCACAAAATGAAAAACCAATAAATCCCAGATATTGTCATAATGTGCCCTCAAACTGTCTGGTAGAATGAATAAATACGTAAATTAAAAAGGCTCATTTACACTTTCACAGAGATACAGACCGTACAAGACTCCCAGTCTGCTCTTACCCACCTTGCCTGTAGATTTCACCCCCTTCCAGATGCAAAAGTAGCACATGATCCAGGCAATGAGGAGACACAGGGCCAGATCCCAGTTCAGAGTGCCCATGTGGTCAAGGCCAGGGGAAATTCTCAGTGCTCTTCTCCTGCAGAGACAGAAAACAATATCTGAGGTGAGCTGTCATTGTCTGTACAATAAAAGTGAAATATAACGAGGACACAGTATGACTGTCTGAGAACTCACTCCCAAAACTCCATGACAGGAGAAGTTGCGTTAGAATCGATTGTTGTGTTGACAAAGCTGTTTCGTCTCTGAAACTCCACACAGTTTGCTGATCAAAACAAGAAAAATATAATTAAACCTAATGCATACGTTGGCAAACACAAACAAAGAAAAACACCCCATTGCACCTGAATGCGGACTTATTACCTGTGTTCCATGTGTTGTTGCAGGAGGACCAGGCTAGGTCCCAGGAGAAGGAGAAATACAGATAGAAAATCCCCCAGGCCAAAACAATGATGTAGTAGAAGTTCAACAGAGTCACTATTACCTGTGTGCCATAACCAAGGCCTGCAGAGACAATAGTTTCATATGTTTATGTATGTAATACATCAGACATCTAAGTCCTCTGTGATCATGGCTCTTAAGTTGATACACCTGCTCTTCTTACCTTCAAATAATGGACTAATTTTTCTCCAGCAAGTGATGCCGCCCTGACTCGTGTACTGACCCAGGGCTATCTCCAGAAAGAAGACAGGGACGCCACAGGTGAAGAGGAATATCAGGTAAGGGATGAGGAACGCACCTGTTTAGAGAGACCACAGAGTCTGTATGTGACAATTGGAGAAGTGCTGTGGTTACTTCATTGTTTCCTCTGGGGGTGTCCTTGAGTAAAGGAATTTTTATTAAATGAAGTACACATTATCTGGCATATAAATAAAAAACACCATATAAAGACATATAAAGGATATGTTTGTGACTATCAAACCTGCCTCCAATGAAAGAAAAGATAAGTACAACTGATGATACTAACATTCAAGGAAGCAGTTTGAGTACAGTTAGTGTGAATGTACATGTAGTATCTGTGTGCAGTAACATATCCTTAAACATTTAACGTGGTGGTAAATTGACAATAAATTGTTATATCCCTGACTGCATAAATAATTAGGACAAAACTCAGAGATGGGACATGTTAATCTGATCCACTGCCACCCTCTTTGAGGCTTTGCGTCGGCTGCCCGTCAGGTGGCCAAGGATGTTGCATACTCAGATTTCCGCCTCTCTGAAGGCACAGCTGCTGTGATCAAGAAGCAACAACAGCTGTCTGACCCTGCTCAGCACTAAACCCTGACCCTGTTACCCCATGGAGGGAGAAAGACGGATGTCCAATTTAGCAGCTACACAAGCATGTTCTTACAAAAGGCCATGTCTGACTTCAAGTAGAGGAAAACCATCGGAGGTTCTGGGGGATTCTCTCGGCTGATGTTCACGTGTGCATTCAATCAAATACAATCAAAAATGAAAGACGAATCAAACTCACCTCCCCCATTCTTGTAGCAGAGGTAAGGGAATCGCCACATATTGCCCAGTCCAATGATGGAACCAGCCACTGATAGTATAAATTCCACCTTGTTGCTCCACTGGCCCCGTTCCTCCATCTTTACCTCCGAGGTGAAGTGCAGGTCTTGAATGTGGGCAGTACCATTAGGAAGGCTGAGTTTGGCATTATCTCCTGTAAAAGGAAAAGAGGAGGATTGCAGCATCTGTGTGGTTAGCGGGGATACAGTAGGACCTTGTAACAGTTCCCCCTCAAATTCAAGAACAGGTCACACAGCACATGTAAGGAAAGGCAGTACACAAGGACATCAAAAATAGAACATAGACAATGTAAAAGGAAAGAATATTGTTTTGCTCTTACCAAAGGAATCAGTTTTCTTTCATTTTCATACTAATACTACTACTAAACTAAACTAAACTACTACGATGACGGTTACAACGTCTCAGCTCCAGAACTACGCATCTCTGCCCACGTTCATGTCATCAACTCCGGGGACTTCAATCATGTACATATTGTCTATGTTGTGCAAGAATTTCAATGGTGTTGTACATCTGCTCTGCCTTTTTTTTTCTACTCTGTGCTGCTTTATGACATTTCGTTGCTAGACCATTGGTCTGTGCAATGAATCTGTAATAAGATACTTATTAGCAGTTGAGTCAAGATGACAATTTAATCAAAACACATTTCCTCAGCTTATGTACTAACATGGGTACGCTGTGTTGCATAGTGACATGGATATAAATCTACAAAACTGATTTCCACTATGTCTAACTAAAATCGCTTTTGCCTTACCTTTCATTGCAGTGTCACTTAGTATTCTGTCTCTCTTGAGTCTGAATGCTCAAATTGTCGCTGGAAATTTATCCTGAAATCTTCAAGTTTTAGTATTTAACATGAGCAGAGTGAGGGGCGGGGGTTGGTCATGCTAAACTTAGGCCAGCCTCCACTGTCATTCCTTTGGTCTGCCCCCTTCTGAGTAAGGTGCGTCACCTACTGTGGAACCATAGTTAAAATAACGCACATTGTATTTATGTGGCACATTTCACGTGCAGAAGCCAACTCAGTGTGATTTGGCAATGGAACATCTGATAAAAACTGAAGTGCTTGAATAATGAAAGTAGAAAATATAAGTTAGTTATAAGTTAAAGAGGATGACACTGCATTATTAATTTCCTTGTATATGTAATATTTATAATTTTATACATATTTTGTATTTCATTATTAACAAAAGACATTTAGTCTGACTGAATAATCTGACACACTCACAGGGGATTACAAAACTGAAAATGAGTCTGTGCTGGACAACCTGCCTCTAGCCACGGTTAAATAATGTGATGGATGGAGGAAGAAAAAGTTACAACACATTTATGTTGTTTTACAGAACCATAAGATAAAGTGAAGCTGGGGATTAAAACTTCAAGCCACTCTTCTTACCATAAAAGTACTTTAGAACATCCCCCTTTTCTAAGATCCAAAATTAGGGACTTTCCAGGATCTGGCCTTAAACATTATACTGTATAATTTCCTATAAGCATGTTATCAGGCTTCATTTGGAAGGAAACTCTGTTGTTTCTGTATGGTGAACGTTTCAAATACTATTTGTACTACATCGGTTTCAACGTGACTCCAATATAGCCCAAACCCTGAAAAGGGTCACCTGGTAGATGGTAACGGAGCATCAGGCAGGACAGGTATTAACAGCGGTGAACATCTGACCGTCATGTCCTAACAAAATAAGACATTATAAAAGTAACACGTCAACTACCATTAGGAACAGAATATCTGTTTTGTTTCCCACAATCACCGATGACCTCATTCCAACTCCTCCCCCAGTCAGTACGTTGACACTCACTTTGACTGAGACAAAAGCAGCCGAGGTCAGTTCATACTGGATTTGACTTGGTGCAGTCAGAACTGGACATGAGCTTACATCTCCATGTCCTCTGGCCTGATGATACACACTCGGTGGTTTCCTTTCCCAATGGCAGGAATGATAGAAATGCCCTATACTTACACTAGTAGACATGATACAACTGTTGCAGTTAACTATATAACAGTGTTCCCAATTAGGATCATTATGCAAGGTAACACTACTACTAAAAGTTTCTACTAAACATTATAATGCATAATAAGTTAACAATCCTAATTCATTAGTCAAGGGGGAAAAATACACAAGACTTGACATTCAACATTCAAGCTGTCATACCAGGGATCTTTACACTACTTCATCTTCTCCCTAATGGAGCTAACTAGTGACAGACAAAATACCAAACGTGACGCATGGCTTAAAGTCAGTCATCCTCTCCAAAGCACGACTGTATGTCACTGCATAACCCTCTCAATGACTCTGCAAACACCAGTGAACTGACACTTTCTGATCATTTCTCTACCCCAACCCATTCAGCTTAATTCAATTTCTAAAAAAAAAAAGACAAAACAATCTTGTAATCATTTGACTAGGAAGAGTTTATTAAAGGTGAGAAAACAAAAAGCCACAATCCATTTATTTCATTGCTTAAAAGCTATGTACATTATAAATAATTCCACTACAACAACCATTTTCCTAGTCCTGAATCCTACGTATTTGAGATGTTATTGTTTGGGGGGGGTTCAGGCAGACTGGACAGAGTCAGGATACCTAGTAAAATACAACCAGAACCACCAGAACCAGAACTTTGTTTGCCCGTTTGCAGTGAATATAACAACTGGGATACGTGGGTGTTCTGAATTTGCATCTATGACTCGTTATTGTTTGCGGATAACTGGGAAATCACTGATTTTCACAGACCTAAAACCCAGGCAGAAGGGGATTAAGTCTCATCTGTGCACATTCAGGGAGAAGAGACACCTTTCAATAGCGGATGCTATGAAGTGAAAACTCCCTTTCAGTCTTAGAAGGCTCATTCTCTCTGGCCTCTGACTGCCTTTGTCTTATCTCTTGTGCTCTATAATCCAGGCAGTTCAACGATTCCTCCTTTCCTGTGGTTGGATGCTGTGCAGTCTAACAGGTTGAGGTTGCTAGCCTGGATACTGGGATTTGTGTTATGCTGTTTTGTGTGAGGTACAGTCTATCTCCAAAACTAGGCATTTTAAGTGCTAACTGCCTTGCTGGGGCTCCTGCTGCTGATGTGAAGTTGTCACATTTAACTTGGCAGTGGACACGTGAGACCACGAGGCGATGACTGATGATGAGGGCACACTTTGGCCGCTGCACATTGATGTTGCCAACACTACGACGCTTTCTTCTGACACTTCCTCCACCATCACACCTCCTCCACTCTCCAAATTCATCCCAGTGGCCTTATGGGAACAGTCCATGCAAATATAATCCTCATTCTCCGCCATTTCACTTGAAAGACCGACGCAAACTTGGTGGAACCACTCATCGCAGCCACCATCGCACTGCACCCAATCCACCTGGAGACACAAAAGCAGATATGTAATGTAAGTGAGGGGTAAGAAAATGGCAAGTGAAGGACATTTCCTTGAACTTTGATTTTGTATTATATTCTGAAACATTGGAAAATACACTGTGAAATAGATATCCTCAAAACAAGACTGTTAATCATCACAACTTCATCAGTCTTGAGTGGCAGACCTACCAGTTCCATAGTTCTGATTGGCTACTCTGTCGACACAGGGAAGGCAAACTGTACGATGGTTAACTTGGCCATTCCTCTACACAAGGACCACATCAACCTGTGCTGTTAATACGTTATGTGTAACTCTCTTTAAGGTGTTCCAGTGCTGTTATCAGCTGTTGATATTGAATAAAGTTCCGGGATCTACATTTTGTTTGTTATTAACTCACTACTCTGCAAATTAAAAAAAAAAAGACCAGTGTCAATCTCACCATATGAAATGAACACTTAAATGATCAACTAGATCCTCCTGCATTTCTTAAGAAGTGACACAAAATGACACAAAACCTTTCACTGTGTAAAAAGTTAGACTTCAAGGGGAGGTCTTGATTGGTGATGGCAGCCCAGACCTAGCTTGTGTTAATATCTGTATTGAGATTTGTAATGTGTTGAAAAGGTGGAATATATTACAGAGAAAACGTGGAGAGGACAGAGGATAGTGTGTTTGATTTTGTCAAGATGGTGACTGCTGAGGATTCTGTTTTCACATCACGGATTGTATTTAGTGAGAATAGTCTGGACACTGTCCCTAGTTTAAACAAGAACTTATTCAGGTAACGTGAGACAATGGCATCATCAACTATGGAGACTTTACACTGATGGGTAAAATCCTAATTATACAAAGTGTGATTACTATTAAAACAGAGGCTCAGAACTTAGAGCAAAACTATGCGTGAATGATTTCTAAAGGTTAGAATAATTTGCAGAATTCCATCCAATTAAATGTGGAATTTCCAACTGTATTTTAAAAACAAACACAGCTCCAGTATAAACAGTTTCTATCATTGTGTTTTTTTCTGTGCCAGTATCTAAATTACCCACCTACGAGTATATAACCTACATGAAACAAAAGACCTTTGTATTGGAAAAAAGAGACAGTCACGTGGTAACTTTTGACCTCTGGTAACCACTAACAAATCTATCAATCATCTATGACTTATCCCTTTGGTGTTAACAAATCCTCACCTTGTCTTTACATGGCCTCTGGCAGTTCTTGGCTGCACACACAGCGTTTTCATCATTTGAGTCTTCAGCTCCGGACCAGTCGTACTTGGAAGGGATGTCGAGTATCTTCTTCTCTTTCCTTTTCTCCAGTCCCTCTCTGATGGCCTCTGCTTTAGCGGCTGCTTTCTCTTTCCTCTTCCTCTCCTTCTCCTCCTTAGCTAACCGTTTTGCCAGCTGCTTCATTTCCCGGTTCTTGTCCAAATTGAGTTTGAGTTTCTTCTTCTTGGGTTTGCCCCCCAGTCCAAGCTCCAGACCAACTCTTTTAAGTTCTTTTGACTTGGCTGGTCGCATGTCGCCCATTCCAGACGACCCACTAGCGGCAGCGGCCGCCATCAACATGTGGTGGTGTTCAGCTCTTTCCAATTTTCGTTTCCTTTTCTTCTCTGAATCCTTCAGTTTGATTTTCAGAGGCTTTTCCATCAGAGAATCATCAGGCTGTAGAAAAGGAAATAAATATATGAAAGGAATTAGATTTGGAGACTAAAAACATGTAAAGAAACAGATGTAGATTCAGTTATAAAAGTATATGCGCACTCGGTTGTGGAAAGTGGAAATGGAAAGTGGTTGAAAATTTCCAAAACAATTTTCCAAAACTGCAAAGAAATATATTTGGCAAAATCCAGAAAGAGTGGAGGAGAAACTTATTTGTAAAGGACAATGCACTTCATGCTGTCATTGAAGCTACCCAAAGGATGCACTTTCAAAACTCTTCATCAAAATCCAACTCTTAGACCGAGACATTGCACTATATTTGTTATAGGATCCAGCTGTGTGGTCAGGTTATGTAATGAATTGACCTCCCTACCTCCATGACCTGAAGGAATCTTTCCTCAGATGGGGGGTGTGTGGCCTGCAGTATCCTCCAGATGTGCTGGGTCTCATCCAGGGACACCTCCAGCAGGTCTCCCAGCATCATCAGCTCCTCCAGCTGGGCCTTAGCCTGAGGGGACAACTCGAGCACTGGCGGCTCCAGACTGCGAGGTACCAGAGGGGTCTTCCTTGGCTGCTTTCTGGGTGTGCCCAGGTCTAAAACATAAATATTTTGAGCGCAACATGAAGACTGTCCTTATTTCCGAATGAGTTTGCAACACACGTTAAAGAGTTTGTAAGAAAAAACAATAATAAAGCCTCACTCTGGACACAGGACTTGGAGGCCGAGGAGTAGGCATGTTCAGCACAGAACGAGGGTGTCGCAGCTGGCCACATATGACTGACCACTTCCTCTGACTTCACAGGAATCTCC
Source organism: Gymnapogon annona (assembly GCA_029814585.1). Taxonomy (NCBI): domain Eukaryota; kingdom Metazoa; phylum Chordata; class Actinopteri; order Kurtiformes; family Apogonidae; genus Gymnapogon; species Gymnapogon annona. The sequence continues at coordinate 22,211,651 of JAPTHA010000005.1, read as the reverse complement.
TCATCACAGAACAAGTAGGGCTTCACTTCCCCTGGGTCCTACAACAAAACAGACACAACAAGGATACATTAAAAATTAATAACTTGTTCATCTTTCTAAACCAGGCCAGTACTGCGTCCCATACTTTCATGTCGTATCCATAGGTCTCCCTGATGTCCTCATCTGAGTCCGTTTCCTCATCATCATAGTCCACAGAAGGGCGTGGTGACGTTGCTCGGCTGAACCCTGACTGCTGAAACGTCTGAATGTGGCCCTGAGAGGAAGCCCAAACATACACGAATAGATGGAGTCTTGGATTTTATGTATATTCAAAGAAATACTATTACTTTGTTCCCACATTCCAACAGGAGATCAACAGAACAGTCCTCCATGATTGTAGGTGCTTGTTGGCGGCGTTCTGTTGTACTTTTAAGTTGTTGTATCATATACCATTCAAGTTATTCCTTTACACCCAAGGTTCTCCACTGAATATAGTCTTGATCAAAGTGCAGCAGGATTGAAGTTTGAGATTTCATACGTTTTAATGAGTTGTAGAAAGCCTGTATGGTATGACTATCGAATGTACTGCAGTTATTATCATCACATCCACATTCACGTATTACTGCCCTCTTGTGGTTTGTCTCAACATCAAAATAACCACTTCATTTTTGCCATAATTTCTCCCAGTTGCTTTCACAGCCACATAGAGTAAGTTATCTGTTACATTATGTACAGGTCAGACAATATGGATAGATATTATTGACAGTTAGGAGTCAGTTCTACTCGGTATAGTGGAGATATCCATGTGAAGAGAAATGGAAGTCTTACTGATATTAAAACACAGCATTTTACTGTACTTTGACTCTTAAATGCTTTCTGCTGGTCTGCCTAAAAGCAGGAAATACCGCAATGGAAAAGACCTGCAGGTCGGGGTTAGCAGCAGCTTTCTGCAGCTCAGCATTGATGATCTTCTCAGTTTTCTCCCTTGCAGCCTGCTCTACCATGCGCTGGCTAAGCACTGACAGCTTTGCCAGGGCTGAAGACAACTCCTCAGTGGCCAGGGCTTGTCGTGCACGGTCCTGTCACAACAAATAAGAGGAGTGAGGTTGAACAGACCTTAAATGCTGACCCTTCCTTTCCTTCCACAACTCTTCAGTAATATGGTTACTATGTTTACCTGCCAGCTCATCGCCCTCTCGGTCAAACACTGTAGGGCCTCTCCTTCTGGCAGACGAACTGGCAACTTTTGCAGTAACACCAACAGTGACAAGATGGTCTCTAGTCTTGGCCTCCTTGAGCGTTGACACAGCGGGCACAGAAATTTAGAGTCTTTGCCATTACTCTGCCAGCCCACGCCTAGTTTCTTCTGAGAACCAGTCTTTGGCAGAGGTACACACGCACCATGGAACCAGTCCTTACAAAGCTCACATTGCAGCATGAAACCACTGGCAGTCTTTCGGCACAAGCAGAACTTGACTTCCTCGATGCGGTCAGCCATGGCCATTTTGGCTAGATTGGCAGCACGGAGTGAGTGTATGGCCTCCACTTCTTTTTGCTCTTTGGCTTTAAAGGCTGCAACAACAGTGGTGGGATCTCGTACCTCTTCTAAGCTTTCTTCCAGATCACTCATAGTATCGGGGTCAAAGCCCCCCCTCTCCTTCTCCATGAGCTCCTTGACACGTTTCCGCTTGCTCTTGCTGTTGCCATAGACGCCGATGTCCACCCGAGGACTCAGAACCTAAGAAGTACACCACACTAATATGAGTATTGGATAATAATTAGGATTCATGTTATTCTTTAACATTGTAGTATTTCATCAAGTAACCATGATATAGTAGATATACATGTCCTAAAGAATGTAAAGTATTTCCATTGAGTATTAGGTAGGATAATCAATCTAGTTTTATTTCTATAGCACAAAATCACAACAAAATTTATCTCATGAGACTTCACAATTAGAGGTGATCTAGACCACACTCAAAGCATAGCGCAGCATCTTTTATTTATTATATGTTTTTGTACAACACTAACAGGATAAGTTAACAGGATATCGGCAACAGCTTAAATGCTACCCACGTTTCAGTTTCAGGCATACCCTCCTCTCATCATGCATATACAGCATCTGTACTCAAAATTCAGTGTTGTCCTCAGGTGAGATTTAAAGGACCATAGTGGTCAGCACTGCTTGTAGTGATGAATATTTCCCCAAGTCATAAGTGGTAAGAATAACTTCAAAAGCAGCACTGTCTTACTTCACCCTTATATTCTTTACTTCATTTTATCAGTTTTTTTTGTTTGTTTTTTTGGGGGGAAAACAGCTGCTGCTGTTTGGTTATGGTCCCTTTCAGTTGACGGTTGCCTTTTCATAGTGTAGAGAGCGTTGACAAACATACAGCGTGTTGGCCAAAACTGGCCCCAGTGAGGGATCAATCCAGTATACAAGACACTGACAGTTTGGTGTCACTGAATCTGGACAAATTGTGTTGAACATAAAGTTAACTGCTGTAATTTTCTGTTCCACATGCTTTTTATCAAATGTTTTTTGACTTCGTAGAGGCATAATATTGTTACACTTGAGCTTATTTTCTTTAAGAAATTTTAGGTTGTTCATGGTTTGCTCAAGTTATTTACATTTTTTGGGAAAGGTTATTTTGTAAATTTGAACAGCTTATTTAACTGTCAGTCATACTTTCCCACCTGAAGAAGTGTGTATGTGGAATTCTTCTTGAGGAAGGTGCGAGCAGTTCTTTCCCTCCAGGCTCGGGCAGCAGCTACTTGTGACTCTACCTGGGCCAGAGGATCTAACCGGACAGGGATTGAGCGACCTCTTGCCAGCAGACTCTCCAGTTGTTCCAAATAAGCATAGCTACTACCATTCTGAGGGGTGGAGACATAGAAGGAGAGAAGCGTGGGACAAGTTTAGGGAGCCTTTACGAATAAAGTTTTCAACCAAAAACCATTCATTCATGTGAAGAACAAATTCTAAATGATCAAAGATTAACTTTTTTTGGTACCTGAATGGCTTCCACCTTGGTAGTCCACTCCTTGGCTTTCTGTAGGGCCTCTCGAAGGGCCAGAATATTTGGCAGGTATGCTGGGATGTTTCTGGCTTCTAGTACAATGCCCTCCAAGGTCACCATGCCATGTCGTGGTCTGAAGTTTCAAAAGGACGGACAGATGTGTAGAAGTTATAGTGTTAGTTCACTGTTTAGTAAACGTAGTGCAAATACCTTAACATCTTTGTGTAATGTATATAATTCTGTCTCTGCACAGTTGGACTGTGGAATAGGATAATATACTGTATAATTTAGAGAAAAGTGTTAATCATTTCATGTAATGTTCTATGGTTCATTTTATTGTTTAAAAAATCACGTGTTTTAAATGGAAATGTTTTCTGCTATTTGCACACCACTTTGTCTTTCATATGTCACTTGTTGCATAATCACAAAGAAAGGAAACGAGGGCCATGAATGTGACACAGAAAAATGTAATTCTGAACAAGTGGACTCTGCCCTCTCAAAGCAAAAGGAGGAGCTTGTCCATCAAAGAGGAGCAACTTCAGTCACGTGGACATGGTTTGAATATTAAGTCTGACATGGAACATAAACTATATATTTATGCTACAGACTTATTGCCACTACAGCTTCAACTGATATTCATCCTATCGTGCAGCTTTACTCTAGTGCAGTGGTCCCCACTGTGTCACACAGAAAGAATACATAACTTACATTATTTGCATTTCATTTATTATTGTATTCTGAACGCTGTTTTATTTTGAAAAACTACCAGATTCTATGGTCTTCATCTGTCTATTCTATCATGTCCAGATAGTCAAGTGTGTTACCTACATCCACTAACTTCTTCAAGTGGTTGTTCTAACACTAACACATGATACATTAGCATTAGCTAAATTCAAACCCCCGAGCTGGAAAAATTAACAAAAAAAACCCGTCTTTGTTTGGTTTCTTTGGTTGTAGAGAGGCCGTTACTGATGTTATGTTGTTACTGCTAATTAAGTTACATACACAGTGGATTCACACTTATTAATATACTTACAAAATGACAGTTTTTATATCGGTCGTATCATTTTATTTTTTGGATTCATCCACCACAACTTAAAGTCCCGTCCATGAAAATATTGTCAGACATTAAACCGGTCCGTGGCACAATAAAGGTTGGGGTACGCTGCTGTAGTGCACATGTGTCATAGGTACATTACCTTGCCTGGAGGCAGGCACGAGCTTTTTCCTCCCATCTTTCTGAAACAGTTAGGATCTCCTGCAATTCAGCCATGGCTTTCTCCACAGCATGGTGAGGAGCCAGACCCACCCCCGAGTCTATCAACCGCTTCATTAGCTCCAATGTGACTCTGTGAGGTTCAGCCAGGGTGATACGCACCTGGATCATCATAAGAAAAGAGTTGTTAGATGATGCAGATGCAGGCATAACTCCAGTTTCAGACCACACAAACAGGATATGGGTCTCACAGACGCTTACCTCATCAAGCCAGCGGGCCTGCTGGAGCTCTTGTTTAAGTTGGGGTAGTTCAGGAAGCTCGACATCAAGGCCACTCCCGAGGTCCAATAGAGCCTGGAGCTTAGACGAATCAGGCATCTCGTCTGCCAGCGCCACCTGGGCTCGCTCATGGAAGTCCTCCACATTTTCTAGCAACTCCTTGAGAATCAAAGCACACAGACAGCAGGGGAGGTGAGATATACAATAAGAATAATGAGCATAACTGGGTGCCAGGATAAGCACATCGGAGTAGAGTGTGCACACCTTGACTTGTCTGGCCTGGCTGATGATGCAGGGAAGCCTGTAGAGCTGATCCACAAATGCCTTTAGCTCATCCACTGTCAGTTTTGTACGATTTCGGCTGCTCTCAGAACGCAGACGACTGCTATAGATACACATGAAATAATACTTAAACCCTAAGTCAATCATTCAACCTCATCAACTAGAGTACGGACTGTAAAATGAAAAGCTGTTCAAGTGTGCGTGTGTCATATAGACAAATGCCCACACTGATCATATTGTCACACTTCATTTGTCATATTGTCAATTTTGTAATTGTCATATATTGTTAACTGTTGTTGTTGTTGTAACTATCTGATTTTGTGGTTATGCCCATTTACCTGTGTCTCTGCTTCCGGCTGAGCAGCAGCTGTGCTACAGAAGAGCAAGTCTCTGCTTCTTTCACCATCTCCCTCAAGCGACGGAATAAAGCATTCTCTGGATACTTCCTATCCTCTGCATCCTCCAGCAAAACCTTGAGCTCAATAAGATCTATGAGAGGAAAAGAGGGACAAATTAAGAACCACATACAAAATCACCTTGTAGTGCAAAGCACCTACAACAATTATTTAACCTTTATTTTTCCCCCGTAAATCCATTGAGAACTGGTTCTCATTTTCAATGACAACCTGGCCATAAGGCAGCATTGATGTTGTCCCCAATGAGAATACAGAATGATATCCAGTAATGTCCGCTATTTGGAAATAAAAGGTATTCAAATTCAATGGGAACAATGAAAATGAAGGCACTGTGTAAAATCATTCAGCAAAATTCCTAATTTGAGTGAGATTCAATCTATTATTATTTTCAACAACTTTAAAAATTTACGATTTTACTTCAGACTTCTTAAAACATTTGAGGGACACCCTGAAATCTTTATATTGGAGTAGTAATTAATAATAAGACCTTTCTTATTCTTCTGGTCAGCAGCCAAGGCCTCAGTCACCCTCTTGGCCCAGGTGTCGTAGGACTGAGCCCGTGTTTTGACTCCATACAACATAGATGGAAACTCCTCCAGATCATAGCGATACCTGAAATGTCGATAAAGGAATGTAAATCACGTAAATACAGAAGCCAATTTGTTGTAGGAAGTTTATTGTTCTGGCTTAAAAGGTAGGATATCTCACCGGACACACTTGTTCCCCATTGGGCAGTCGCACAGATCTGCAGTGTGGTGGAGACAAACCAACCGATCTGGGCTGCAGGAACATGTTAATGCAGACAGGAAACAAGTTGTCTTACACTTGTGGCATTGGCGCTCATCATCAGGAACCAATTCAAAAACCTCCTGCTCGGAGGACAGCACCCCCTGTATGCAAGGAAAAATACACTTCGTCTTTAAAACTGTCAATATCCATGAAAACTTCATAAAGGAGATAGTTCTCACCATTTCTTGGGCTGCCTGCCTAAGTTGAGTCTCCTCCTCCATCATCTCTCCCATTTCTTTGAAAACAGCAGCAGCCAGTTCGACGTCAAGGCTCTCTGGATCTGCTGCCATTTTGCACAGTAGCTCCTCATGAGAGAAAACACAATACCGGTGGAGACGTCGGTAATGGGCTACACATTGACGGCCCACGGGTAACTAAGAAGAGACATTAAAAACATTAAATTACTCATATAGTTAACTACAGACTGATGAATGGATGGACTTAAATGTCTATTTTTGTAAAGAAAGGAAATGTAATATTCATAAGAAAGACAAAATTATTACAAAACTATTACATTTATTACAATGTCATTGCTACCAAAATGGTGTCTTTCTTTATAGGCCACTCAAAAAGGAATTTCATTTTCCTTACCCAGTCAGCAGTGCAGAAGTTAACAGCCTCCGCAAAGTTGTAACCCTGGTTGAAGCCACTGTGGTAAGCCCTAGGGAAGGTCACAACAAACTCCCCTGCACACTGATTGGTCCTGTAAACCTGAGAGTGGTAAATATATATATGTGAGTAGAATTCAAGCAGACCTCACAGGAAAATTAAAATATATAAAACCCTCTCAGGCTACGTACAGGGACTCCATGATCCATGAGGACATTTGGATTCATGATAGTGACCAGTTGATGGAGAAGGTCAGGCTGGGAGTCAAACAGTTCTGGGGCCAATTTTTTCATTACTGCCTCCAGTTGTTCTGCCGCTGAGGCTGGCACTCCATACCATGTCTTCGGCTCACCCCTAAAGAACATAGAGGGAGAGATGATAGGAGTGAATACATTTATATTTCAGATACTTATCTGTAAGTTTTTTACAAGCACAGTAGCTTAACTTTAATAACAGTGAATAATTCCATACCGCATCCCTGATGTGTGTAAATACCACAGCCACTGTGCTCTGTTCAGCTTCTCTGTCCTTGTTAATGATTTTATTTTTTTCAATTATAAGCAGTAGTAAATATTATTTACTTTGTTATATGTTGTGCACACAGCAAAAATATTTTCCATGGTGGTGTCTCACCAGTGAAGGAAATTGATGGAGTAACTCCAGTGGTCTTCAATATGCCAGCAAAATGAGGAGAAACACATGCCCACATATAGCCAGGGTACCTTCATACCCGAGATGTCCACATTGATGTGGGTGAGCACTGACTGCTCCAGTACTGGCATATTGTTCAGGTTCCAGCCAGAGTTGGCATAGTCCTGAAAATAAGATGAAGAGTTCCATTATCTTTGGGTAAAACGATAAAGCTTCTCGCTCCAATAGGTTTGTTTCTACAGTCCACACTTGTAGTGTTTGCACATGTGCAAGTTTTCTCACCTCTTCATCTCCCAGTAACCTCCTCTTGCCATCCCTGATGGGAAACCCACTGCCCACATCTTTAGAGCTGATGTCAGCCCCATACTCTACAATAACATCCTCCTCAATGCTGCTTACCAGGCGCCAGAATTCCTTCTCCACCAGCTCAGTGGGGACCATCTGAAAGTACATGGTAAAAATTATGAAAAGTCCTGGTTCATCTTGCCTGGTTCATCTTGCCCTCTAGCCATTAAACTTTAAAGGTTGAGTCATATTTGACAAAACTGAAAAAACAAAAACGTACAATAAATGTGTGCTAATATTTACATACATGAACTGGCATATTGAAATAGTCAGATTTGAAGTGGTCTGCCATTTCTCCAAAGCTCTGGAGGCTGTACTCCCTCACAGCTTGCTCGAAGCCAAAAGCCTCTCTGGGCTTACTGCACTCCTGTGAAGGGACACAAAATGCAAACTTATAACAATGGAAATTATATTTGAATGAGGTAAGTAGTAAAATTTTACTTTTATGGTAGAAATGCCAAAGTAATGATTGTATGAAATCATTAGAAACATCCGAAATTACAAAAATGCATCAGAGATGCAAATCCTAGTTGTGGGTTGGTGTCCTATCTCTTATACCATATACTTATATCTCTTATTAAACTGGAACATCTGTATTGACTAACAAGATGCACTGAATGGCCTTGCTGTAAATATCGTCACAGTAAGTGCACCTCAAATGTCATAATATTCATAAGCTGTTCATAAGTCATGTAGCTAGCATGATCTGCTTGCAAGAAATACTTGTACAAATCAAATTGTTATGTCAAGTGCTTAGGGAGAACTTGCTGCATTCACTTTTAAATTCTCTAAAGATTTTTTGATTATATTATAAGGTGATTTTCTATTTGACACAGCTGGTGGCATTCATACTATTTGTACAAATAATTTACACACTTTTCTGAAGGTGCAAGTATTTGCTGAATGACTTGGTACACTCTTAAAATCACACTGTCCTAAAAAAGTAAGAGTAAGTTTCGATAATAGTGTGAAATAGCGTTACAATCAGCCTAATGTTCAGCAAAGTAACAGATTCAAAGGAAGTGTCCCAAAATCAATGTTTTAGCTGACTCATTTAAATTTGAATTGATTCCTTATGTTGTACAGCATAATATGGAAATGGTTGAGAAAATTAAAGATCCAAACCTGTCGATCCCATTAACAAATGAAGGCGTTCTATCCAGTGGAATCTGTAAAAACCTCTGACTTGAAAGATTTCCATTAAACCCTAACCTTCGCCAATCAGTGTTTCTAACATTGCATTCATTACACCAGAATTTCAACTTTACCTCAGCAACACATTTTGGACACCTCCAGTCTCCTTTGGGCACATCCTGCAAAGGTGGGATCAGACAGAAGGTGTGATAGCTGTCGTCACAGCCATCGCACAACAGAAGTCGGTCCTCTTCATCCCCTCGTCCACACACCAGGCACAGGTAGAGGTCAATCTGGGGGATCAGTAGCACACAACATATGGTGAAGGTCATGTTCAAAGCAGCCCAAGATGCCTTGAGCATTAGCAGGTCTCGGAGACTGCAGTTATATACCAGTCCTTACAAAGTTGACCTCCAGGGTCTCCTTCCGGGGTCTCATTTTGATGGCAAAGGCTTGGGCTTTAAGGTGACGCTGCTTCTTGTTGAATCCCTCATCTAATCAGAAAAGGAAGAAATCACAATTACTGATAATTTGCCACAAATCTCACAAAACACTTAAGTTTTGTGTTCAGAATGTTTCACACACAAAATTACAGGTCAACAAAAAAATGAACCTTACCAGTTGATACAATCTCTAAGCCTACCATCTTGGGACTTGTACCAAAGATCTTGAGGCCTTTTGGCTCCTTGTTTTCCCTCTATGAAAACGTAACAAAAGCATTGAGGTGTCAAACAGTCTGTGAAACACAGTGACCCTGCTAAAGGGTTCAGACAGCCAGAGGAACAGGCCTGCCTCAGCTGTAAACGTCATCAGGGGCATACAGAGATATGAGTCAATATCTGCTTTTAACTGAATATATTATGACAAAATAACATAAATGCAGCTCATTACATGTCTGACACTTGAAAAGAATGACACCTGTGTGGTATGACCACAGTGTCACCACATTAGAGGCTTTTCTATTTTACCTCAGACTTAAGACGTCTGGATCGTCTCTCAGGTAGAAGTCTGTCTTTGGTTTGCATTGCATCACCCTCCCCATCTTTATCCCTTTCTTTATCTTCCTCCCCATCTTGCTCTTCTTCTTCCACTGCCTCCTCACCAACTCCCTCATCAATCTCTTCGCCTTCATCTCCATCATCATACAACCGCTGGATACCCTAATTGTAAAAATAAGACAGAATGATTCAAATTAGGCCTGTTTTAACATTTTAAACTATCAACATGTTCAGGACGTTTTGTTGGGTTTGAGGCTCCCACATTACAATACGCTCATAAGCCATTTCCTAGATATTTTAGAAATTTTAAAAAAAAAGTGTGCTATTGTAAAAAAAATCCTTTGTGAAGTGTCTTGAAATCTAAAATTATGTTGTTTTCACCAGCATGTCAACATTAAATCATCCACTCACTGTTAACGTGGCTCCAGACTGGAAGAGCTCATAAGGGTAAAGGATCCTCTCATAGTGAGACCGAAGCAGTGAACCAGTGCCTTTTCCAGGTGGGAAGCCCATTCGGCCAGCCACCTTGGACCAGATCTTCTCTTTACACACTGTCTCAAAGCCACCCTCTGATGACACAATCTGTGAAACAGTTGTACAACAGAAAAGTGAAAGCATCATTGTCAACAGAGTCAAGGAAAAAGTGTCACAGAAGACACAAATGTTTTGAAGTTTTCAAGACGCACTAAGAAAGGATTAAAATTAATTTCCTCAGTTTCAAGACTAAAACAATTTGTACTTAAAAAAAAAATTCCTTTACCAACAAACACTAATTTGCACAATAAAAACAAACAGCACAAAAACATCAGGTGCCATTATTCACCTTGCTGAGTTGATAGAGGTCCAGAATCTTTCTCTCCACATGAGGGAATCGAATCTTGGAGCCCTGTAACTCCCAGAACTTTGCGATTTGATCCAGAAAGTTGAGCTTAACACGTGTGAGGGCCTGAGCAAAGAAGTGACGCGAGGGTGATACAAAATACAAAAGCTTGTTTTACTGTTATTTTGCACATCCCATACATGAGGTAAAATTACTTTTGAATGACAGTTGAATTATGCGGAAACATACAGATCATCTTAGGTGAAAACCTCTTCACTCCATTCTTTCACATGCTTTTAAAAAACAAACGAAATCTTGCAATTGCCTCAGATGCCTGACAAAATACCTTGTGAAATGAAGTCAACATAATTTAGAGACAGTCTTAATATATCCATTTGCTCTGGGTTTTTGTTTTGATGGAGTGATGCTGGCTTTGGCAAACTCAAAATTAACTTACCTCAAGTTCATTCAACCTCTGTACTCTTGGAGTGAAGCGGAAGTTGCGCACATCACAGGCAAAAGGAGGCTGCCACTCCTGATGAGAGGAAAACCAAGACATACAATTAATGCAATACCAACAGTGAGGAAAAGGAGGTTTCAACTCAACACAGTTGACTCTCTGAAAATATATTAATACTGTACGTCAGTATTAACACAGGCAAGTAACACATATCAGAAGTTAAGACAAAGTTAAAAGGCCCAAGAAAAGTAAATCCCTGCGTATAATGGTCTGAACATATTTTACAGGGTGATAAATGCCTTCATGCCAACGTCGTATTTAAGCCGCTAACGTGGACAAGACTGTACTCTGACTTAGCTAGCAATGGAGAGAAGAAATAAAGAAACGAGCACCGAGATGATGGAACTATCTCGTCTCTTCTAAACTTTATAGGAAAAGCACATGAAAAATAATGTCACAAATGCAAATGTGGACTCTTGGGGCCAAAGAAAGTCTGCCTGACCTGACCTCTATTACATTAACAGCAACTAGTAATGTCACTGATTTCGCAAAAATTCACGCAGGCCCAACGTACACCATCTCTATCTACGTACAATAACAAGGTAAATTCATTGCAGATTCGAACACAATATTAGTTTTTTATTATTTCAGTAGCTATTTCAGAGTTTACCTCCGGGGGTCGGATCTTGCAGATGCCCGTTTTCTCAGCAATTGGTCGGATCTTGTTGATAAACCCTAAAGGATCCGAGAAATCCTCCCAACTCGGCTCAAAAACCGGACATTCGGGAGGGGGGACGAACTCAGAAAATACAGACATGTTGGAGTGTTGTCAGTGAAATAGTCCTTCAAATTATATTGGGGAACATACGAAGAGTTGAGATCAACAGTCCGCGTTTATTTCAAACGATTCTTCTGAGGGAACTTCCTCCGTGTCCATCATGAGCCTTGTAGTCTCCCAAACAGCAAATCACTTCAAAAAGCAAGGCTTCCAATCGCGGTGACCTCGCATTGTCTCTTTTGAAAGTAGATCAATAAAGACCAGCCAATAGACCAGTGATTTCTCAATTATTTTCCATCATTTTCAAAAGCGGGCCAGGCCAGACCGGGTAGTCTTCACCACCACTCCCCTACCTGGGACGGAGGGCAGGGTTACTCCGAAACGCCATCATTGCTTTTCACGGGCAACAGCTTCACACAAAAAAAAAAAATCAACTCTGCGACCAAGATCCGAACCAGTGATGTAGACAAATTCTTAATGGAACTTTGGAAAACCAAAGTAAAAAAAACACTTTTACATTTGTTTTCAGTTCTGTCATACACAAGCTAACATCGCTACTCATTCATCTATGTACCTGGGTAGTGTATGATTTGATGAGGCATGATCAACAAAGTTCTCCAGGGTTGACTAAAACAACAGTCCAATGTTAGCGTTCCTTGTCCATGTTATTTGGCGTAATCACGGTAGCTCATTTCACGACTGAATTCTTCTCTTTGCATCCTGGTCTTTGAGCACCTGATAGCTAAGTACCAGCGAAACAGGACTACAACAAGGAGGCTAGTAGCACTACATTGTTGATTGGTGTCCTCAGTAAGTGCAGCAACCCCATTCATTGAAGCATTGAAACTAGCGTCCAGCTAATTTGGTTAGCCACTGTTAGCTTAGCCACAGCTTCCCGTTACGCAGCTAACATTGGTGTTAGCAGAGAACGTCGTAAAACAGATAACAAATGTTGATATGGATTGATTCGGATTTCATAAAAGCAACAATCCATCCGCTTTGCTAAACAGACTGTCACTTTCCATTAATTTTAACGTCGTCTGTAGACTGTAGCCGCATTAGCTGAAGAGCTAGCTACTAGCAAAACTGGAAGGGTGATATGATACCTTCAGGAACCCACGAAAACATTTAGCCACTTCCTATTTCGTTTGATATACGATCTAAAAGTTGCTTAACTCAATATAGTAATAATGGGTAGCTTGAATTTCCATGAATTAATGCAAGTGTAGCACTTACGTATGATCTGTTGCTCAAAATGACCTTTAGACAAATAAATAGGGTCGTTTACATTATACACCGTTACTTTGCCATACACACACACTCTTATAGTACACGGTCAACTGCATTCACGCTTAACGCTTTTTTTACAATACTTGAATGCAGCACGACTTCTGCGTCAGTTTCTCCAAAATAAGATGGTTTACTTAAGCTTTCGTCTTGTGTTAGAGTCGCCAGTGGCCCGTTTTAATTTTCGAGTGCATAAGAATAACCTAAAATTAGTTTATTGCCTTATCAAGGCTTTTTGACTTTGTCAGGAACCTTGGTTTCAACAAAATTAAACAAAAAATGTTTTTTCACTACATAAAATGCTCTGGTTGAAATTGTGCCGTTTGTGGTGTTTGGGTCAGTTTTGACCCAGTTGTAAAAATAAAATTATAAAACAATAATTAGAGCCAAAATTAAGATCATAACTGCACTGTCAGCAAACACACTGACAGTCACTTCCTCTGCCAATCATCTGAGCATCGGGAGATGATCATTTGTCCAGTTTTGCTGCAAAAAAACAAAGATGGGCATTTCCAGACATGTCAGTCAGGTCACTTCACTCATTTGACTTGGAGGACACACCTCCAATTTGCAACATACAAAAATGAAAAGAAGATTTATGGTGAGTGAAACTCTAGATTATATTTTTGGAGAAAATGAGGGAGAATACACGGATCAGCACAGAGGACCTGTAGAGCACGAGTTTCTGAGGAAGAGGACAATGTGGAGTACCAGCTAGAAGACACAGACAAACACAGTCTGAGTCTGAATGTGAGGTTGCTGGTGCTGAGGCTGCTCCTGTTAAAGGATTCAAGTCAAAAAATGGTTGATCTTTTGGAGTTTAGTACCTCAACATGCACATGGCATAGCAGCTGCTGACAATGTCATCAAAATGAGCCCTGGTGTCACAAGGTCTGCTGTGACCAGAGTCATTGACATAAAAACATGTCATGACCTGTTCTGAGTTCCATTGTGTTTATATTAAAGTTCTATTGCTGACAAAAAATTTTTTGCATTTTTTGAAGAAAATATTTATGGGTCAAAATGACCCATAACACCATAAATCGTTATTAATTTTAAAATGAAAAAATAAATCAAGCAAATTCATTTCAGAGATGTGTTCTATACCCCTTCAGTAATGTGTAGGTAACACAACAACCTTTTATTTATTTATATGATTCTCTTGAGGTTAATTTTTTACAATTGAAATCAAGAGGTATACTAAAAAAAAAGACCCATGAGACCCACACCAAAAATATTAAACCCAACATTTTCATGGATAAAGAAGCCTAACAAGGTAACCAAGAGATGAGAAAAAAATTGGATGATAGGTTTTTGTTTTTTAGCGTATTTTAAAGCTGATTTAAGACACGGGTCAACCTTCCTCCTGTTAGTTTTCTGTCACCATCCCTGGTGTTAATGGGTCAGTTTTGACCCATGTTTCCTTATCCATGAAAATGTTGGCTTTAATATTTCTGGTGTGGGTCTCCTGGAACTTTTATTATTAGTATACCTCACGATTTCAATTAAAAAAAGAAAAATTAACCTCCAGAGAATCATATAAATAAATAAAAGGTTGTTCTGTTACCTGAATATTACTGAAGGGGTATAGAACACATCTCTGAAATGAATTTGCTTGATTTATTTTTTTCATTTTAAAATTAATAACTATATATGGCGTTGTGGGTCATTTCGACCCATATATATTTTCTTTAAAAAATGCAAAAAAGAACAAAATTTGTCAGCAATAGAACTTTAATATAAACACATTGGAACTCAGAACAGGTCATAACATGTTTTTATGTCAATGACTCTGGTCACAGCAGACCTTGTGACACCAGGGGTCATTTTGATGACATTGTCAGCAGCTGCTACGCCATGTGCATGTTGAGGTACTAAACTCCAAAAGATCAGCCATTTTTTTACTTGAATCCTTCAACAGGAGCAGCCTCAGCACCAGTGACCTCCTCATCAGACTCAGACTGTGTCTGTCTGTGTCTTCTGGCTGGTTCTCCACATTGTCCCCTTTCTCAGACGCTTGCTCCTCTGTATCACTATACTGATCTGTGTGTTCTCCCTCATTTTCTCCAAAAATATAATCTAGAGCATCATTCACTGTAAATGTTCTTTTCATTTATGTATTCTGCAAATTGGAGATGTGTCCTCTGCATGTCAAATGAGTGAAGTGATCTGACATGTCTGGAAATGCCCATCTTTGTAGTGCTGTTTATAGTACTGGTTACTGTCTACACTGATATTTGGTATTTGCACTGTTTATAGTGCTGTTCACA
>JAPTHA010000005.1:22179599-22196218 GCA_029814585.1 Gymnapogon annona | reverse complement strand
GCTGACAATCTATGGCATTTCGTTACCGGATTCATTGTGTGTGTCTGTGTAATGACAATAAAGGAAGTCTAAGTCTATCTTTGTCTGTTTTGTTTTTTGCAGCAATACTGGACAAAAGATCATCCCCTGAAGCTCAGATGATTGGCAGAGGAGGTGTCTGTCAGTGTGTTTGCTGACTGTGTACTTAAGATTTCAATTTTGGCTCTAATTATTGTTTTATATTCTTATTTTTATAACCGGGTCAAAACTGACCCTAACATCACAAACTGCATAATTTCAACCAGAGCATTTTATAAAGTAGTGAAAAAGGCATATTCAAAAACTTTTTTGTTTAATTTTGTTGAAATCAAGGTTCCTGACAAAGTCAAAAAGCCTTGATGTAATAAAGTAATTTTAAGTGATTCTTTTATGCTTTTAAAAACTAAAACGGGTCACTGGCGACCCTAACACAAGAGGAAGGTAAACAGTTTATGTAGCGGCATGTATTTACAAATTCCATTTTCCCACAGTTTACATGTGTACAAAACACTTTTAAACAATTTGCCAGCCGCCCTATCATTTCCTGCTTGTAATGCGGAATTGATACATATCACATCAGTCAAACAGCTGTAAATATAATTTATCTACGTAAAAGAGGCATGAATTAATTGCAGCAGCCATTCTTCATTTACAGTGTGTAGGAGATTCTTTGGTGTGAATAACAAGCTTTTTAAATAACAGAATAACAACACTTCATTTGGTGAACCTCCTTTATTTGCATAAAAGTTCATATGATGATTTCTTTTGGCTTTTCCCTTCCCGGCCTCGACACAGCTAATCCAATTTTCATATATCATTTGGCAGGAGTAAAGATATTCATGTATTCTGTCACAGTTGTTATAAGCTCAATGTGTCTATAGTATTAAAAAAAACTTGTTTGTGTTTGTCAAACACAAACTGTATCTTCATAACCGTGTAGTCTAGTAGTCATCATGAAATGGATATTCTGGATGATCCGACCACCTGTTATTAAATGTGAAAGATGTAAGCATTATTATATTAATTTTTGCTTCTTTAAACAGCAGGGTATCACGCAACCTGGACAGTACTTACATGAGCAGCTCCACAAAGCGAACATTCTTGTTCAGTCCTTCAATTGCATTCATCTCAGCCTCAGAGAGAGAGAAGTCAAAGATCTGCAGTTTTAAGAACAGACTTTTAGTTACAGTAGCAGAGGAAAGTTGACACATGAATCAGAAAGACACTATGTTTAATGGAATACTTTGATATGTATTTTTGATATTGTAATTCAACACAAAGTATATTGTGTTACAACAAACCTGAAAGTTCTCCCTTATGCGAACAGGGTTGAAGCTCTTGGGGATGACGACCACTCCTCTCTGCACATTGAACCTCAAGACCACCTGTGCTGGACTCTTATTATGCTTTTTGGCAATTGACACCAATAACTCATCTTCCAGCAATGGAGGACTTGAAATGTTTACCCTGTTGAAATAGTTAGTTGGTCACTGCTTGCCCTTTTTTTTTAAACAAAACAAATGCTTTTAAATTTGTTTTTTGTGTTTTTTTAGTACTGAGAACGCATTGTCTTTTGATGGTTACAAGATTTTATGGATCCCACCACAGGGAAACTCACTGGTCAATGTAGCAACCGAATAAATTGCAAGAAAAATAG
The DNA here is from genome assembly GCA_029814585.1 of Gymnapogon annona. Taxonomy (NCBI): domain Eukaryota; kingdom Metazoa; phylum Chordata; class Actinopteri; order Kurtiformes; family Apogonidae; genus Gymnapogon; species Gymnapogon annona. The sequence goes on along the minus strand of JAPTHA010000005.1, from coordinate 22,194,543 downwards.
AGCATGCATAAAGATTCAAAAAGGAATGTGAATAATAACAATAATAACAATTATACAGACTATATACATATTAACAACAGAGTAGAAGTGCAGATTGTGAGACAGTCCAGATGACATGCATTATCTAAATTAATGGGTAGATATTTTCATACCAGGATGCGTCCCTTGATGTCCCCAAGGGGCTATAACCCACAATAACGATGTTATGTTGGTGGCAAAAGTCCAGCAACTTTGGCTGGGTAAAATAGGGATGGCATTCAACCTTGAATGAAAAAAAAAAAGACAAAAACTCAAACTGTGTTCATTAATCTGTTGTTAGTTTATTAGTTTTGATGTGTTTCTATATCTTTTTGAGATTTTGTTAAAAACCTTAATTCATTTGTCTTACCTGGTTTGACACAGGCTTGTATTTAAGTCCAGGTTTGTTCAGGATTAATTCCAGTTGGCGTTTGTTGAAATTGGACACTCCAAGTGACTTTACCATTCCAGCATCTTTACAAGCTTCCAGTGCCTTTAGAGGATATTTTGATAAGTGTAATGAACAAGTAGCTTTAGCCAGCAAGCAAATAAGAACCATGGACTTTGCACAGAATACAACTTTTTACAAGCACTTAATGTTGACAAAGGTTACATTTCTGGTCTTGGGTGTATCTGTGTATCAGTATAAACTATTCTTTTCTAGATTAAATTGTTTTTTTTAGTGCAAGTCTTTAAATATTAAAAAGTGTTTACGTACGTTTAACTTAAGTTGTTTCATTACATTTTTTAAACAAGCTGTAATATGGGTAAATAATTCTCACCTCCCATGTTGCGCAAAGATCTGTTTCATGATAAAGGTACTTGTTGTTCTCATCTCTTGGGTAGAACGTGTCTCCTGGCTTCAAAAGAATATGACATTCAATATGATTTAGTTTGACTACTATTACACTATAATAAAATCATTGAACAAATATACAGAATAGTTTGCTGTTTTAAAGTGTTTCAAACTAGTACTTGCAAATTACATTAAAAATTTGCACACCTTGAAAGCTGTGGGCATCTCCACAATATAAAGATCGACATAATCAAGCTGCAATGTCTTCAATGTTCTCTCCAAAGCAGGGCGTACCAACTCAGGAGGATGAAATGTGTTCCACAGCTGTAATTCAGAAAAGATCAGAATACTTTGGAAAATAAATAATAACATAATAATAACAATAACATAAATAATTAACAAGTTGACTAATTGCACAAACGGTAGTAGGTCAAGATGTGTCCACTGAAAAATGTGTAAATATAAAGATTCAGCAAAAGACAAACACTATAATAATTATTTTTGTATTTGCATATGCATGTCTATACAAAAAAGCTTGTGCAAACCTTTCCACAGTAGAAAATGTCCTCTCTCTTCACAGTTCCATCTGAAATTTTCTCTCTTATGGCTTGTCCCACCTCATGTTCGTTATAATAGACCAAAGCTCCATCAATGTGTCTGTATCCCACTTCAATGGCCAGTTTCACTGACTCATATGCAGTGCCCTTGGGTGTCTACATGAGGAAAATAAATAAAATAAAGATGGACTTGTGAACATTTTTCACTTTGTTTCGGGTAATTCAGTTCAGGTTTGTGTCCGATAAGCAGTATTAAATTATTCTTGCTAAAAGTCAGTGTTCCTTATATGCTTACCTTTCGTGGATCCCCATAGGTCCCCAGTCCTATCAGAGGAATGTTGTTTCCATCATTCAGAAGAAGAGAGTGACATTCAGCTGTCAAGTTCATTATTGAGAGAATATTTCAGTAATGTGACGCAGTTTGTCTAAGCAATACCTCTGAGTGACACAGTGCAAGTCACAGAGTAACAAAAATTGTGCAAGAACACTTTCTCAATACAAAGGCTCCTCCCTAGAATAAAGTACAGCCTTCTGCACATTCAATGAAATTGACACAGCATGGTAAATACCTTTAATGTAAACAATGTTTCTGCGAAACGGGCACAACGGGGTTTTTAACACACTCGTTTTATTTTTTCATTTTTTGCTCTCCGCTTTAATTTGGTATTCCGTTATTATGCAGTTTGTCCCTAACCGACCGCTGTAGCTTTAAAAAGCCGCAATGCACTCTGGGTGATATATGGTATGTGTTTAGGTTTTCAGCAAATAACACAGATTGTTGCTGTACCAGAGACGTAAATGGCGAATTTATAGAGTGTAGCTTGATTTTCATTCATAAGTGATTGCGGCCTGTTATCTTTTATATGTTCTAAGAAGAGTCGCCCAAAGTAGGAGGATTTCTTATTGTCTTTAACATATGGGCAAATTAAAATAGGCTACGTTGCTAATTTAGCTTCCAGGACGGTGAGAAATACATCTAAAGTAGTCACATTACAATTCAATAGTTGGATGAGCAGACCTCGTATTTAATGTTTTAACATGTAATGCTAATCTACAGAGCAATTTTTAGGCTTGTAAGGTTAGGAAAATTAGTCCTTGCTTTTACGGGTAACGCTATACTACTCGCTAGACGGAAAAATCGAAGAGCAGAAAAACATGGATGAAAGTGTTGAAAATGTTGACAACGACGATATTGTTATCATCGTGGAAAACGAGGCCGAAAGTTTACCAGCGGAAGAAGAGAGGCTGAAACAGCAAGGCACCATCGGCCTCATGGATACTTGTCCAATTTGCAAATTGAGCTTCCACAACAGGGAGCCCAAACTCTTACCATGTCTTCACTCTTTCTGCAAGAGGTGTCTGCCTATGCCCTATAGGAACGCCGACCCTAGGCGTGACTTACAAGGACCAGCCGACAACAAACCATGTGAGATATCACTGAAATCATTTAGGTCACTGATAAAAGTCGTGATTGGCATAACTGCACGTATGTATACTACTATGTTCACGTTTGGCTATTGACATTTTAATGATGCAGGGAAGTAATTTTTTACTTGAATGTTCAGTTTTTGGTATGTTTTAATATTATACATTTGTTTCTGTTTCGTACCTGTTTCAAATAACGTATTTCAATCATCCCATGTCACTAAGTAACATATATATATATATATATTTTTGTAACACCAGAACTGTAAGTGGTTGTATACTGAGCTAGATGTGATTTGTTTTTTTGCACTAGTGGGTGCCATTCGATGTCCAGTGTGCAGACAGGAGTGCTGGGAAATGGATGTGTTGGATAATTTCTTTGTCAAGGACTCAGCTGAGGTGCCGAGCAGCACTGTGGAGAAAACCAGCCAGGTTGGTCATCTACAACCCATCCCAAGTTGACAAGACTATTGAATTCTAACACTACAGTGGTTAGGTTTTAAAATGTGCTTTTAATCTTTGTTTTTGATAGGTTTGTATGAGCTGTGATGACAACACAGAGGCCACAGGTTACTGCGTGGAGTGCGTGGAGTTTCTGTGCGTGACATGTATTGAAGCCCACCAAAGGGTTAAATTCACCAGGGATCATACCATACGTCAGAAAGAAGAAATGTCACCAGGTACCTTCTCTAGTCTTTCTCTCGTCTACCTATTTTAAATATTATAGTAGATACTATAAAATGAACAGCCTGTAAAATGGTTATTACGTCTATTCTGGTCCAGAGGAAGAACAGCTCTTCAGTCTTAAGTCTCTAACGCCTTATGATGATTGAGCATTGGCCAATAGAACAATAATTTATTGTAGCCTTATTAGAATAGCATTTTCAGACTGCAGATTAATTCCTTTGTGACTGTTTGTTTTCTAAATCTTCCATTTTTGTCTTTATACCAGAAGTACTAGGAATATCTACACAGAAGCCTGTGTTTTGTGACATCCACAAACAGGAACCGCTCAAATTGTTTTGTGAGACATGTGACCGACTCACCTGTCGTGACTGTCAGCTGCTTAGGCACAAGGATCACAAGTATGTACTGAGTATTTTTCACTTCTATTGGGACATTATATTGATAAATCATATTGCCTTGTTAGCAATAATTAACTGCTCTACAGAATTGCTTCCTCAAGTCTGCTTCAAATTTGTAGCAAATTATTTTTGTAGAGTCAGTTTGATGAGAAGGGAACAAAGTAATTGGGGAAATGAGTATAAAACTATCTGTATTTTAATGTCAGTTTAAAAGCACCAATTCATATATCCAGATGGAATGGATAAAGATTAATTCAGGAGATGCTGTGTCTTTTTTACACTTGTACAGAAAACATAACCATACTCAAAGTTACCATTTTCATTCATTAATCCACACAGCTACCAGTTTTTAGAAGATGCATACAGGAACCACAGGCAGTATCTGGAGAATATGACACAACAGTTGCAAGAGAAAAGAAAGGCCATTGAGGAAGTCTCTAACTTCATTACATCTGGGTAAGACTATACTCTCTATCTCTAATTAATAACATGGTTGATTGCAATTAATTTACATTGCATTTTTTACATTACACTTTATGATGCTGGATTTATGTGAGATGTTGTGTAAGACAAATTGTTGTTGTCTGCCACTTATTCCACAGACTCCAGCAAGTTGAAGAAAACCGCAAGGCTGTAACAAATGAAATAAAGAAGTCAATTTGCAACCTCATTATGGAGATCAACAGGAAGGGAAAGATCCTGGTTAATCAGCTTGAGGTATTTGAAACCTTTGGAATTAGTATGGCATTCAGAGGTCTCTCCGGACAATCAGGATGTCTTCTCTGACATTTTGTGGTCCCATGTATACCTAGGCTCTGACTAAAGACCATGAGTTGGGTTTGAAAAAGCAACAGGAGGACGTCAACTCTCTGAGCAGCCACCTAGACCATGTGATCAGCTTCACAAAATGGGCCACAGCCAGCCAAAGTGGAACAGCCCTCCTTTACTGCAAAAGACTGGTGAGAGACTTTACATCAAAAACTCATTTAACTCGCTTTCAGATGTAGTCTATTGTATGTGAAGCTATACTGTTTATACTTCTCAACAATAATAGCTTCAAAAAATCCTTGTCAAACATTACAACAACTCTCTTGGCTTCTCTTAGATCCTCTTCCAGATCCATTACCTGATGAGGGCAAGCTGTAGCCCCTCTATCATTCCACAGAGTTCCGTTCGCTTCCAGTGCCGCTCTGGCTTCTGGGCCACAAATGTAGATCTTGGTAAGAAAACAACACAAAAACTAACAAACTACTGTAAGTGTTAAAGAAAAATTCTGTTGAAGTTATGTCATCCCATACTTGTATCATATCTTTATTACTGTGCTTTTAAATGTAGTGAACACAATTTTCTTCTATTTACGTTGTAACTCATTAATCTCCTCTGGCCTAAATGTTATAATCTTACATTATGTCCTCTTCTCCTTTCTTTTGTTTTCTTTTTTTGAGGCTATGCACATTTTTTTTTAACTGACACTCAATTACTTTGAGTTTGTCTGTGTTTATTTGGTTGGGTTTTTTTATCTGTGATAATATGCGAAATATTTTCTTACTTGAGTTCGCCTATGAGGTTTCCCACAACTTTTTCTACAACATCTGTCCTCACCACCTGATGATGAAATGGCTTAGAACAGCACATAAAAACTGATTTAAAATCACTGCATTCAAATCGGTGGTTTAAATTCTACCTTTAGTGTATGTTGATGTGTCTATATGTTGGTCAGTGGGAGCTTCCAATGAACAGAAGTGGAGCTGAATCAGATTAGATTGTAAGTGATTTTACTCAAGTTGTTTATTGCAAATGTTTTCCTTCTTTTCTCTAGGTTCTCTGGTAGTAGAAAGGAGTCCAGGTCGACCTCCACTTACAAACCAACAAACTGGTCCTAGACCTGAGGCACCCACTGCAGGCTTGTCACTCTCTGCTCAGCAGCGACAGAGCACCCTGGCTCAGCTTCAGATGCAGGTATAAATAAGTGTGGCTCAATCTGTGCTTTTGGTGTCCCAGGAAATAAATGAGACAGAGTCAGAGTAGCACTAACAACCCAGAAGATAGAGTCAGATTGAATAGGCACAAAACTGGGATTTCTTATTCCTGTGTCTAAGGTGGACAAACTTTCCCAGCAGCCCCACAGGCAGCCGCCTCCTAACCACTGGTCCTGGTATCAGAATGTCAGACTCCCAGGCCCCCCGGGTCCTCCACCTCCCACTAGACCCATTCATGGAGGGTCCTCGCCATCCCAGGGTCTTCCCAACATAGGACAGCCTGGACGCAGGTATGGGAGCTCCCAGCCCACCCCAAGGAGCCCCACCTCTTCTGTGTTTCACAACGCAGGATTTCCACCTGCTCAGGTAAGTGGATATGGGCAGGACACTGTTTAGAACATGTGTGAAAGTCAGTTCTTGTAATATGTCCTTTTAGTTTCTTGGCAAGTGGTTTGTACACATTCTACATTTTTTTAGTTAATTTGTAGTTTCCTTGCATCTGACCTGTAAGATGTTATTCATAGCTCCAGCAGGGTATGTCCCGCTATCCACAGCCTCTGTCCACTGGTGCCACGACACAGACATCTCTACATCAGGTAGGCTGATGAGAATGAAATCTAAAATTTATTATTTTTCTTTTTTCTTTATTTTAAAAATGTCTTATTTTAAATTTTTTATTATATGGCAGCATTACAGGTACATTCACACAATACAAGATAAACTCCAACCCACACCAGCAGAGACAACAGACAGACAAAAAAAACAACAACAAATATATGAACTGTATGACATGGAGTGAGACATATGGTGCCCTCATATCCCCTAGGTCTCACAAGCCATACTCGCATCCAAAGAAAAATCCTCAAAAACTTTCCATTTATTGACCAATCTCACTCCTTAGAAGTTTGTCTCGGCCTACTTGTTTATCCTGATCAAACAGACTTCATTACAAATAGACTGTCTACTGTTGATGAGTGATAATGATGTCACTTTCATCGGTTGCTTATTCTTTTAGAGCTCTAGGATGTTCGTTGGTCGGGGGTGGAGAACTACCCTTAGACGCCATTCTCTCTCTTGTCTTTCGTCGGGCTGCGTCGCTCACAGCCCCCTTAGCGCATCAGGGACGGTGCAGTCGTTCCACAGCTGGTTGGTTTTCTCCAGTATCAGCTACTCTTCCACTAAGTAAAAGTCTGGTGATACCACACCTACACCCTTCGTTGTCTCACAGCTTCAGGGTGTAGTAGGCGACTATTCTCCCGTAGTCACCGTTCCTTCTGGGCACCGGTGTAGCAGGATGGGTCAGTCCCCCCCCCCCCTCTTCCCGGCGTCTCTCCCAGAAGTCCTTCGGGAGTCTCACACGACCAGGAGTCTACTGCCTCCTGGCTTATTCTTTTTTAGGGACTCCAAATCTGCCTATAAGGTTCGAAATGGGTTCCTCAGGGGTGCCACATGTTACAACCCTCGGTATTTATCTCTTAGCCATCAGCTCTCCGTATACTATTTGGGTCCTGACCCTCACTATGTGGACCGGGGCATTTACCCGCCAACTCCTATAGATGAGAGTACTACTTAAGCTGGGCTAACAGTTAAGCACTCACCTGACGATTCACCGCTACCAGCGTCTATCCTACTTCCACACCACAGTCCAAACTCAATGCTTTTTCTTCATGGGAGGAGGTTGTTTCAGTCCATATTAACAAATAATAGTCTGAATAAAAAGAGAAGGAAGGGGGGAAAATGTTCCAATTTCATTAGAGGAACCTTCACAGCTGTTTGGCCTAAACAGCCGAGTCCAGTTCCAGCGTACCGGATGGGGAGAAGGGGGTAGGGGAGATCGCAGATGTCACAAAGTCTCTCCTACAGCTCCCAAGGAACAGTACAGGGGTCGTCGAAACAACCTGGGTCAGTCCCCAGCTGCCAGCACTCGGGGAGTAACAGACTCCGGCTCATATAATCTACGCAACTTCTTCAGGCCACAGAAAAAGAGTCATAAAAAGGCAAAATCTTGCTTTCGGTAGATCTTGACTCGGTATAGCCAGGATGTACGACTCCCAAGTAGAATAAGTCTGTTACTTGTTTTCAGAAGCACTGGACATATCACCATATTTAGCAACTCCCATATGATGACTCATTCATTTATGATTCACCCCCGGAATATACCTGCACCGTCCCAGACAGCCTATGTTTTTTATAAATTTGGAAGCCTGTGTAATCCCCCATCCAGTTCTCTTACACACTCACAAGGAATGGGGTTAGTAATGTTCTTCTAGAATCATCCTTACAGTTTAACACACTCATTGTTAAACAAGAGTCGTCAGTACTGGAAAACATATTATAAAACATTGATTTTTGAGTTAGTCACAGCTAAATACATGGTGACTCTTCTGCCCCCCATGACCAGGGAGACCTGGGCTCTACCCCATTTCATACTACAAAGAACTCAGTGTGTTTGTTTAATATAATACATATGGCCAACAAAGAGAAAATTCCAAGTCGTTTTGCAGAAGAAAGGTGTTTGACAAAAAATTCTGTTACAAAGACGGAGTATTTCTGTCCTTCCGAAAGTTAAAAGACAAGTTTAAGATGACAAACAAGGACTTCTTCATTTATCTCCAGTTATGTGATTTCGTCAGGGTTCAGCAATAGGGAAATTGGAATCTACCTACCATGTCTCCATTTCAACATCTGTGCCATGCTGACTGACCATTATTTAGAACTATCTGAAGTGTGTATACAACCATTATGTCTACTAAATGGGAAGGGGATCAAGGAGTCACCATTGAGAAATAGTTATGGATTAATCTGTGTAGAGATGGAGTCACCTCTGCTTTAAATGCAATGTATAGACTGATCCAGTTCAAGTTCCTCCATAAGCTGTATATTACCCCACATAAATTACATAAATATAAATGGAATCACCTTTGTGCTTTAGATGTGGTACAGAAGAAGGAACATTCCTTCCTTTTACTGGGCAGTGTTGTAATGTGCAGGGGTTTTGTCAGGGGGTATGTGAAACTATGGAATATCCATAGCATCACATTTTCAATGGATCCTGAAGTCTGTCTACTAGGGAATCTAACTAAATTCAAACTGTCAAAGTGTGCGAAGAAACTGAAATTCTGTTTGACAATTGCTATGAAACATATCTACAGCATCTAAAATGGAAATTAGACACCCCCTTCCAATCAAAATGTGGTTAGAAGAAGTCAACAGTTGTGTACCCCTGGAGAAAAAAAACCTACTGGATGCAAAAAAGAAGTAGGATAGTTTATGGCAACCGTTTTTAAATTATATGGAAAATCTACTAGTACAACAGATTATGATTTAGGAGGTATGAGGTCACTCTATTTCTATCTATGTCTCGTGGACCTCTATCTGTTGTCTCTGGCCTGATTGTTGTGGGTCTGTGAGGTCATGTTGTTTTCTAAGTATGTAGCTGTATTGTTGTCCTATGAAAAATAAAAAATAAAATCTATTTTTTAAAACGTACATTAAGTTTCACAGAAACCACCAGACAGCACTTGAGGTCCTCATCACACCCAGTGACTGTTTTGGATTTTTTTATTTGAAAGGATTATAGCTTCTAAAATCTTAATTAATATACAGTATATTTTTGCTATCCATATAAACAGTAACACATAATGAAATTACAATTGGAATCATTACGTAGTTTGAATACACCTGATCGTTTGACCGCGTGATCATTTTAAAATTTCTGGGTGTCACCCAGAAATTTTACAATTTCTGGGTGACCAGGGTGGTTTTAGTCCACACCAGTGCTGAGTTTGGTTGTCTTTATTCTGTTTGTTATGAATGAATAACAAAGAAACCCAGACAGGTTGCACTGACTGCCCTACTCACACCGGTAATAATGACATACACCAAGTGCTACTTGGACTTGTTTTGTGTCAATTTTGATTCTGCACTAATTATGCCTGTTTTGTCTTGATGTCCTAAGCGGGGCTTAACAGAGTCATCCTTTCTAAAGAGAAGTGAAGCGGCCGGTCCCCTCCCCTCCATTACCATCTCTGTTCCAAAACCCAGCTTTTCTTCAAGTTTGGCTTCCGCAAGCACAGACAAAATAAGCATGGCCAATCATATGACAGGTCATTATCTTTACTCTTCTGTAATTTTAAAGATCGTATCTAATGTAAAATCAAGACTTGTTTACCAGTGAAACCTCAAAAGTGTTTTGTTTTTTTATCAAGTCCAAGGACGGCAGAATTCCCCAATGATTAAACCATCCTCTACAGATAGAAGCACAGGGTAAGATAAGATCTTAGATGTATACTTGTTTTTTGTTAGTGGATTTTCCAGATGGTGATGTGTAAACATGTGTAATAATACTTAACCTCTCTCTGTTTCTTTTTATACTAAAGGATGACGCCCTGGAAGCCGATTTCTGATCCACCATCAGCCCCCTCAGCCAAGCGGCGAAGAAGGATGTCACCTGGGCCTGTTATCGTCATCAAAGATGAACCAGAGGACGAGGATGAAGTTCGTTTTGTAAGAGAATTGCTTAGGTGCAAAAATCCTGAAATAACTTGATGTGTTCTTAATATCTTTGTTTGTGTGTCTCCTCCAGGTGCAGTCCAGCATCGGGTCCAGCCTGCCTGACAGCAGCACTGGAGCTCAGTCCAAGCCACGGCAGCAACAGAAGCCGTCTCCACCAGCCCCTGACCCTGTCCCAGTCCTAAAACCAGTTTCTGTCCCTGGGAAAGAGCAAGATCCTCAGCCTGCAGCACAGCCAGAGTCTGAGAAGAAAGCAGAGCCAGAAGAGGATCCCAATGAGGACTGGTGTGCTGTCTGCCAGAATGGAGGAGAACTGCTCTGTTGTGACAAATGTCCCAAAGTTTTTCATCTGTCCTGCCACATCCCTGCATTAAATGAGTCCCCAAGGTGAGAGGCATTTCATTGGGTCAGGGATTTTAATGCCTGTTATATAATGATCAAATGCCACATATCAAGATAAATTAAAAAGAATAAGTAAACTGTACGCAATGAGCTGTGCTATGATTTTTTTTTTTCCCCCTATGGTTTATTAACCCAAATTCACCCCTGTGGATTTTAACTTTTAAGTGTTTTTTTTAGCTTTTGCAGAACAACATTACACAAGTTTGTCAAAAATTGTAATCAATTAGATTTTGCCATTAATGATTGCCAAGATGAATAAATCACTGTAATGTTATTGTGATGTGCTTTTTGAAAAACCTGTAAGTTCAGCAGCTTCCAATAGAGGTCACTCTCTTCATTTGTTACTTGTCAGATTATTTGCACCAATACATGTGATAAGATATTGTTTGGTCTATTTTTGTTGCATAATGATTAATAACTTTTCTGACATATTCCCCAAAACTTAACTAACCATCTTCTACTGAATTGCTGGCATGCTCTTCTTCCAGACTTGATATGTGGGCCGTGTTTATGGACGTCTCCTAACACTTTTGACCTTCTTTGCATTTCCTCAGTGGTGAGTGGTTCTGTTCGTTTTGCCGAGACCTTGTTTCTCCTGAGATGGAGTACGACTGTGACCGGAAGAATGACCCTGGTAGTGAGAAGTTCCCGTCTGTCGATAGAAGGGTACGTCTGCCATCAAACAAATGACACAGCTCAAGTGAAATGCATTTGCTCAACAAGATCAGTGCATTTCCTTAGACTGATGATTTTTTCTCCTCATTTGTTCACAATATAGAGGTGTGAGAGGCTTCTACTGCGCATGTTCTGCAACGACTTCAGCACTGACTTTCAGCAACCTGCTTCTCCATCAGTAAGTTACTGTCTTTATTCAGTCTTTACTTTAGTCAAGTGACATAATTATTTGTAATAACTTTGAAGAATATAAAACAAAAAATATTTTATTTAAAATGCTTGGTTTGTAAGCCTTATGCATGTGTGTTATCTGCCCAACTTTCTAATTTAGGAGACAAAAAGGTACAAAGAGTTAATCAAGACACCAATGGATTTGTCAATTATCAAGCGAAAGCTGGAGTCTAAGTCAAAGGACAGTGAATTTTATGAGTCTCCCGAGGGGCTTGTCTCTGATGTCAGGCTCATATTTTCCAACTGTGCAAAATACTACAAGGTAAGAAGCTGCTGTGCATTTTACAACAGCTTTTATATGATATCTAAAATAATTCCAATAGTTATTATCTTTTTTTTTTTTTTCAAAAAATGTCTTTTCAACTCTTCTTTTTTTTTTTTTTTTTTTTTAAGTCAACCTCAGAGGTGGGGAGTGCAGGCTTATACTTGGAGGACTACTTTGAAGAACAGCTGAAGCTGGCCTACCCAGATAGGATCTTTCCGGGAGGAAGAGAAGAAGGGATGATCCCCCCTTTAGAGGATGAGATAGATGAAGAGGAGGGAGAGATGATGGAGCAAAGTAGTACACAAGAAGCAGACGGTAAAGCAGAAAGTCCTGAAGAAAAAGGAATCCCTCCTGTAGAAGAGGACATGGCAGCTGCAGAGGAACCAAAAGCTACGGCACAGGAAGAAAAAACGGAAAATGAGGAGGCAAATCCTCCAGACGAAAAGGAATCAGAGGAAGAAGTGCAAGCGGCGGCTGGAGAAGAGGAGGCGGCTGGAGAAGAGGAGGCGGCTGGAGAAGAGGAGGCGGCTGGAGAAGAGGGACCGGCTGGAGAAGAGGAAGCGGCTGGAGCGGCTGGAGAAGAGGGAGCGGCTGGAGAAGAGGGAGCGGCTGGAGAAGAGGGAGCGGCTGGAGAAGAGGGAGCGGCTGGAGAAGAGAGAGCGGCTGGAGAAGAGAGAGCTTCTGCAGAGGAAGTAAAGCAAGAAGAGAAGACTCCTGATGCAGAGGAGGAAGTCTCTCCGCGGGTTGATGACATCGAAACAAAAGACGATGCAGCGCTTAACCCCGACCATGAGGAAAACCCTCAGCTCCCTGCAGACGAGTCTACAGACCCTCCTGAAACCCAAGAGGAGGTGGCTCCTGCAAATTCAGCCAAAGAGGAAAATGGAGAAGGGTAGAGTGATGGTTAAACTATAATGGGGGAAAAAAGATGGATGATTTTAGTCTTCCATATAAATGGCCCCAGTGGGACCTACATTTGCTGCAATTGAAGAAATTTTTTTGTACAATATTGTTTGCAGTAGGAACAAAATAGTACAGGTATACAGACTTACTTACTGAGTAGTGGTCATACTGTAGAGGGACATTGAAGAGTATAAGCTCTGTTTATAATTACAATGGACTGAAGTTACAATTTTACTGTAACAGCTTATTTTCTGTGATGATGTTGGAAAGCACAAAAAAGTGTTTTTTTTGTCAGTGGGATCATTTGTAAATTATGAACAGTTGCTTATATAATATTGCACAATTGCTGCAATTTAATGTAAGAAAATTATACTTTGCTTTAGTTAATGCATGCGAAACATCTTCATATAAATCAAAACGCTTCAGCCTTTGTGTTTATAAACCCGACCTCTGTTTTATTAGGTATTTTAGCTCAGTTTTTTCCAGACGATATAGTATTTTTTATTTCATTAGTATCTTACAATACTATGTAGAAATGCACAGATATATTGGTAATGAACTATATCTACCTTGTCAACTGTCATCAGCTCAAGTCAAATGAACTGACTTTTGCGGTGGCCAATATTTATCTGTCTTGCATTAAAAGTGGTTTCCTACATTTGTTTGATTATATTTGTGCTTACTCAGTGATGGTGCACTGAAGGCTTGAAAGACTTAGTGTTATTTTTATGTAACAAATATTTAAGTTTTTTCCTTGCACAGAAGTGGAAATAAAATGAACAAAATAATATGGGCTATTGGCCATATTGTTATTACTGTATAAATATATACAGCTTTTTTGAAATATACACCATAACATGCAAGCATCTGTGGGAGCATTATGTTATTACCACCTGTCCTATTGCATAGTTTCCCCATTTTATCCCCCAAAGCCACATCTGACCTGAGGCCAAGACTCCAGCAGAGTTCTGAAGGTGTACTGTGGCATCTAGACCAACATGTTGGCAGCAGATCCTTGAAGTCCTGGAGCTAGAGAGGTGGGGCCACTGGGGATAAGATGTATTTGTCCAGAATGTCCCACAGATGCTCAATTGTCCAATTTTGGACAATATATGGAGCTGCATTCAACACATTATCATCAAGAACTAAATGCTCAATTACTGCCTAATATATCCAACCCAATGAAAGGTACTCTTGTAATGAAACCATCCATATTACAGTTTTTCTCATGCTAAAACACAAAAGCCAATCCTCTAAACCAAATCACCAGTTGTCTAAACACATTTACTGAATCTAGCCACCATTTGCCAATATCATAAACACATTTCACATGAAGACAATTCACAAAACACCATCCCCCGTTCTCATAAATCTAAACACACTTTTCCTTGCTAAAACACAAGTTGCAAAAGAACTCTGCTCATATTCTCAAATGAAAGCTCGTGATGCAAAATGCCTGCCACAGTCAGCAATATTCGAACACAATGAACACACCTGGGGTCATTCATTACACATGACAACTCAAAATTGAAGACACTTGTGACCGCATGTATAAAAGCAAGTTCTGGACAATACTGTACTACCTGATTGACTGTTGTTCTGAACACCCGTGCACTTTCAAACTTTCACAGCGGATATTGCAATTGGACTTGATGGCCAGACCTCATGATAGATATACATTTATTGTCCCACAAGTGAGCAAAAGCCACAAGAGGAAATTCTAGAGACAGAATATAGTACAGATATGAGTACCTCTTCCCGGATGGGCTGGCTTCAATGTGCAGAAACGGAGGCAAAGAGGCCTTATAACATCATTGACCAATGAGCCATCACTGAGGTTCTCCTAAAACCCCACTATGGGGAAATGGATTACTACCCAAGATCCTCCAGTGAGGTAACTTTAAATTCTGGCAGGACCGAGGCATATGTCTTAGAACACTGTTACAAGGACGGAGAGTTTATGTCCTTAGAACAACTAAAAGAAAGATTTGAGCTGACAAACAAAGGCCTCTTGAGTTATCTTCAACTATGGGACGCTATCAGGACTCTGCAAAGGGGAAGTTGGAATCTACCTCCCATGTCTCCAGTTGAACACC
>JAPTHA010000005.1:22138361-22168774 GCA_029814585.1 Gymnapogon annona | reverse complement strand
TATATAAACAACAGAGTCTCTCAGATGGGCAAGATGTTCAACAGTTTACAAAAAAACACACCTGCAAATTGTGCAACCATTTCAAAATAATGTTCTTAAACAAAAAATGGTTAAGACACTGAGGATTTGTCAGCATCTCGTCATCTACAACATGAATTAGAATCAGAGAAACCCAGGACTGTTGATCAGATGGAATCCTACCGCACACACAAATAGGACAACACTGGTGGTAAACATAACCTTCGTGGAGTCATGGTGCTGCCATCAATCTTCAAAGTTACAGTGTTTTTTCCTTTTTTTGTTCTACTTTTTATTGTATTTTATTTTCTATTTTATTCTTTTAGATGTTATTATATACTGTATAGTTCTGTGAATTCTCTAAATTCTCCAAACCATTTCAACCTTTCTAGAATTGGAGTTGTATTAACATTTGACATGTAGTCTTTTTTTGAAATGTCTTAAATTGCAGATAGTGTATTAAATATCGAGGTATTTCTTTCCACATCTCTTTGCATTTTCCTTCTTTACATTTTTTTTTCAGTCGTTTTATCACATCTTTCATCTTGACCTTCTTCCTGGCAGATGTTAATGAATGCGAGGCCAACCCTTGCAGCCAGGAGTGTGCCAATGTCTATGGTTCTTACCAGTGTTATTGTCGCCGTGGTTACCAGCTGAGTGATATTGATGGGATAACATGTGAAGGTACTACTGAGTTTGTGGAATAATGTAGTCAGTATATAATATACAGTATCAGTGTCTATTACAGGTTGCACCAGGTCCTAGTTATTCCATAACTGCATTTGATCTCCTCTACCCTCAGATATCAACGAGTGCGCTCTGCCTGCCGGAGGTCACGTGTGCTCCTTCCGGTGCTCCAATGTTCAAGGAAGTTTCCTCTGCACCTGCCCTCCCACAGGATACACGCTTGCTCCCAACGGACGCACTTGCCAAGGTTTGGAGACCAGTCTTTGTGGATTTAAAAATGTGTAGAAAATGTTAAAAAAAAAACCCTGCTGGAAACACTGTTATTCTAACCCAGAACGAAGAGCATTTGTGATTAATCCTCAGTCTTTTACCACATTTGGAAAACTTTGCCATTTTTTGTTTTTTTGTTTAGACATTGATGAGTGTGCTACAGGGACCCACACCTGCTCTGCCTCTGAGACTTGTTTTAATATCCATGGGGGATTTCGTTGTCTGTCCTTTGAGTGCCCACCAAACTTCCGAAAAGCATCACAAGGGTGAGTTCTTACTTGTTTCAAGAAGCAGCTGTTGAATTGTAAGGGTTGATTATGTGAAACTGTGCACTCTGTGTTGACCTCTTGTGTTACATATAATCTGCTCCCGCCATAACCGGTGTTACCATTTGTTACCACTTTTTGTCAGTGACAAAAGCCCCTCCTCCGGCTTCCTTTCTCTTCCTCCTTTTAGCATCCCTTCCAGCCCATGTAGTTGCTTATTTACTTTTTACACCTAATGAGCCCTTGCTTTCGTTTTTCCCTTTCAGACGTTGCGAGCGTTTATCTTGTGAGTTCAGTCGTAATCCTGCATCGTGTTTCTTACTGCCTCTGAGAATCTCCTTCTACAAGATCACTTTTCTTACCAACACTCCTGTCCCCGCCGATGTTTTCCGGATTGGCCCCTCTAATTCGGTGCCGGGAGACCAAATGCTGCTCAGCATAGTCTAAGGAGATCAGGAGGGGTACTTCATTGTGCAGCAGCAGGCCCACGGAGGAGTGATCTCACTGCATCGAAACCTGTCGCAGCCCCGGGACTTCTTTCTGACAGTGGAGATGAGGCTAGTTCGTTACGGAAAGGCACATTTATACATGGCTAAGATTGCTGTGTTTGTCACACATGAGGACCTCTTTCGGCCACTGACAAACATTTCCATATTAGAGGAAGCTTCTGGTCTGCTTTAGATTACTCACCACTAGTTCATTATTTCATTTTTATTCAGTCATACTTGGGTTACGGTGAAGTTTTAATCCAACAACGCTAATAATACAGGACCAAATCTACAACCCCTGCAAAAGCTACAGCTACAGAAGCTTTAGCTACAACCTGGCACAAGCATCTCTTCTTTAGACTGTGTCTATAGGTCATGGTATTGTCGTGCTTTGTCCCTGCTCAAATAATATACAATATGAGAAACCGAATGAAAATAACAACCACCGTGCATACTCCCTGAGGGGATATACTGTGTTTGGAACTAGAACAGCTACCAAAAATTTCTAAGGTACTTTTGTATCTGAACTGTGGTGTTAAGTCTCATTAATAGGTTTCATCAAACCTAGTTCGTGAGATTCTGCAGTACTAATAGGAATATAGACGTTTTATGTACCACTAGATGGGGCTGATTAGCTTTTGTGGACCACTCCAACACTATGACAGGATTGTTAAAATCATTTGTATGAATGGCAGCTCACTCTACATCATGTCTGTACAGCAGCATAATTCTATGTGTGCTTTCTGTGTGTTTGGAATTAATAAAAGACAGATAAAAATGGCTTTTTACTTTGTGATACCCAAGCAAACACTCACCAGAAATGGTTTTTGCCCCTACTCTCCGGCTTCCTCTGCTGCGGTTGTATTTAATGTTGAAATTAATTTTTCCAATGGCCAGATCCAAGCGGGATCACCATAGGATCATACAGGCCTTGCCTTAGAAGAGTGGAAGAAAAATAACTGTGGCACTTATTTATGGGCACCTGGGGTGCAGCCAGCATGGGGGCTCAATTAGTGGTGTAGCAGCATTACAACTCGTATGATTGATGGTGCTTTTAGTGTTGGTATTGGGTGGTTATCTGTTAATTTGCTGTAAATGATACCAAGAAGACCAGTAGCTGTGTTGGTCAGCTGGATAAATGCAACCAGACAAATTTTCCACGTTTTCACCTTCTTTCTGGAATAGAGTACATATATAGCTGATTGAAAATGTCAATTTATTAAACATGTATGTCTGGAAATAATTTTATTGCTTTTAAACTACTAGGTTACCTAACATAGGAATTTCTAATGTTATCTCAAATTAAGGACAGACATCAGCTGTAAAAAGAAATCAAATGAAATGCATCGTGATACCACCCAACCAACCAACTAACCAGCCAGCCAACTAACTAACCAACCACCAAACTAACTGATTGTGAATGTCATTGGTTTACGGTAAATGGAATTAACTCTAATGTTCCAACAGGGACTGTTTTCCTGGTGAGGAATACCACACTGTCCTCCCTGTGTTTTTGGCTATAATATTGCTTCTCTACATAGACTCACCTGTCTGCTTGCAATTACAGGCCTCTGCTCCTTGTGCCGATTTTGCAGATATATTTGAAAGCTCCACTGTGTTCACACTGGGGAACACTCACAAATATGATTTTAGGTCTTGAAATCAAGGTCCGGGCTCTCTGAAGTACACTTGGCCATTGGCAGTCTATAGGGCTGTTAATGTGTTGCCAGGGTATCAACTCAAATGTATGGAGTGTTTTGTTTATTTTTCTTTCAACAAATATCTCCCGGTGCTGTCTGTTTTGCACTTGTCTGGTACCTTTATGTTATTGTAACCTCGAATCTCCTTCTATTTTCCTGTTTTTAACTGTACCTCTATTCTGCCACTCTCATCTAGAAATGATGCGTCAGTCAGTTTGCGTTGTGTTAAGGCCTGCCAGCCTGATGACTTCAACTGCCGCCTTGATTCTGTTCACCTTGTCACACACACTGCTCTGACACTACCAACGTTTAGAGACTTAAACAAGCCGGAAGGTAAGAGAAAAGTCATTCATGGGAAGTGTTCTGTTGGTTTTGTCTTCCCTCAGTCAATTACATTCAATATTGTGTGTGATTTGTGTCTGTGAGTATGTGATTATAAAGGCATCACAAATCCACGGCAGTTTTTTCTATCATATTATTTCACTCAGTAAGTTGAAATAGTAGATTTTCAAATTTGCTGCCTCACTGAAATAAAACTTTCCACCCGCTGACCTGCCACAGCACATAACTTTCAGTTACTTATTTCAACCCACGGAACAATTGTTTAATTTGAATGTACATATCGGATTTTGAGAAGCAGATGTTCTTTGCGGTTTTTCCTTTCAAACTAATAAAAAGCATTAATATCAATTCTTCCCTACAGAGATTGTTTTCCTGCAGATACATACGCCGACACTACCATCTACTTTACGCACAGCTGATATTTCCTTTGACATCATGCCTTCAAATGACCGGTTCTCTTTCGATGTGGTGAAGCGGTTCCACAAGGACATGATTTTGGGTAAGAATCCAGACAGTACAGTCTTCACCATAACCCTTACATACAGTACACTTCACATTTATGCATCAGTCATTCTCACAGCTACATTTCAGCCACTAATCTCAACATGTCTCATTTGTCAGGCGTTGTCCGGCTGCTACAACCTATTCCTGGACCCAAGGAAATGACAGTGGAGGTGGCTATGAACTACAGCAATTCAGGGGTAGTTTTCCATCGCAACATTGTCATAATCCACATCTTCATCTCTGAGTTCTGGTTTTGAGTTGGTTAGACGAAAGGAGATAGAAAATCAAAAATGATCATCAATAGGCTTTACCTGGGCACATACAGTATCTTAATTAATGTGTTTTAATAATAAAAAAAATAACAAAAAAAACTAAGAGCACTCATTTTCGATTTTTCTTCTTTCTTGCTGGTGTTTTTTTTTATGGGAGATGACCATGGATGACTGCGGTTTGCAGTCATCCATGTGATTAGTTTATATAACTATGTTACCATGAAACAAACACTAATTCAACAAATCTGAGATCTCTATGGAAGATGCATTGGAAGTTCATAGCCATTGAAGAGAAGCTGTGTTTTAATGTCTGTTCATGTTTGATTATTTTGATTTGTTACTCTGTGATGCGCTTTCAAAAAACAATGTCTAATGTTCCCTCCCCCCATTTTATCTGTTTTGAATAACCTGATACCACATGCTTCATTAGATAATAAAAAGCATAATGTCAACAACACTGATTAGGTTTTGTGCTATCAGACTGTATGAACATCTGTGAATAATCGAGACTGTGTTTAATTGTGTTGTGATTTTCTACTAATGCAGATTAATCCAGGCTTCTTCTAGTTAACATAATTGAGGTTTCCTGAATGACTAAAATCTGATAGAATGTCCTGTTTTTCCTGTAACTAAACTCTTCGGATTCCCCATTATAACATACCACTTCCAGTTTGTGAAGATATTTCTAGTTATTCCACTAAGAGGCTGAATAATAGCAGTCCTATACTGGGAATGTTTGCCTCTTTGAATACCTCATCTTAAAACTGAGAAATTGCTTGAGGTGAATACTTCTTACCATCCATAATCAACCCTCCTCCACATCGATCTGCCTTTCACCACCAGTGTGCTCTCCCTGGCCAGTGAAAACACGTGGGGCAACCATACGGAGGAAAATCCTGTGATCTAAAATTCACCACTATACAGGGAAATCCCTAAAGCTCCTCCGGTGGCTCTGTTGCTGCAGCTGCAGCAATTGTCCCACAACTTCTTTGATTTAAGTGAATCGATCTGTTCCTTTTTTGCTTGAGGTATACTGGGTGTGAATGTAAGTGCAGCTGCAACTTACAGTGTAGAACATCTGTGTGTCATACTGAGGAGTATAAATATATAAGCCCAAACTCTCCACTTGCACAACAACCCCCCTGTAGTTTAGTACGGTTCACAAAGCGGTCTAAATGTTCAATCCCCATTTCTTGCTGGAATCTGATTCTTGCTGTTCATATTATAATATCAATGCAACTGACATCAGAGTTCTGTGTGAACAGTCTGTGGCTCTGGTAGCTCATGTTTCATCCAGTCCAGATTTGTTACCACTTTTGCATTTTCATTATGTAAATGCAATATGAAATGTAAGCCCATGTATGCAAAAATCAACGTAACATTGAAAATACTACAAACAAAAATATGACACAAGCACTGATGTAACACAGCAACTAGCTATTCCTACACAGTAATACAGTATACAGCAATAAAAGGAAAGACACTATTAGCAATTCATAAAATCAAACAATTCATCAATAAAACACATTTGCCAGAGACACAGTACTACTGCTGACCTCGTTCTTTGCCTTTGATCAGATGCCTTTTTTTTTCAAACTAGATTCTAGGAGTACTATATTGTCTGATACTATGCAGTAAATAATTCCATTTTCCCACAGGCTTAACTGAAGAAGAGTGTTGGACAAATGTTGCAGACCGAAATTTAACAGCAATCCCGTCTGGTGGAGGCATGTGTTGCACTCGAACCAACTGCTTTGCATTTTCTCATATGCTCTTCAAAACCTTGCTGCTGAATTTTATCAGGCTTAAAATATGAAGTGTGTTGCAATGTTTATACACACAGCGTGGACTGCTTAAAACTCAGCAGATAATGCTACGTCAGTTTTTCTGATTACACCAACAGATTATATTGTTATTTCTTCCACCAGTATCTTAAAGCAGAGGTCCCTACATGATATTTTTGTATATTACTTTGAAAATCATCAAAACCAGTATGAATTTTATGTTTGTATGTAATAAAACTTAGTCAAAAGACAATGGCATACGCCACTCCATATTTATTTAGTGTGTTGACGATATTTTTTCCATGTATAAATAATTCATAATATATCATAATTCATAACCCTAAAAACGTGAAATGTATTAAATCCAATCTCAATGCTTTCCAACTCCCAACACCGGTGCTGAAAACAAGTAGCACATGCTCAGACTCCGCCTTCACAATCCTTTCGACCAATAGGATGATAATCTTTAAGCGGAAGTCCCGCCTATGCGCAAGAAGCAAGTAAATATGGCAGCTTCCACCAGCAGCATCGCTGACATGTCGGCTTCTATTGCTGGCATTTTAAAAGAAAAACACTGCCCTGGACACTTACAGATTTTGAAAGCGTTTTCGGAAGCTCTACGAGAAAAAGAATGCAGGTGCCGGGAAACTGTTTTCTGACTTTCAAAACTGTTTTGGGGCGAATTTTAGCTTACCGGCTAACTTAGCCTCGAGCCCAGCTATCAACAAACGCCAGCTTAACCGCTACGAACCTTAATTTAATTTCATCCAGTTTTCTCAAAAACGGCATTAACTGTTCTTCTGAACTTGAGTCTGAGTATATTTAGATGTTGTCGTTACCGTATGAACCGTCTTCTTATTTCAAATGAATTCTTTGACTCTTTGCAGACTCATTGCAGACGTAACACAGGCACAGCTGATGAAATGAATGGTATAGCTCAAGAGTAACAAATTCAGGGGCCACATACAGTCCAGTATGATTTAACATGGGCTAGACCAGTAAAGCATTAACATAGTAACCTATAAGTAATGTCAACTGCAGTCTTTTCTCCATGTTTTAAAATCGGTTACATTCTAAAAATGTTTACAAACCACCTTTTAAAAAATTCAACATGACTGCCCATGAATAACAAAAACTTAATAATAAAAGAAGTTTAATTTTAACAATATTATATCTCATCATTTACACATTACATTGTACAGACCACAGCGGATCTACAAGTACACAAGACGTTTAATAACAAGCCTAAAATTGTACTTCTCAAGACATTTCAGGTTGTTCATATTTACATGTACATACATTGCTTGTTTGTCTGTTATGTAAAGCGTCCAAAAAAGCGCTATATAAGTCTGAGGTACTATTATTATTATATTCAGGCTTTTTTTTGTGAAGATGTGGTTCATAAATGTAAATATTTGCATGTAAGTTTACTTCTTTACACTAAAACAGAGAAAATCTTGCAATCATTATTGATTATGATGATATTATTTTAATGGTCCACTTGAGGTTAAAATGGGTTATATATGTCCCCTGAACTACCCTTTGGTGGGCCGGTTTTGGCCCATTGGCTGTATGTTTAACAGCCTTGATTTAGATAGTTTCGAGTGCAGTAGTTACTCTAACATATGAGCTGACTGTTTAAATCAATCTAACTTCTAATTTTCAGAGACACCGTGAAGGAATCAGAGTTCTCCAGTCTCCTTCAGGTTTTAACCCACCTGCATGATGAGCTGCACACTGCCATTAGGGACAACCAGGACCTGCAGTCTGTAACTATGCAACTTCAGCTGACTGCTGAGTGTTTCAGGGCTCAGAGGAACTCCTGTGTCCAGAGCACTCGCAACCAGTGTTTGCTCAGGTAATGCAGGTGTCAATAACTGAACACATTTAAAGTTGATTCAAATTTGACAAATTTTCCATTTCACCTTAATATACAGTTAAAATACCACTGGATTTCTCAATAATGGTATTAAGGTGTATTTGTTATTTAGTGATGTCTACAGTAATTATTAAAATGACATACAGATGTAACGGTGCATAAAAAGTATGAGATAATTAATTATGTCTTTTCTCCAGAGATCTTGGTTTCATTGATGTATCAGTTAAAGTCCTAAACATCCTCCAGGTGAAACACTTGGAGAGCAATGATGGCATATTTGAACGTGAGTCATAATATATATGTTTGAATATCATTATAGTAGTCAATTTCAACTAGCTGCACAATGCTTCAGTGAGTACTAATGTTTTTAAAATTACTCTCACTCCTCCAGCTCTTTGCTGTGGAATCCAATTCCTTGGTAATGTGGCTGTGGGAAACCAGATGTGTAAAGACGATATTTGGCAGCTGACTTTCCCACATCTTCTTCTGTAAGTTTTTTTTGTCACAGTCGAGGCAACATAGAATCTACTTTAGTGATATGAACTGTAAAGTCACTGTTGTTCATACATTTTACAAGGGTAAGTTTAAAGTTAGGCAGGCTGACATCTGTGTATAGAATTAAAGCTTTGACTCTTAGTCTTATATTAGAAACATGCCCTCAATTATAAGATAGTAAATGACTTTGTTTATCCCACGGTGGAGAAATTTCACACTTAACAGGAGCAACATATAACAAGCAGGCGCAGAGAAAAAGCGTGATAGAAAACCACCACACGAATAATTACTGTTTGTAGTAATCATTTATCATCCTTTATCACATTTGTCTTACTACTAACCCATTTAAATCTAATGAACAGGCAGCTGCTATGTGTTGCTGATGAGAAGACAGTGAGCTACACCTCTATGGTCCTCCATACATGCCTGGATGAGGCCAAAGTACAGCAACTGGCAGAGCCACAAAACATTCAGCTCGCACTCAGGGTGATGGAACTCTGTAGAACCCACCCTGACCTGGACTGGACGTAAGTGTGTGTCTTTGATAGTTGAATTCACAAAAAGGATATGTAATTCTAAGCAGAGACATAATTTAGGTGCTTGCATTGTAAAATAATTTATTCATTTACAGGGTGCTCATTGCAACCCAGCACTTCCTTCAGTCTTCAGCTCTGGTGGAGAGCATGTACTCTGGGATGTCTCATCAAGACAGGTATCTCATTTTTATTGTTATGACAAACATGCACACAAGGTTAAATAATGGATATTGTAATGTAGTTTATGATGTACACATAGAGCTTTGTTTGTTCTGGAGTTCCTTATAATGTCACAGAAGAACGGTTAATAATGCTGAAAAACTAAGAATAAACATTACAGAAGACAAGTCAGTGAATAGTGATGTCATAACACCACATGAATTATCATTAACAGTGTAATGTGGATGCCTGTGTTTTTCAGAGTGACTCTGCTAGAGCTGCTCTTAGCCCAGCTGAGAGAGGATGACTCAGAGGAGTGTGGTATCCATTCTGGTGTTGCTTGTTTCCTGGCCTCTTCTTTCCAGGAAGCTTGTGGAGCTGTGTTGACGCTTGCCACTGGCTCTGCATCCAGTGATGCGGTACACATAATCATTTTCATGTGTTTATTTCCAAATTCATAAAAGGTAAAGGGATATTTTTACTCTGTTATTCTGAGCAGTTTGTTATATACAGTGAATTTAAATATTATAACAGCTGTAATTCATAAAATGAATGAAACTCAACAACTAGTTGGGTGCATTTTATTTCCGTTACCTTAACTCTCATAAGACAGACTGTGTTTTTCACACCTGTTGACTGTAATCCCTTGTAGGTCCTGCAGGAGGCACTGACAGTGATTAGCTTGTTGGATGGTCTTTGTGAGATGACTTCAGACCGCAAGCAGTTCATGTTTTTACAGGACCATCCTGACCTTCTAGTGAACACAGTTGGTAAATGAAAACACACGCTTGAACAAACTTTATGAGCAGGCTCACAACTTTTGAGTCTGTGGGCCTGATTTGGCCATCCCATGGTAAATATGTTGGCTTTTGCAGTTTTGACACTCACTAAAACAGTGCTGCATAAAGCCCAGGTCGCCAGTAAATCACCTACAAGAAACAAATGAACATTTCTATACACAGGTCTGACTAATGTTGGCCCAAAATTAAAAAAAAATGCAAGTGCAAATATGTTTAGAAGATGTTTACTTAATTTTTTACAGAGACAACTTTTGTCTAAGTACTTATATCTAGCCAACTTTGTTTCTTTTCTCTGGTGTCTTCTCATTCCGTTCATCTTCACATATATACCTCCTTACATTTTCTCTGCAGAACTCCTGGAACAGGTGCACGCCATAGGAAAAGCCAGTAAGAATATCTTCAGTGCTGCTCAGAACTTTAGTGGAGATGGAGACTCTTCCTCCTTCTCTCCTGTCATCAGCTTCAAGGCTCACCTCATCAGGCTGATTGGAAACCTGTGTCATAACAACACCAACAACCAAAACAAGGTACGGAATGGACATGTGGATGGATAGATGAAGTGACAGAAGCTGAAAAGGCAAACAGTTATGCCTATTTAACTCCTTAATTGCCTGCAAATTGATTGAGTCATGAGAAGAACTAAAGTGTAATAGTGAAGCAAAAGTCAAATGAATGCCATCTGGGCACATAACAGGAATTAAGTGGAATGTGTTCTAAGTAAGGCATTTGTGTATTTTAATTTTTTTTAACATCTGTAACAAACTTCTTTTCGAAGGTTGTAAATGCCAAACATTGATGACCAACACAGTATTTACAACTTATATTTGATATTTTGACTATTTAGGATGCAAATGACAATATGAGTCTGCTTGTGTCATCAAGGAAAATGCATAGATTACAGATTGAAGAATGATGATAATACTATTCCAAAAGAATTCAGTACTTTTCCAAGTTTAAGATATAAACCTGAACTAGATTGTATTTCCAACGCAATAAGAAATGCAGCCATTTTAATTAAGCATTTTTATACCGTACCTTTCTGCTCAGTGTCACCAAATTTTACATCTACCATACACACCGTGGACCTTTTCTTCTAATATAATTGCAGAAGCTGAGGATGAGTTTGCAGATTGATCATTTTGCACATCTAACAAATGACTACATCTAATACTGAACTCCTTTTTACAAAAAAAAATGCAAAAAGAGGTTTTTATTTAATTTTTTTTATTCATTAGATTTCAAAAAATCTTTTTTCCTAACTCTCCAGTTTCTTTGGATTTACTGACTATGCTTTGTCTGACACAATGGGGGCAAGAAAAGCGTGAGAGCTTTGGGGGTCCCAGTCCTTGCCCTGATAGACTTATTTCCACACCACATCCGCATTATTACAGTGCATCACAAACCCTAGTTATTAGCTCCTGTGCATGTGTTACAATGCATGATCTCCACAAAGAGTGCAAAAGAAGGTTGTGTGTTCTATGCAAGCTTCCATGTTCTTTCAACACAACAACTTGGTTTCTGAAATGTGAAACACTCCCTCCTTCCTTGGTCTGTCTCCTGATGTTATCGCTTTCTCTCCATCGCCATCTGTCAACATCTCATTATTAAGAAAAGCACAGATAGATAATAAACGGGACCGTGAGGAGTTGGACTCTATCTGTGGCCCAATACCGTCTCGGTCCTACTTAATAGAAACAGATTGGTGGAATGCTTGTGGGATGGCCACCCTCAGCTGGCCTCTCTGTAATATTTATGGATGCTGATCTGTGGTCTGTCAGTGGTCAGAAATCACCCCATATCTGTTTTCACTAAGATCTCTTCCAGTAAACCAAATGTCATTGTGTTCACCTTTGGGAGAGATTGTAATTTAAGATGTGCATGTAAAGCGCTGAACTGCATATAGTGGGCTGAAGTCAGGGTCCAGTCGCTTGTTATTCATCTCTTTATGGGTTTGGACATAATGTAAGCAACTTCAGACAATCATTTTGAAAGTGGAAAATGCAGACACGAGTGCTTGTACGAGTCAGCGACTTTGTTTCTTCGACAGTTTCAATGGCATTTGCACTTTCTCAAGCTCAGCACTGTCTTCTTCGGTGCTCCTACCAGCAAGTAACCACAATGGCACTGGGAAGGTAACAGCAAGAAATGAGAATAATTAAGCCTATAGAATCAGACACATGACACAGAGCAGATCACCCCATTATGACCACACCGCTGCTGTTTTGTGGATGCGAGGCTCTGCTAAAGTCATGCTCCATTCTTTTTGCCTTTGCTGTTCTCACGCTGCAAAGATTTGTTGTTCCTTGAGTTTTGAATGCTGCATGAGACCTAAATAACACTATCACATTTTCAGCCACATTCTACCTAATGAGTTTAAATAATTTAAAAATGGGACAAGAGATTACATAAACACATGCTACATTTGACTGTAACTCTCTCTATTCAGACTTTTTGGGCTTTCATAGAATAGGTAGTCTGTGCGTAGTCTTGGCGTGCATGTTCTTGTCAGGTCATAGCAAACGTAGCCAATCAAGCGTGTTGAAAAGCAATACCTAATGCTAATAATAATTTCAGATCATAATCTGTCAAAACCTTTGTTTTATAAATACAGGTTTTTTTATTTCCCTTTTGTCAGTTCCAAAATTGTCAACTAAATGACTTCCACAAATAATACTGAATTGTCATTGAAAAAAATCCCACAAAATCAACATCAAGTGAATGAAACCTATTATTTCTTGAGTTTTAACACCTCGCTGAATTTGTTTTCTCAGGTGAGAGAACTGGAAGGCATCACTCTGATCTTGGATAACTGCAACATAGACAGCAACAACCCTTGTATCCTTTCACAGGATTTGATTATTGATGCGAAAACCCACATTTGTGCATGCTGTGTATACTGCATGATCTGTGTTGTTGTTTACTAATTAAACTCAGAGGCCATTCTAGTCATTCTGTGTCTAACACATTTTCATTCGGAAAAGCTGTTTAGTTTGCAACCACAAAGACTTGTTCCTTCACTCAAGCCTCATTGCTGCTGTTTCTGGCAATGATTAATCAGTTACCGACATTTTCACGCATTTATCATCACCCAGTGAGACTTTGTTTTTTTCATGCAGTTGGTTTAGTGTTGGCTGATTGAATTAAGTAATAAAGCCTGTAGAGTAGTTAGTTAAAGTTAGTTTCTGTTTGGATGTGAGTTCAGACTTTGTCATTGACGTAATTGTTTGTGAAGCCTGTAATGTTCAGTTTTAGTCGACAGTCGCATCATATTAATCTAAGGTAAGCTTTGTAGGCCACTGTGGTACTTTTGTATTGGATGCAATTTGATACGTGTGTCTACTGTTTTGTTAGTGTCAATTTACATACGTGAGTGTAATGGGATGTTCTAAACACTACCTCTAAATGCCTCCGCCAGGGCTACCACAAAGTTAAATCGACATTGACACACTGTCAACAAAAACAGGGTAAGGCTTTACAAACCGGCATTCATTAAATTACTTTTGTATTTGGTTGCATTAAATTGTACTGGCGTACCCCGAAACTGCCAGCTCTGCGTTAAAAGCAGATGATCTTTGCTCACTGGCTTTTTCAACTGATGGAGACATTACCAGCGAACCGTCAAATAGAGGGACTTGGGGAGATTAGGGTCGATCGGTTTTTGGAGTTTGTTGGAATGCAACATCTAAAGTGTTTTTCCTTTGGAGTACACCACCGGACACATGCTCTTAAGAATCACGCTGCATGTCAATGTTAGCCCGCTGAAACAAGGGCGTCATGCTTGTTTTTTCCATTCCCAGGTCAATAAGTTTCAGTCTTTGTCTACATACACTACTGCTTCCATCTTTTTTCATGGAGGTGTCAGCATTTGTTTCTGCTCAGAGAGGTTGTTGAGAATGAGACACTGTTTATGGATTTATGCGGGAAACCTGAGAGGCGTGAGTTAAAAATGTTTAGTATCCCAAAACAAAACCTGTCTGCAAAACGTGTTTGTTTGAACATCTGCATATCCAGCAACCTTAGGCAAATTCCAGACACTTCATGAGTTTGACATTATGAGCTCTACGTTTTAAAACGATTGTACTGTTTTGTTCACCTCTGTGTTTGTGCAACCTTTTATATATGTTTGTTTGTTGTTATGAATTTGTTTTTGATTCACATTCCTCTGTTGTAGCTGCTTACAATCATGACAAGGTGTCTAATTTTGACATGTTGATGTTATTTATCAGTTGGTAGTTGAAGAACCACAGTATATTATATACAGTATGAAAACAGTATATTTCGTTTTGTTGTTACTGTTCTTGTCCTTAATGTATTGGACTAGTTATCAGTCAGTGGGCCATCTTCACCATCAGAAACCTTCTAGAGCATAACACCCAGAATCAAGAAGTGGTTGCCTCCCTGGAACGTCGTGGCACTGCCGACTATTCTGCACTCAGGGAACTGGGATTCGTGGTAGAAGAACGAGATGGAAATTTGCTGCTAAAACCTGTGAGGAAGGACTCGTGAAAACCCCAGAAGGATGACCAGGACAAGGAGATCCTCAAGTCCACATCCAGGTTTTTCAGAAAGGATTAAAGTACATCTGCACATGAATATGCTTGTGCGTGTACATGTTGTATGTGCAAAAGGTTCATATACGGGCGAACCACCAATATGTTATTAAATGCATACGTTTAGTGTCTAAGTCAAATTGCTAAAAGCTATAAAAATAGATTAAAAAGGGCGCTTTTAAAGTACATATTACCCCAAGTACATATAACTCTTTACCACAGTAATGTTGGCACTCATCCCCAGATGGGGCTTGAAGTATTCTTGATACACAAAAGACTTGCAGGATCTGCGCTGGTCTAAAAGAACAGGTCAAGACCTCAGGAGTTCTTGTTTTCTCTTGACCTGAGTCTTAGAAATGAGAGTTTGTGAGAGGCGAGCACATGCTGGTACCTTTTGGCAAAGCTGCAGCTCTGTGGTTTAATCCAGAAACAAAGAGCACCACAGTGTCTGGTTTTTTCACTTCTCAGAGACACTGATGTTACCAGCAGGGGTTGAGGTTTAATCCCAGGCCCAGAATGACTTCAGCGGTAACCACATAACAGAGAATGATCAAAACACAACAGAACCCCCTCCTGCCTTACCTAATTAAACGGTGGTGCATTTGCAGGAGATAAGACCTTGGTGTTCAGGTTTTTTGAATAACTATTTGTCAAAATAAACAAACCTTCAATTTGTAAATATCACAATCCAAACACATTGCAACACCACCCTTTGTCAGCCCTCACACCAACTGATCATTCACAGGTATCACCCACTAATATCAAGCAGAACGTGACCCAACCATATACACATTGGGCCTCCTGCCACCATTCTATTTATTCCTGCTTTTCACACATCATCTTACAATAATGCTATAAAAATAACAAGATCCGTACTTGGGTTTGTTTAGTATAATCAGACATATTCATCAATATCCTACCCCACTTTCTCTCTAGATAAGTAGGGCATGGATGTGTCCTTGCATGCAGCATATATTATTCCCCATCTTTGAGATAAAAGCAACGGTCATGTTTTATGCACTACATCTCTTCCCTTTGAGAAAACTATAGTAAACAACAAGAATTCCACAATTTTCCAGGTCGTACTTAGTGTTTTGCTGTATGTCTAGTGTACTTGACCAGTTATATTGTTGACCAGTTATGCTGATTTCAGATCAGTAGACAATGTACTGAGATGATGAAAACAAGAGTCCGATGAGGGAATGAGTGAGTGAATCAGACCAGAAGCATTAGTTTGCAGAATGACATCCCTGCCTGCTCCTCCCGCTGCTGGATAAGCTGAATGGTCTTGACACCTCAACAATGCAGTGCTTTACAGGCCTGCCCACACCCTGCTCCACCCTGTTTTCTCTGCCTCAGATTTTTAATGACAAAATGTATTGAAACAATCGGCTGGACTCTCCCTCAATCCGCCCGCATAGTGAAGGGAGCTTATGTGGTTCCGGTCCCCAGGATTTCAGACAGCTAACAAAACAGCTGTTACTTGCGCTCGACTGGCTGGCTGCAATGCTTTTCAGCCCCACAGGAAAGAGGCTGTGCGAGGCTGAATGAGGTGGCATGGCTACGGCTATCAGCTCACCTCCTAACATATTTGTACCACATCAGTTGAGGCAGTGAGTCCTTGCGTTTCCCATATGGGTCTCTATGATGCTGATACTCTACACTGAATGTAATGTAATGTGCCTCCAAAGTCAATATTCACACCACCACAACCTTCAGGAAGTCAACATCATGTTTTGAGCAATCGGTATTTTCTCTTTATCAAGAAAACATTGTATAAGTAACAGCTTTTGTAGTGATCCATATGAGATCAGTAAAGGTCAAATGTGACATAAAACTCAAGAGGCATTAAAAGGATGCTCAAATTTTATTGGTAAAAAAAAAACTGAAATTGATTGTAATTGTTGTCAACTAATTTTCGCCATATAACAAATAAAGGAACTTAAGCTGCACTTCTAACTTTTAGAAAGCAATAAGATGGTCCTTGTTGCTGAAAGTTCTAAAATAACAACCGGAAACACTGAACTCTCTAATGCTGCACATTTAGTGGGTTCGCTGAAACCTCTATTGTACTCACAATGTCCATGCATGTACAGTAGTGAATGGTTTCCACAATTTCCCTTGACTCTCTTAACACTCGATGACTCGATGAATGACTTTATTGGCTCCTTTGAATTGTGAAGGATCCTATTGCAATGGACAATCTGGGCTAATTTGAGTAAAACATGTGGATTATTTACAATTTAGGATTTTTTTTTTATCAAAGACACAAATTCCAAATAATTTATAGCTCTCAAATCAGAATAACATTGACAATAGTAAACAATTGTAAATAGTGACCGTCTTTCCATCTATAAATGACATAAAGTGCCACGTTCCTGAAAATATAAAAATATACTCTTCAACTTGTTTAGTACGTTATATAAAGCCTAAATAAACATTTCTGAATACATTAAGGGTGTTGTCCAAAAATAGCTTTAAGGCCTTTGATCCTCTCATACCCTCTTCTGTGTGGTTAGGGCACATGCCATCCACCGAAGCAGGCCTAAACCACGCTGGAAGGCCTTGTGTAAGCAGAGGCCACGATGTGAAATTCCATGTCTCTGCTGTTCATTGGAACGCTCGATATATCTGAACCTGATTGCACCTCTATGGAGTTCCAATGAGGCTTACATGGTTTTGTTAAAAGTTGAGGGCCCTCTGCAAAGCAAACAATGAATATGGTTGGGATGGAAAACGCCGTTCAAACTGACAAGTTGGTTGCTTAAAATAGTATGAGAGTATTTTCTGCCTCTGTGGTTCTTGGTGTAACAAAGGCTCTGGGCCCAGGGGGAGAACATGTCCATGAGAGATTTGTCAGGACAGCACCACCATCCAACTTTCTGATGTTCCATGGAATAGAAAAAGAATGTGACTAAGCAAGTGCAAAAGAAAAAAAATAACTTATCTATAGCTTAATAAGCCACTGATAGTCTGAAGAAGGTTTAAAAAAATCAGCAGAGGAGGAGCTAAATATTTTTGCTCAGTGGCTATGAATGCATTTCCACGACTAAAAATAGCCTCTTCAGAGCTTGAAGGGTGTCAGTGGTAACTGAAGATCATTAAAGAGAAAACAATTTAAAAAGCAATTGTCTTGCTATCTGTCCTATAAGACCTTAAGTTTGAAAGATATTTTACATAAATAAGTTTGTTTATTTTCAGTGTTCAAACAGAATACAGTGTGAACGTACAGTTAAACATGTTCCACTGCCATCATTCGATATTCAGCAGAATCCACTAGAGCTTCAAGACGCTGTTGTCCTTTTCATGGCAGTGGGAAGAACGCTGCTCTTCTAGCGTTTCCAGTTAGGTTGTTTTCAAAAGTCCTTCTCGAGATCCAACGATGGTTTCTCTTCTTTTGGAAGGCTTTAACTTAGTCTTTTCAAGATGTGTAGATGTTTATCGTCCTCATTTTGCTTTTGCTGAATGTCAAATCCTTTCCTCTGGGACATGTTTGTAGAGTACGATATACTTAATGTTCATTTTTTCCCAAATTCTACCACTTATTTTCTGTCTATTTCTTGTAAGAATTCCAAAAAGGATGTCAGAATGTGCAAAATGTTGAATAAATACTTCCAAGTCCTTCACTTTAAACTCCATGTCCAATTTTGTCTTATCCCCTTACCTTTGTCCTTGGTCTTTCTTTCTCAACTTGCTGATTTCCTACTTG
Organism: Gymnapogon annona; assembly: GCA_029814585.1. NCBI lineage: Eukaryota > Metazoa > Chordata > Actinopteri > Kurtiformes > Apogonidae > Gymnapogon > Gymnapogon annona. The sequence continues at coordinate 22,150,315 of JAPTHA010000005.1, read as the reverse complement.
CATGTGAAAACTTCTGATTTCTCACTGCAGGTGTTGCACTTGACAAAACAGCACCAGTGAAACTTGCAGTTGCACTGCCAGACCCGCGTGTAGTGGTGTGTGTTGTATCCCCGGCCGCAGCACATCACGTTGCAGCCATCCGTGTAGGTGGAGGTGCCATTGCACAGCCTGCCTCGCGTCCCTGTGCTCCCTGTGCTTGTGTCCTCTTCACAGTAGTTAGGCGAGCGCTCAAGGAACACTAGGTCTGTATCCGTAGGCTTCTGGTAGCCCCGAGCCAATTTGAGCCGCAGGAAGGAGGGTTGGCGGAGTCGCGAGGCCCGCACCGGCTCCACTTGAACTGCTTCACTGTAACGTTCCTTCAACAGGTAACCTATCTCCCTGAACTTTGGCAGGGTGATCCAGCAGGTCTTAGTCGTACAGGAGCCAGACACGCCGTGACACTTGCACTCCAGCTTCATCCTCTCCTCCAGGATCTGATCACACGGAGAACAAAGGTTAGGTCTGTTTAAATGTATACAATTAACCGCTACAAATCACCAGTGTGTAAATGATCGGTGTAAGATTGTACTGTACGTCCATTGCTTAATACAGGAAAGGTAAATGGAAATCGTAAAGCCTTCAAGTGCTCGGTGGTGAGCTGGGTTTTCTGCGGACACTTCAACTTTCAGCACTCTGACCAGTATGCCAAATTTGTGTCAAAAACCTGGGGAAAATAACTCAAAGCCCAAAACTGTAGTCTCTAATTAGCTTTACCTTTCTTCAGACCACATAATAGCGTGACAGCCGGAGAAAACTGACCAGGGCTTTTGTGCAACCATACATATATAGAATTACAATGTGGTTTGAGTCCCATTTATATTAGAATGTCATACAAATATTTTCAGATGGCTTAAGCTGACAGGTAACGTTTGCCCCTTCTTGACTGTTTTGCGACTTGGCTTGATGTCAGTCATTCAGACTCTTTGATTGTAACACTAATGGCTGAGTAACTCGGCTCCTATTTACAGCATCTTGTAAGTTATTTATTCAGCGCATTAATTTTAGATTTTTTCCCATCCCAACATGGCAGGAAATCAACACGTTTGAGAGGAGGTTACTTTTGACTATGGTTAGTCCAGTGTGTGCGCCGGTGCAGAAGTGTAACTGCTGAGAAAGGAAGAGAGAGAGACGTGCAATAATATCCGGTGTCCAGACATAATGCTTTTTAATTCAGTGAATGGATTGTCCAGCTATGGCTCTATTCCATTTGGCAGCTGCGTGTGCCCAGTTCTATTCTGTCACACATACCAGTCATTCACGGAGTTGCACTTGCATCCAAGCACTCTGGTGTTGGACAGCTTTGTTAAGTTCTTACACTTGTACAAGTACGAGCTGCTTTTAAGATGATTTGAGTTAAGACATTTCTTAATCTCTATCCCATTACACTTAGTCAGTAACATGTTGATTGGTTTTGCTCCAGTTACCTTTCTCCCGGCCTCATTATTGTGCAGGTTCATCAGCCGGCGTGCATTTTTCTTGATCTCACGTGCGTCTACAAAGCGCCGGGAGAACTCCACGCCGTACTTAACATCAGCCGAGCAGCCTCCCCACTTCCAGCCCTCCTCTTGGTCATGGTAGCCCTGTTTCTCGCGGTCACAGCCACACTGGCTCAGGTTGCCTTGACTACAAGCTGCTGTGACTGCGTGTGCAACTCCAGCTGCAGTGATGGCATACGTGAAGGCTGCCTCCCTGCTGCCTAAAAATAGAATAAAGAACAGTTTAAATTTGATTGTTTCAAGTGAAAGGAAGAGTAGATGCATGGATGTTAACACTTATTTTTTCCCTCGTACTCACACCACTGTAAGCATGGAAGAACTACATACTGATCTTAGTGGTAATTGTATGTATACAAAAGTTTTGAATCTAAACCTTACTACTCTGTATGAAGGTTAAGATAGCCACCAAATAATTACTGAATTGGAAATTAGTATTGAGATGATTTCTTTTATTGTTTCATGCTTGTAGGTATTTATTCATGACAACATTACTATTGGCTCCCCTATTTCAGCTGTTGAGGAGACTTCAGCTTCTGTGATTATATTGACAATAAAGAGCATCTGTGGTCAGGCAGTAATTTTGTAGTTGAGTGTTTCTCCGCCTCAGACGTCTGTCACAAGAACAATCAGAAATTCAGGATGCATAGGTGACATCTACTGGCTGACTGGAGGAGCTTTTTATAGACCTGTGGAGTTGCTTGGCCTTATTGTTTTACATCAATGGAATTTCTCACACAGCTTAAGTGTCGTTTTGTGTCCGTCTTAGGCGGTCCGCATTATTATAGCAAATGATACTGTTGCGTTGCATGTTAAAATAATCTGCGGCCAGGCTTGACTGAGATGTGCCCATTTCCAAGTTTTTGTATGTCACCATTTGAACTTCAGAATAAACACATTTATATTTATGGCGTGGAGAAGAAATGAATTTATTGGCGCTACAGACGGTCTGTGTAATAGAATATCCTCCCTCTCCAATCAGGATAATGCTGGGCCTTCATTCTTCTCAACAGCCCAAAGTATTAATGCATGGCGTCTCTGGGAGAGGCGATTCTAATGGCTCCCTTCCAACCTGACAAACTCACTCGGAGAAACCATTGGGCCTGCGGTTGCCCTGGTCCATAACTCATAACAAACTCTGAAGTCTTCTCTCATCAGGCTAAATCCATGACCCTTCAGATATATTGTATGGTGAGCATTTCAAGGCATCAGGCATGTGCAATAGCCAAACAGCCATCTCCCTGCACTGTGATTTGTTTTGATTGTACGGCAGTGCATGCAGGGTTCCATTGTTGCCATCCAGTTGCTGTAGCTGACTTCAATTAGTGGTTAGCATGAATCTCTCTGGTCTTTCTCATTGCCTAATGAGTTGACAGACCCAGCAGGTCAATCAAATGAAGTGGTATGGGTGGTACGTTTGCCACATGAGAGGGGGTACAACTCTGGCTCCCATTTCCATTTTCAGAAATGTCAAAAGTGGACAAATAACAAACAGCAAACCCTATTACCTGACAGACTCCCAACAAAGATTAAATATAATTGGAGAGGCTAAATGTTTTCCACACCCTAAGTCTAATTATTTTTATACATCAATAAGGACATTTATTCTTTCAAAAAGCTCTTACTGCTGTGACTGTCCTCGACAAAACAGAGTCCAAATTGTCTCTCGTAGCTCATTTACACACCACAAGAGAATATAGACATTTCCTCTGACAAAAGAAATAAAGGGATCCAGACATCTGTCTGCCTTTCTCCCATGTAGAAGAAAGTGATTGCTCCCAGAGCTGCTAGATTAAACATGGATCCAAACCCACAGCAAGACCGCAACAAAACATCTCGGACTGAAATACAATTTATATAAGAGGTTAGCATTAGAAGCAAACAGGCTTCTGTGAGAATGAAACTGGGAAGAATGTTGGCCAAGTCCAGAAATATGTGTAAGTTTATAGATTTTATAGATTTGGTATGAATGCTCTAGGAAGATGGCACACCCTGATAAGTATTAGATCATGCTTCACATTCACTTGACGGTCGTTCTGTCGTGACAAAGTGTGTGTTGCAAGTGCGGTTTCACACTAGCCCTGTGATTCAGGGTTCAGCTTTTCTTGTTAACAGTCTAAATGTGGCAGACTTCATAGCGGTTGCCTCTTTACAGTAAATGTTTTGACGCCTATTTCAAAGACACTTTATTGAATCAACCTACAGTTGCAGCGCTTTGCCTTTTCACTGACCATCATCTGCCAAAATCCTGCAGTCAAGTGACTGAGCTGAATAGCGTCTGACTCGTGCTTGTTCATACTTGTACATGGAACATTTCTTTAAAAAAAAATTAGACTATATGCATCATTTAACTTGTATAAATTTCTGCAGCTCGGATCACACATGAACCACAAAAATAGTTGAACTCATTCCATCCAGTTAAGGTGGACCTGACCAACTGTTCTGAAACATCTGTATGTAGTAGTCCACTATATACTACTAAAAGACCTACTGCTAAAAGGTGGTTGCACATCATCACAATCTGTCTCAAATGCAACCTTGTGTGTCCTGTAGAACAACACCATCTCACCCTTCCTTCCATTCTGCACCTCAGTCTGGTGTGCCTCTTTCCTTCTGTCTATTCTACCGCTGAAAATGGTTAAGACGGCTAATAGATGATGGAGCACCTCAGGTTTGATAACACAAGCCAAAATAACCAGATGCAAACAGACTGACCTACTCTCAACTCTTGTCCAAAGACAGTCCTCTCCCCCAGAGCCGAGCAGTTCCACCGGCCATAACGGAACTGGTACTGACACTCGTTGATGCCCAACTGGGCGCCTTCACCGATGACAATGATGGCATCAGGCCGACTCTGACAGAGGGCTCGCTGACGAGGAGCCAGTCCTGGTATCTTGTTGCAGATGATGTTTGCACCCAGAGCTACCACAGAGGACAGAGCCCTAGAAGAAGTCAGACAGGTATCAGTAAGACATTGACCCAGGAGAGGTAACGAGAAAACGTGTACAGCCGTGGAGCATGCACTTTTCAACCAAGTTTGTCGTAAACTATGTGCACGGGTCACCTTTAGTTACACTTGTCCATTTGTGTTTTTGACATTTTTTTAATGAACAGGACAAATTATTAGCAGTTTTCCAAATAATTCTGTGATAGACACTATATTCAATGGGAAAAGAAAGAAAACTAAAAATTATTTATAGAGTGGGTCTAAATCAGTACATTAAGCCTGTGTTTCTCTCTGTTGCAGAAAAAGGAACGACCACATCTCTTTTAAGGTTTTCAGGACCTGCCCTTGTTATGAATGACAAGCATGAATGGAGCAGCAATCACTCACTTTGTGAGGGCCTGGATCTTTTAATGCCACAAGAGAGAGCTCATTACATTGGCTTGCGCCGACAGGCAGCACACTAAGTAGTGCAATATATTCTTTTCCATATGCTGCTTTCATATTACAGCTCTTGTTTGACGAGGTGCTCCTATGACAAAGTGGTTCTGGTGTAATGTGTAAATCCATCAGAGCAGGTTATCTCATCAGTTGTGCACGTATTAGAACAAGTAAAAATCAGGTAGATTAAATCTTGGCCCCATTCACTCGAGTCTCTGGGAGGGGGGGGGCGCCGCACATGTTCCGTTGCCCGTGATTCCATTGTGGAATAAAAGAAAATAATTAAACGACAGAAGTCACGTATTTCCTGACCACTTTCGTAAAACTCATTATTAAGTGGAAGTTTCTAGTCATTTTTTTTTCATTTCCAGAGTCATAGAATTGGCATCTCGAACATATTGTTTGTTTGTTTTTTTTTAAAGATGCTGTTCATTTAATAACTTTAAAATCTGATTAATAAATAAATCCCACTGTAATATGCCCTTTCCACACCTGCACCTGCCAGTTACCATGACTGTCCGTTTCGCCGACCTGTAAACCTGGTGCGTAAAGTGCGCACAACCAACTGGGCTTTTCGGTGGCATTAGCCTCGGTCTCTAATGATGAAATTGAGTAAGGTTTAAGAAACCTACAGGTAGCTACCGCTGGTGAGGATGAGGAAGATCTGCGGGTAGTAGACGGAAAGCAGCGCACTGCGAGATGAGATGATGAGCATGGTTGCGCATTGAACACAACTTTTTCTGCTCTCTTGCTGTTTGAAAAGATGGAAGTAGGGTATGGAGGATGGGCCGTGAGTAAATAGATCCTTTTATATCTGAAGACCGGGAGTTCAACGCAGTAGTATCGTCTCTTTTATCCGCCACTGAGCGATGGTGCGTTGGGCTAGTGGCGCGCTGCGGCTGCTCCGAGCTCCGCTGTCCATGTGCTGCAGATGAGAGGCTGCATCCCACCGCCGAAGTGCGCTCTGCCACCTGGGCAGAGTGAGGACTGGGTGGGAAAGAGAGAGAGAGAGAGAGGGGTGGGGGCAGTTGGGGGTTCCGGCTGTCAGATACGTGCCGCTCACGTCTCTAAAAGCCCCTGAGATGAGGCTGGACCCCGCATCCCGACGTGTCCCCACCCCTAACGCTTAGCCCCGCATCCCTCTCTCTCTCTCTCTCGCATCCCTCTCTCTCTCTCTCTGTCTCTCTCTCTCCACATTTCGAGTCGTAAAATGAACACTACCGTTGAATGTCATGTAAGTACTATTATACTGAAGTATTTTCCCATTGTACCCATGCAGTCAGCCACAGCCCCCCCCCCCCACCCTCCAGCCCCGTGCAGTCTCCTCACTGATACCCCTTTTGTTAACCACCTTTAACTTTACCACAGAACAACACTGCATGCACAGCCTTACAGAAACAAGTATAACGACAGTGTTTTTAAGACTAAAATAACGGTACGGGACTTGCACCTGTAGATTTGTCATTTTATGTATTTATTCCTTTCTATTCAGGTTTTGAAACATTTAGGATTTGCACAACATAAAAAGGAGGTTCTGGAATCTCTGGCATATACCATGTGCTGCATATTGTGTGATCCTGTGCAGGCACCAGTCATCTGCTGGGAGGTTAAAGGTCTGTACCGCTGGGCTTTCATTGTTGTGCTCAGTGTCCCTTCGGTGGATGCTTCAAAACTGCAGCTGATGTTTGTTGTAGTGCTGGGCTGCTTGTATCTCAATACGCCCTCATGTGGTAGCATCAAAGAAGATGTCATTCTACCAACATGAGCAGTTCAACAGTGACGTTTAGCGCAGTTTCTCCATACATGCTGAGGTGGATTTCAAAAGACTGGTTAAAAGCACGATTAAGAAAGAATAAATCAACAATAATTAAAGAGTGAACGTAAGAAAACAATTCACACACTAAAACTTGTCTTTGAAGGGCCTTGGATCCGATAATCCGATTGGAATCTGGTGGATAAATACTCAACATATTGCACAACACAAGAAGAATGTGTGCTGTCCTTTACCTTTTAAAGATGAGCCATGTAAACAGTGCTGTGTTTGCTGAGGAACTTTAAAGTGAGTAAAAAAAAAACAAAAAACCCAGAACAATTAGTGGGGATGGTCACGTTGAAGACCACTGCACCTTCAAAGCTTTTTATAGGTCTGCTTCACAGAGGGGACAAAGTGCATATTTTCTTCACTTGTTGACATTTTGGAGACTGAAAATTGAGTGAGACATTCCAGGACTTAGTTGAACTGAACGAATAACCACAGGAAGATAATATGAATAAATTTGTTCCAAAATGACACATCAATCATGTGAACAAAAGGGAGACTCTCGGAGAGAATTATTATTGAGGGCAGTGTTGTGGGACTGAACCTTTTAATTTAAATTCTCAGCAGCTGCCAGTGGAGCATTTGGAGAGATAGCAGTGATTTGGCATATGAGAGAATAGAATACCTTTCATTCTTGGCTGTTGTAATATGGGTTAGGGTTAGGGCCCTCGTGCCCATTCAGACTATTAAACCATAGCTCCAGTCACACACACATTCTCCTGTAAACCATGAGAGGCAGCCCTGCCGTTAAATATGATCATCTTGGCTGTTGCACTCAGGATGACGCTCAAACTCTGCTCCAGCTGCCATTCCAGTGGACAACTCACAGATAATGCCTCTGGCACATGGTCAGCGGAGGCCAGACCTGTGTGTGTGTGTGTGTGTGTGTGTGTGTGTGTGTGTGTGTGTGAGAGAGTCTGCTGCATGCTTCTCTCTGTCACTCCCTCTCCCACTGTCTTTTTGTCCAAATAATTCTCCTGACCACAATTTCCAAAGCCAAGATAGCACTTAAGCAGCGTGCACTCACTGTCTTGGCGCCCGCTCAGCGATATCTGTTTCTTTTCATATTTCTGTGTGAAGATGAGGTGAGGAGAGAGACAACAGAGGTTTTGGGTCTGCATTGAAATTCTTCTCTGGCCGCTGAACATGACATCAAATCAGTGATGACAGACGGCTGTAAAACTACAATCTACAACCCATGCCGGAGCACATGTCAACATTTTGACTGGAAAAAAAAAGGGGATTTGATAGTGTAGTATGGGGACATGTCTGGACAGGGTTTCAGCACGTTGTCATGGTGAGTGACAGCAGTGGAGACAGGCAGCGAGAGAAAGGAGCTGTGACACAGCAGGGCCTCAGGCTGCACGGAAACCTGGACGCTCACATTCATAACGCTGTCCTCTTATGCCTCTGTAGGTTTTCAGGCTTATCTCGTCAAATAAACAACCTCAGCTTGTCACTTATTATGAGTGACCTCTGTTTTTGCAGCATCCGTCAGACATGAAAGATGTCAAAGGTGATGATTTAGAACAATTACATTTACTCTTGACATATTTTTTGAAACATTACCGCTCCAACAAACTGAGGTTATACAAATGGTCACCAATCCATATTATGCTCATTCACGCTCATGTTATACGCACTGTTTGATCTCTGCAAAGTAATTTGGCTTTTAGTCTGAGTAAAATAGATGGTAAATGGACTGCATTTATATAGCGCCTTTCTACACATATGTGACAAAGCGCAATAACAAGTTAGTGTAACTATCAATTATAATAAAAGACAAAAGTCACTTTCGTCTGAGGGATCTTGTGTGCTGCTGATACACCCCATCCCCCCCACTCCTGCACACACACACACACACACACACACCATAAGTGAGAACTGCTAATGAAAAATCAGTAGACCGAACTAACTACAAGAGACAAACTACATATATCAGCCCGGTACAGATACAGGTTCCTCATTAAGTGACGCACAGGATAATGTGTTGTGCGAAGTTCAGACCGGCCTATGTGTGCATTAATGCGCTCTGATAGTTTTGTTTTTTGGGCCTTTGGAGTCTCATTTGTCATGTTCTAGTTCATGTGCGTGCCTTTCATCCACTAAGACACCCTGATGGGTTTCATTTGCTCCAGGCCAGACAAGTGCCTATTCACAGTGTTGGCACACAGCATCCATGCAGTTTTCAAGCTTTACCGCGACGTCAGAAGCATTGTTTAGATTGTAATATGGTAAGACAAACACATGGGGCTTATATGTTTAATGGGGTAGAATGCATGCTGGAATGCAGAACAAGCCTGAGTGTGGTCGGGGAAATAAATATCTCCCTCTTCCTCTGTCAGGGGATTATAAAGTGTTACAGATCAAAAACCAAACTATCCCAGGGGTGAGCATCCAGATAGTATTCATGATACAGCTAAGAGAAACTACTTTGTAATAAAATTTAATTTACACTCTTCAGAGCATCCTTGACACACAAAAAGCTGACAGGGGAAATTGTTTCCATGTTGAGGAACAACAATGCAATTCCACTTCTGAACAATTATTGTCGCAAGCAGCATCTTGAACCTTTTTGAAAGCAGATGAAGGGAGGGAGGACCATATTTTTAACAATGTCACGAGGAACATAAATGTCTCCAAAAATTATTTCTTTCATGTATGCACGATTTATATTTTTGGTGCAAGAGTACAGATTTGGAAATGTAAACATGTTGCAGATGTTGGGGAAACGGATGCACAATGTCACCAGAAAGGCCTTTGGAAACTAAACCCTGAGTAATGACACTAACGCGACTCAAAGACCTGCTGATTTCATGAGCGTGTCGGATAGTAACATGTATTACAACACGAACTCAAACCACTGCTTGTCATTCTGATTGGAGTTTAACAGTTCTGGACGTCCTGAACTATCAAAGCTTAAACATGTTCTATTACAGTAACCTTTTATAGCTGCTCCTTATTCAGAACAGTTAGTACTTGTAGTTACAGTTGCAGATTGGCATAAATTCAGTTTGCACTCAACTCCCCTCTGGAATAGAATGGAAGAATGTCCATCTTTCTTTTTTTGAGTTTATTTATATAGCACATTTAATGTACAAGACTATTCAAAGTGCTTCGCATAAAACATTAAAAACACTGCGACAGGGTGAAGCAATAAAAAATATAGGCATGAAAAGAGAGGGAAAAAAGATAAATGGATTAAACGGGTAAAAACTGGTAAAACGGAGAATAAAAACAGATATTAACTTTTAAACTTGAAAGAAGCAGTGCGGATCTGAAACTCTGAATAACTCTATTCAAATGCAGCTGAGGACAGAGAGTTGGAGTGTTTCAGCTGATCTGAGGCTTTCTGTGAGTTTGTTCCAGACATGAATTTGGTCAGGGCTTTGTTGTCTGAGGAGCCCAGGTGTGTGTTGGTGTGTTGGTCCGCTGCTCTGACTGCAGAGGGAGACAGAGGACCAGAAAAGCTCCACTCACGTCAGTCCTCTCGAGTCTGGGTCGAGATGTCCTTTCACGCCAACTTTGTCTTGCTCGGCGTTACAAAAGATGCCCCAACGTTCCTTATTGCAACAATGAACAATAATAATGATAATGATGACGGCATCCTAAATTGTTTTACAGATGTTTTACGTTTTTTCTAGAGTTGTGTTCAGGATTAAAATAGTCAAAATGTGAAGAAATAGTCCATGTTAAGGATTTCCCTGTCCCTCTTTTGTCTTTATTCCAGATTCTACATGTCTGGATAAAATATTTACTCTGCAGCCTGAGGTGAGGTAAACATTATTGCACTGCATTGCAGTTTCGGTGCAGTAGTAAAAAGGATAAAGTGAGTCGTTTTAAGATCCTCAAGGGGGCACTTTGCTCCTGAGTTTCAAAGTACAGGAGTCAAATCTGTACAACATCCTGTTGATCCTACCACCACGCCAATAGTTCCACCATCTTGCTTCCTATCATCAAAGTTACTAAATTCAACTGTCGACATTCGTACATGTAAGCCTGGACCGTGGTATTTCCATCTGAGAATGTTTAGTCTTTTGCAGAATGTTATATCAGAGGATGATTGTTCCCCTCATCCCCAGATAGATATAAAAAAATATGAACTTTATGAACAACACTGACATATTAATAACACCACCATCTGGTTTAATTCTGGTTCAGAGGAAATCACATGGAATTGGCAACACACACACACACACACACACACACACCCCTACTGACTTGGATTTTAAGTCCCGTCAGTGTATTTGCTATAAGATAGAAGCATTTGAAAATTATTCATAACTGACAATGAAGGTCCATATCCATCAGATCCATCTATACATTCTCAACATGTCTAATTAACATAGGTCATTCAAATGCAATTTCATTTACCATATTTTCTTCTTCTTTCTTCTTCTTTCGGCTTTTCCCTTCAGGGGTCGCCATAGCGAATCACTTGCCTCCATCTAACCCTATCCTCTACTCTCACACCAACCACCTTCATATCCTCTTTCACTACGTCCATAAACCTCCTCTTTGGTCTTTTTGGTCTTTCTATCAAATTATCCTAACTGGATTTTAATACCACATAAGCAATAATAATAATACTAATAATAAATCGGCCACCCTCACCAAATAGTTCCAATCTCAAAGGAACTTCCAGATAAAATAAAAATTAAAAATACATCGCATTCTTTGCCAGCATCTTGAAGGTAGTTATCTTTTAACAAATAGATTTTTTAAAATAACTAAAAAAAAAATAAAATTATTCAGTTTTATATTTTTTCCTCAAAATTACACAAGCTGAGGAAATGGTTAAGAGCTGTTATGTCACTAGTGCTTAGTGTGTTAAAGATGGGAAAATAAACATGTACCCATTAGTCTTAAAAAAGATGGATAATTCTGAAATATCTTGTAATTGTTTAATTATTCTTTCATATCAGATTATAGTTTCAGTGCAACTGGTTTGGTTCAATTTGAGTTGACTATTTGATCTGTTAGTCAACCATATGTGAATAAATATTGCATTGGGGCTTTGAGAATCAAGCATGTGTTACACTCCAGTAACTTTCTATTCCCTTGTAAATTTTTGGCTCTCAATGGGTTGGGCCATAATGTTGAAATACACCAAAAAAATCACTCCCACACTCTCCTCATTCATATTCACACACACACACACACACACACACACACACACACACACACACACACACACACACACACACACACACACACA
>JAPTHA010000005.1:22125190-22138261 GCA_029814585.1 Gymnapogon annona | reverse complement strand
ACACACACACACACACACACACACACACACACACACACACACACACACACACACACACACACACACACACAAACAGCATGGAGGAAAAAATACGCACAAGTGGATATAACCACAACCTCTTAATCGGTGTTAGCAGGCACTAATAGCTCAAATCACAAAAAATTCCAAACAAAACAATACAAGGAAAAAAAACAACTATGTACGAGTCTCATATTGTTAGTGCTGACCTTGCTGATTGAGTTTGCATCCAATCACATGGGTCAAGGCTGAGGTCAGTCCCACGGATCATTTAGCTTAATGGTTATTTCCTGTCTGCTTGAATGTGCTTGAATGTACATTCATAGGAAAACATAAGATGTTGTGTAGCGTCCAACCGTATTATTTACAGGACATGCTGCAGTGGTGAGAAAAGGACTAGAACGTGTTAAGCCAAAGAAAGAAAACACGGGGAGAGAAGAAAGCAGAGAGCGGTGCAAGGAGGGAAAGATTAATACCAAGAAGCTGGCAGAATAAAAAAACAAAAAAAAAACATGGTGACAAAAAGGAAGAGAGGGAGCTTGGCTAATTTTGCGGCCTGTCTGTGTCACTAGCACCCTGTTGGGACGACAGATGTGCAGATGATGTCATGAAGAAAGGCGATAGGGCGGGAGGGTGGAGCCATTGTAGCGCGGGAGGACAGTGGACAGGCGGAGCTTCGACCAGAGAGAGGGAAGGGGAGAGTTAAGGGAGGGAGGGAGGGAGGGAGCTGGACTGTAGCAATCCTTGCCCTACAGCCACGCAATTATCAACTTTTCATCACACGTGTCTCAGTATAGTTTTGGGATCAAAAGTGCTTTTCAAAATAAGATGCCGACGCTCTGTGTACAGCTCTACCCCTTTTGGAGAAAATGTTTGTATGGGTATGAGATTGACTTTTTACATTTGCAGCGCTGCCCTCATTTTACCGTGTAGAGGCAACAAATGTGCTGAACTGGTGATTTTCGTCGCACAGAGCGCTCACAAAGTGTAGCCTCTCCAAACCACGCAGGCCATTTGAGCTATAATTTACTTAGTGCAGTCATCGCAGAAGTTTACCCTCCCATCCCCTGACGAGCCACAGCATAAGAACTCAATTGTTCTCATGGTCTGCAGTGACAATGGCTGTTTGTGGTCATCCAGAGAAAAAGAAATTGAGAAAGAGAAAGGGATTGAAGAGGGGAGAAAGTAGAACCATATGATCCAGTAATTTGTACTGTTCAGTGCTAAAGATATAGTCAGTGTCAAGCTCAAAGTGGGGGGTCTGGGTGACCGCTGAGCCATGCTGGGATCGCCTCAAGGACACAGTTTTCCTAACAATACACCCTGCATCCAACACGCTTTAACCCGTGCAACTTGTATCTGTTAAAGCTGTGCGATCGACTTTAGCTAGTTTGCATCGCGGGCATGAGCTTCCCAGCCTCCTCAGCCCCCCACCTGCAGCCTTTCAGGCCGATTGTGCTGGCATGGCAGAGGGAGAAATTGAATGAATTAGGCAGTCGGATGTTGCCTAATGGTCGCACTGCACAAATGCAGCCATTCCTGGCATTGTCATGCGTTTGAGAGAGACTGAGAGGGATTGTACTCTTTGGCCAACGCAGGAAAGCAGCTAATAAGTGAGACAACCTGTGGGAATCAGCCCAAACCAGCGGAGGACTGAGGCAGTTTTTCCCCCTCAGTGTTTGTGTTAGTGGTGCTTTTTGCTCTGCTTTTAAACATAACTGATGTGTATGAAGACCAACCGTCCAGTCTTTGACCCGTTGGTTCAGGGTAACCGGTAGATCCCGTTCTTGTAAAATATATGAACTCCCTCACACACAATGTGGACACACAGTGCAGCTTTTGACACAAGATAAGACTTTGATAAAAGCGTCGGCCTAGAGTTACAGATGGCAGCTGCAGCCAACTGTTCCTGCCCTCTCTCATGGGGAAGTGGCTTTGACCTAAGCTTAAGGACACCCTCGGCCCTCTGGGTAATCATTGACCTGTTACCTGTGGCAACCAAGCCATAACATACTGTACGATCACTCGACTGCTGATGACGCCGACACAGGTGCACAGACACACTGGGATGCATACATGCCTGCGCCCTTGGAACTGACGCTCTGTTTCATAACTGTTAGATTCGACAGATGTTACACTGAAGGTACAAGCCTTTAAGGACACGTACTCTCCTCAGCCCTGGATAAAGCCCTGGATAAAGCTCTTATCTCTCCGTTTTTAATTATATATACTTCTGTGAAAACATGCATGCTCAGCCAACCTACACTGTCTAAACAAAAGTTTAATAAAAAAAAAAAAAAAAAGGACTGAGTGCATTCCAACCGCAAAGAGTGCAAATAAGGGCTCCGAGGCAAGATGTGCTGCCTTCATGCACTGCAGCAGCCGAGTCCTGCTTAGCAGTTTATCCATCTTCAAGTATTAGTAGCATATAGAATACGCACAGAACTAATCTTCTTTTCATCAAACTAGTTCCGATTATGAAAGAGAAAAGGTCAGCGTCCCAGGTTATCAGGTCTGAGTGGTTAGATCGATGGTGTCTTTTTGTGGGGCTGGGTGGGGCGTGGCACTGCACTGCAGCAAGTTCGTGAGGATCAGGACGGGTACCATCAAGACGAGGGAGAAGCAAGAGGCTTAGGCAGTGGTGGGGGTGGGGGGATGAGGGTGAAAGCAGTTTGGCCCTTGCTTTTCTTTAGGCGCCGCCCTTTCTTTTTTTTTTCCACACCTCCCCTATCCCACCTCCTCACTTCCTCAAACTTGCTCCTTCCTCCTGTCTAGCTGCAGTCTTTTGGTGCTCCATGCAAAATGGTCTGTCTGAGAGCAGTGGCTTGAAATAAAACTAAGCGCGGCCTCGGGTGGCGGAGAATGCTAGCTTTGTCTCTGCTGCCATCCGCACTGTCTGGAGGCATGGCAAGAGAGAGCTCAAAGATCTGGTCTAATTGCAAATTAACAGTGCCGAATGGAATGCCCTGGTCACCTCCACCACATGGATTCCTCTCCTCTCTTCCTACTTCCTCCTCCTCTCTCTTATTTTCTCCTCTCCTCCTCCTCTGTCCTCCCCTCCTCTTCTCCTCCCCTCTCTCATTTTCTCCTCTCCTCTCCTCCTCTCTCCTCTTCTTCTCTCCTCCTCCTCTCCCCTCTCATCCTCCTCTCTTCTCCTCACTGTTTATATAAAAATGTAAAATATAAGCTTATGATACATTCTTATTTATTATTCTTATTGATATGGATGCATTTATGTACATTTACAATAAATTTAAACATAGATGAGTGATCAGTGCTCAAGTCCAGATATAAGGTTTGAGATAACGAGTGCTGAATACTACTACATTTACTTCAATAAATAATATATTATACAATAATACATTCAGTGTAGCATCGACCCCCCTGCAATTTTAAAATTTATAATATTCACCATAATGCCTTCAAAAATGATAAAGTTCTGTCTGCAAATGACAAAGAACAGGTCTGTGTGATATGTTGTGCTGCCCCATTTTTTCAGTTTATTAATTTACCGATATAAAAAATAGCTAACAAAATCAACCGATATAAAAAATAACTAACAAAATCAATGCAGATCTGAAAATGTTGTTAAAATCAAAGAAATGACTACATTAAAAATGAGGTTATAATTTTTTTTAAAGGAAACCACATTAAAAGTAAAAAACAAGAAGCTTAATCCAGTTTCAGACTCCATGCTTCAGTGTGATATCTGTATACATCACTATTTGCACAACATTAATATAAATTTTGAAATGCAGTTAAATACAATTATGTATAATTTGAAAATACATTTCTAACAGTGCAAATTCAAATTTGGATACATAAATGTCCAATATATATGTTAAAAAAAAGAAAATCTTTGATTAATGATAAGGTAGTAGTAATATTATACTTATTTTGAGACATTTATTAAGAATTCATAACATTTTTATTTTTTAGTATTAAAATGGATGCTATGCACTAGTTTTTCTTTTCTTTTTTTTTTAAATCCAGTGTAACAATGATATGGTAATAAGTGTAAATGGTCTTTTCTGTTTTCTTTTTTAAATAGCGTAGATGTTCAGGGGTTGGTGTGTGTATTTGTCTAAAGTGAAATGAGGAAAACCTTCATTAGTATAAACTTGTACCACACTCTAATCCCTGACCTATACATGCTCAGCCCAGTCCAGCTGTATAGGAACACACACACACACACTTGCTTAATCCTATAGTATCTCTACGCTGATGGATATAGATTTGCTGTACACACAGCACAGTCACTGGGTGCAACTGAATTATCAGTGGTCAATACTGCTCTCTATACATGAGCCTCGGTCGTTGGAGTTTAGTGTTTGTGTGGTGCTGCTGCTCTCACACAAAGCAGCTCACAGCCACTCAAGTACGAGCAGAAAACACACTGTGCACCCCACCGAACAGCAGACCATTTTTGAATCACATTTTCAATATATTTTGTTTCTTTTGAACATTATTGAGACCGGTTGAAATCCTGTATGTTTTTAAAATCACAATATCACAACTAAAATAAGTTTCCTGTAATGACTGAAACCCAACTTTTTTTTAAAGGAAAATAACATTTTCTGAATTTAAACTAACCATAGAGGAGTTTAATACATTACTAAACTCATATATATCTTTATTTTAACTAGTCACTATGTTGCCATGACATTATTTCTTAATAAAGGAGTGCTTTCATAAACATACCACAGATCTGTTTGTTGTTATGGTGTCGAAACTTATCTTTGTAAAACTTATCGATCTGTGCATTTTTTTTTTGTCAATGTAGATGCTTCAAAAACACACTCTACTAATTTTATTATTCCTTCATTGAAAAAAAGTCCAAGTCCAGAGTTTTTCTTTGGACTAATAATGCAGTATTGTGTGTTTATTAAAGATACCTCCAGTACACAGTACTGTTAAAAGTACCTCTACGTGAGTTATCCCTATAGTGTGGGAGGTATTTTATACCAGGGGACTTTTTTTTTCCCTGTTAACCTTTGGACTGAGTTGTTGGTTGTATCTCCACAGTATTACCCAGCTGATTAATCGATAAGACGTGTGTGAGGCCAGTCGTAGGACTCAACAAGTCTGGGCTTGTCTTCAATTCACCTGTAGGCTTTGACTGCGCATCCTCCAATGTACAGCTGAGATACACTGACTCCAGCTCATTAACGCAGGCAGACAGGTGTGTAAAAGCTACCTTTTTGCATCTCAAGTGACTAAGAAATGAATGAACTACAAAGATAAACCCATAAGTAGCCCGAGAAATATATGTCTCTGTGTTTTTTGTTTTTTTTTACTGTTACCAGAGCTGTTTGATGTGTTACACATGCAATTACGGCTCACTATTATTATTGAGCATTTATTTTTACACGACTTTAGTAGTTGTGCGAAAATGAATAGACTGCCTCACGTCGAAAACACTGGAGTAAATGTAATTAATACATGAATTAACCAATAAATACATCAAATCAAACAAAAACAAAAGAGGATTTCTTAAAAGGCACATACTCCACTCTTCAAAATATTTTATTGTCGGTGCATTTTTACTTTACCCTTTCATTGGGTTGCAGTTTATAATACCGAGGTATTAGTGGATTATCAGTAAAAAAAAAAAAAAAAAAAAAACGGAACGAAAACGCCTATTTCGTAGGTAGTAGGTAAATGTTAAAAAAAAAAGAAGCTTTTTTCGACCGGTGGTGGGGGGAGGAGGTGGAGGGAGGGAGGCAGCCTTTAATAATCATCTCCACGCTGCCCGCTTTTGCACATATTTCAACGTGATTTGCTTTTTCTTTTTTTTTTTTCTGTCTCCTTTTTGCAGTCATTAAATAAGCAGGGCGACGGTGCAGGCTGCACAGCCGGGTTGGTTGTATAACGGGGCTTCACCTCAGCTGAACCTGACGCATCTGGTTCATCGGCGGCGCAGGACGCACGGCGCAGCCCGTGTGTCCCCGCTGAACCCAGCAGGATGGCCGCGGAGGCGCACGCACGCGGGGGGGGCGAACACACTCCTTCGGCGTCCCCGTGACAGCTCCCGAAGCCCCGTCTAATAACGCAAGGGCATTCTCAACTTGCCCGTCTATCGATATCACCGCGGTGTCGCTTTTTATTGTGTACCGTATTTTTTTTTTTATATTATTTTTTGCGTCCAGACAATAGAAGAAGACGAGCCACCGTCTGGGAAATATAAAGCCCGCGGACTCGGGAGTTGAACCGGGCGCAGAGAGAGAGACCATTTCCAACTTGAACTTCGTCTGTATCGGTGCGTAGTCTGAAATGTACCCTTTGTCTCCCTGGAAGCGAATTTTCGGTTTTACATCTGCGTAAAAAGCGCAGTAATGACGACGTTGTGGTGTTTTTTTTTGGGGTTTTTTTTGCGTAACGCGTGTAGTGATATATTCGGTGATGACCGGTTTGTGTCACTGGATATGAACACCGGGTAAGTTCCCAGTTTGATTTTTTTTTTTAAAAAAACAAAAGCCTAAAATAAAACAACAAACAAAAAAAAGCCCAAGCGCTTGTGGAAACAGATTAATCTTATAACGGGTTAAATCTGAAGGCGAGTCGTAAACATGTTGTGAGCTTTAAGTGTCGGTGAGTCGGTGTCGAGGCTGGAAATTGTCTCATAATGCAAGAAAAGAGGTCGCCTGTTCGTGCCCTAGTTTCCCTCGGCGGAGAGGCATAATCTTCCTCTTTGTTGTCCCCGGCGCAAACGCAGATCGACGGCGGACGCGTCACCGTCAGTCCGCCGGAAAACATCCCGCTTCCCGACCGAGCAATTTGTAAAGATTGGACCGAAATGTGCGTTTAATAAAGCGGCGTCTCCCGAGCTGTGTGAAAGACACCAGAACATATGGCAGAGCTGTGCGGTTTCCCCTGATGTGTCACTGTGGCTTCCCTCAGAGAAGTTTTTGATGAAATTAATTCCTTGAAACGCGAGAGGAGTTAAGTCAGCAGTAGCTGCATGTATTTGAACGCCTCAGAGGCCTGGATGGACTCCCTGCTTGTTTCTCAGGTGCACTGCGAGTTCCTTTTAGAAGAAGAGAAGATGTCTTGAAAAGTCAAAACGTCTGAGGAGTTGTGTGTGTGTGTGTGTGTGTGTGTGTGTGATACTGGGACTATTTGAATGCGTTGAGCCGTGTGTTTGAAGGAGCATACTGCGTAGATAGAAAAGGAACCCCAACAGCATGTAGGTGTGAAACATTTAAGAACTGATGAATATATGTTTATAGAATATTTGCTTTATGGTCCAAATCTATTTGTGTTTTGTCTATGTTAAAGAATCTGATAAATGTGTAAATTTTCTGAAGAGTAATCAATTCCTACACACGTCTGTGTATATTAAAGAATAAATCCATCTGTTATTGTTTAAAAATAATACCCATGACATCTCTGTTTATGCCACATGAAAATTCACCCTTCATTTTTTTCTTCTTTCTTTACTACATATTTTCACCTGTAATGTACCTCCATATGATGTGCTAGGATCAGACGTAGCTTGTCCCAGATCAGTCGCAGATTTACCTACCGCCCCCTCAGAAATAATGCAGAACCAATTCTTAATTTGACTGGGATTTTAACACCAGTCTCCCAACACGACAGGCCGAAGCCTTAATCTGTTGGTCTACAGTTTGACCTATTTGCTCTCCGATCGTCTTGGTACTTTTTGGGATGTTACTTATGCATCTACGCTTCAGGGTTAATTGGGTTAATATGTCAGTTCAGAGAAGGATATCACACATATTGTGCCCCTCTTCCATTTTTCTTGATCCACCACTGCAGGTCATGCCAGAGATATTGTCCATGCCAAAGATAACTATGAGGCTGATTTCACCCACAGTAATGCAGCACACTTGGCACATTGTACTCTGCTTAAGTCAAAAGATTAACAAGTAAAATATACCCACGCCCTGATTTATGTGGTATTCTTGAGGGGTTGTACATCTGTGACATCCTGCACATGTTGCAGTATGTTGCTTTTTTCTTTGTGTGTACTCTCAGGTCTTGGACAGTGGTCTGGGTAAACTCTCGTTCGTGCTGTAGTGTCAGGGAAATTGCTAGGCAGCAGTTTGTTCAAAGAAAAGAGCCACGCCGGCTGACAGAAACTTCTGTATGTCTCCGACCGTGCTCTCGTCCTTTTCCGTGTCTCTATTTTTTCACAGTGGAAAGAGGAACAGATCTGTCATACAGGGACAGCGTGACCTTTTCGCTGTAGTTCGCACATGTGAACAGCCTCTCCAATGTGATATATTATGGCTCCTCATATTGCATGCTTAGAAAGTGCAGGCCCTGTAAACAGGAAAATGCCATTGTGACTTTGAAAAAGTGGAGCAGAATCACAGGTGGCTGTGGGACAATGGACGGGGAGTGTGTCTTCAGTGTGAGTCAGTGGGATGGGAGAAAGCACAAGGCTGCAGAAGGAAAGTTAGACAGATTATGGTCTGGATTATTTTCTGACACCCTATAGCTCTGAGCCTGTTGGGGACGGTACGGACATATGCCAGGACAGCAGCGAGAGAGGCTTGGATTCACCCCAATTTTCTCTCCCTTTGCCTCCAGTGCAGCTCCATCCTCTGTCCCCGCTCCCTCTTCTGCTCCCTCATATCTCACACCATTGATTGAAACCCTAAACGGCAAGATCAGTCCGAGCGCAATCCACCCTTTCTATGAATAGTTGATTCGATGTGATGGCGACGTGGTGTGTTGTTTCTTTAAGGGCATTTCAGGTCAGAGGGCGGGAGGCAGTGGGGACGGTGAGGTGGTAGTGGAGGGTGTGTGTGTGTGTGTGGGGGGGGGGGGGTGTCAACATGCACGGCTGATACTGCAATGTGGCATGTTCTGTTGTCCGTTCCCGTCCAGAAGTGTGTTGACAAGGCACACATAGACTCTGGCCCCTCCCTAATCATGTCAGCTGACATTGTAGCTGCTTTAGTTTCAGTCAATCAATAGTCGATTTTAGTTAATCGGGGAACTTATACTGCACTTTGTTGACCTTCTTAAGCACGTTTCTGTTCTGTTCTGTGCGTCGAAGGCATGTGATCAGGTTCGAACCCTTGCCAGATGGATTATGTCTGTCAACACATAATGTCAGAGTTGTTTTTGTTGCAGACGACCATGAATGTGGACGACCATGAATTGACGGTTTGATTCGCGGTCCGCGTGTTTGCAAGTGTGGCGAGCATTAGCATGCATGCACGTGTGTTGCTTTTGGTGTCCCCACCGAACACCTTTTAAATCTCTGTGCATCTCAGTGCAGGGCATTTAAGTGCTTGACCGAATTTCTCTGGCTGTGAAGAATCCACTAGTGAAGGCCTTCCTCTGTGTGTGTGTGTGTGCGTGTGTGTGTGTGTGTGTGTGTGCGCGTGTTGCTCTGGGTGTTTCCTCCTTGCTTTTCTAACAGGAAGCTGATGTGGAGTTCAGCTGAGGACAAGGAATAGGCCTTTTCTTTCCACCGTGAATCATTTGAGAGGGAGAGAGAGAGAGAGAATCATTTGAGAGAGAAAAGAGAGGGGAGAAAAAAGAAGACCAAGCTGCTGCACTGATTCAACCCGTTGCAATCTGGCCTGCTTCTCTCTCTGTCTCTGTCTCTATGTGTTTCCGTCTTTTATTCTCTCTGCTCTTATTGTCTGTTCTGCTCCCCCCCCCCCCCCACACACACACTCTTTTGTCTTATTTCTACTTCTACTGATGTTGAATAGACAGCAGCGTTCTGGAGGGAATCGGTGGGTTTATGGGGAGTTCATGAGACCTGTAAGAGGGGGGGGGGGGGCGTAGAGAGACGAAAAGCAAATGAAGCACAGCTCTGTGGGGAGCAGCGCAGGTTCTTCCGGTTCAGTTTTAACATACACACAGCAAAAAGGGGCTGCCCGTATTATGTACTTAGGAGGCCAAAGGCACGTTAAACACCCACGCGTGCTGCACAACCAGCGGATGAGATTTAGTGCTGAATTCTGGACATTTGTTTAGCTTTTAGTATGAGATTATATGGAAGGTACAAATTGATCCAAAACTAAAAATAGCTGATAAGTCTGTATGGATGGGAGCGTGAGATACATGGCTGATATATTGAAGTGAATTACCTGCCAAAGCTACGGCACCAGAGGACAAGGTGAAAGCTGCTTAATGTCTTATCTTAATCACATCCTTTAAAACTGTCATAATGTTTTTCATCAGGTTTATTTGGCTGGAAAGGTTTCTGGGTCCTATTTATTTGGTGTTATATAACATTTACATACAATATGAAACCGATGGCAGTAGCTAAATAATTTGACACCGTGACCTAACCTTCAGTTGAGATAATATTATCTATTTCAGTCAATGGGGAATATCAAGGATTAAATAAGAACATAGATGTCATATATTGCAAGTGAAACCACCTACTTAGGGTCTTTCAGGCGTTGCAGAGTCTTTAACTGTTTAAGTTGTTGCGTTTTGTGGGGCAGAACTAGAACCTGCTGTGGTAGGAAGTAGTGCACCCACAGCAGGAGTCACAACTACACGTTCGGCAAAAAGATGAACTGTTTTTTAGCGATTAACTCCTCTCTTCGTGTGCTTTTCACTGTTTACGCTCCTCATATCACCACAGAAGGGCTGCTTTAAACCTCCACCCTGTCCACGTGCCCTTGAACCGGGCTCAATATCCCACTCGTATCAAGGCCGTAGTGTTGGACCTTGTGCTGTGAACTACACAACGTGAATAAATGAGGGGGTTTTATTATTGTCAAGTAAAATATTTTTGGTGCACCTTCTTTTGCATTTGATGGGACTGCAAGAGTGATCGTTAAGAAAAGTTAACCAACTCGTGTAAAATACAATAAAACTCAGAGCGTTTGTTCATTGGCACTGTAGAAATTTTGCAAGAGGTTTATAATAAATCATTGGTGTACTGAATGTTTTAACCTAAAATTCACGTCATAATATTTTAAAGATTTTTTTTCCTTACTTTATATACATACATATTTGTCTTATTTTCCCAGCAAGGAGTCATGGACCATAAAAACATTGAAATTTCTTCATAATAGTCCTTATGTTTGTAACTGTTGAAAATATAATTATTTTTTTGCACAAACTGCAAAATAAAACAGATATATACCAAGAATTACAACATTACTCCCTTTTTAAAGTAAAGGGGGGTACGTCCAGATAATGGTGCTTCCTTATCGGTGCATATTGCACAGTCCTCCTGTAGGGCTTCTAATGCAGAACAATTAAGCAATTTTCTGCTGATTGAAAAGTCACAGCTGCTGTTTTAGCAGATATGATACAAAAACGTGTAAAATCCACCACTTTTCAGGAAATGAAAGCTGGTTTATCAGCCACAATTAAATAATTATTATTAATGCTATTATTCCATTTATAAAAGTAGTAGATGGAGGGGAAAAAAACGACAAACAAAAAAGGACCCGTCTGGTCTCTGCCTGAAAGCATTTATGTGTAACATCAGAAATGTTCCAGGAAGAATGTCCTGTCCTCAGCTGGCACTTACACAGTGTGGGAGAACAACACGTAGCAGGAACTTGTGTAACACGCTTTAATCAATTACTGAGCTCCGCTATTTGTAGCAGTGACATTTTTGTGTCGATCTATAATTCTGAATATTTTTGTTATGTCTTGTGTTTGGTGCAGGGCAACAGTGGAGACAAACGGACGTGGAAACTCAAAGCCCAGATGCTGCCAAACAGGTAAGCTCATGGCAACCTGGATGGAATATACAGCAGTATTAGGCTTTGGATTTAAACTAATGCCATTTATTCAGTGTCTGTGAGGCTTCATGTCTCCAGAATAAGGCAGAGTAGGTGTGTCTATTTTATACTTCAAATGTCAGGCATGAAGGCATGAATAACTGTTCGTTATCCTGAGAAATGCATTCTTCATTAATAGGCGAATAACTTGATGAAAGAACATTTAAGGAATAAAACGGCGATACTCAGTCAAGGATAAATTATTTCTTAACAAGACAGAAAATATAATGATTGGTATTCAAGCCATGGTTAAAGCCAGTAAATTTTTAAATCAATCACGATTAAAGTCACATTTGAGTGAGCCTGAGATCTGTGTGGTAACACTGTGAGTGTTCAGATTTTGCAGTGACTGGGAAAACTGTGGCTCTGGTAATGGAATGTTGTAGTGGTTAATCAAACCAACTAATAATATTTTATTTGGCGGCAAATCATAACAAAAGCTATCATACAA
The DNA here is from genome assembly GCA_029814585.1 of Gymnapogon annona. Classification (NCBI taxonomy): domain Eukaryota; kingdom Metazoa; phylum Chordata; class Actinopteri; order Kurtiformes; family Apogonidae; genus Gymnapogon; species Gymnapogon annona. The sequence continues at coordinate 22,126,054 of JAPTHA010000005.1, read as the reverse complement.
CACTTTACATATTAAAGTTAACTCAAAGGAATAAGATCCTAAGGACAACCTCTGGGGAGAAATAAGACAGTTATGTGATAGTGTGTTTTTAAAAATTTATTCTGTGAGGTAGATTCTTAAGACATGACGTCTTTTTACTCATAAATCAGAGCATTATGTTTTGAAGTCCGCTGTGAATGAGTGAACTTTTACTCACACTTAGATTAATCCACTTTAGTGATAAAATATTTCGTGGAATGTTTTAGAGTTGAAATAGTGAAACAAAGGCTGGAGCTGACTGAGTGCATGTGATTCATGATGCTCAGCGTTTGAAAGTGCCAGTAATGTTTGTAGTTGTAACGAGTATTCAGTAGCTGTTTCGTCGTTCCTGTGTTAGTAGATCTGTGTCGCAATGAAGGATTTAACTACCGACCCCGCGCCGGTAATCAAAGCCCCATCTGCCATGTGGTAGTCCAAAATATTAGCTATTGAGCTAAATCTACAGTATTTGCTCTCTGTTAGTTGGGGTATTATTTGGGATTAACACTTACATCTAAGCTTCAAAGGTTAATATGTATTAAAGTGTATATTCTGTTGTGAAATATATGTATACTGTAATATCATATATAGATATGTAAAATATGACCATGATGCATGGTGTGTTCTGTAAACAAAGCAAGCAGTCCTGCTGCGCAGCAATATGAGAAACCGGGAGAAGAATTACGTGTGTGTATGACGATGATTTCTTTCGGCTTTTTCCCTTCCGGGGTCGCCATCGAACCAGCCCGGTGCCTTACCAATTGAACTCTCCAGCTGGGGTGTAGGTGTGTATGTGTGTGTGTGTGTGTGTGTGTGTGTGTGTGTGCGTGCGTGCGTGCGTGCGTG
>JAPTHA010000005.1:22077615-22096231 GCA_029814585.1 Gymnapogon annona | reverse complement strand
TTCTCCGCAGCCCTCACCATTCTCCTCAGAGGCTTCCAGTCCGAGGCCTTACAGCTCCCGGACCAGATGGAGATGCAATAGGTCATCAGATCTGTAGAAGAAGGTAGTGAGGATGGGAGCTCTACAACCTGAGCCATGGCCCCCCATCTGCCTCAGCGCAGATGGGGGCCAACAACAGCCTTTTACTGAGTTATCAGATCCAACAATCAGGTACACATGCAAATCCTACGCAGTCAAAGTAAATCCTGCAAACTCTTATTCTATAGTGACTATTTCTGGTTTAAATAAGCAGCTGTGTAAACTGAGATTGAGCATTGATCTCCTATTAACACTGTGAGAGCTCCACAGCCGTCTGTGTACTAATTGGATGAGCCTTATGCAAATGCAGTTTCTCATTTACTCCTGGGTTTATTCAGGGCATCGTTCTGCGTTTGTAGTCACAAGGTACTTTGTGAAGTTGTAATGTGTAACGTCGGTCAGACAACAACAACAATAACATCTGCCCCGATAAATTACTGGAAGTTGGATAGACTCTTATTGAGCACGAACACAGAGCTGTGGTGTTGTACAATGTCTCCAACAGATGTTCTAACACTGCTGTGAGCAGCTAGAAGCTTCAGCAAACTCCCTCAGACACATACATGTTAACATGCACGCTGAGAAACAGGCCGACCTAGAACAAAACAGGGTAGGGGGAAATTGTTACCTAACCAGGAGAAACTGACTTAAAGCCTTTCATGTCTCTTTAAATCCTTTGGTTAATGCAATGAATGTAACTCTGACACCAGCTCACTTTGACTGAACAGGTTGAGCCGTTGTGTGTTCGTAATGCACACAAATAATTGCGTGTTGTTGACTCAGTGAGGGGCGGTCACACAGTGACCTGCATGGTATAATCATACCTTTAAAGACAAAACATCCTCTTTAAATGAATAGGTTCATCATTTTCTACCTTAACCGCTTGACTTTTGTCAGCCATCTGTCTCATGGATAAGTATCTGAAGCACAAGAGGAAATAGTCCTGAAGCTCCTCTTCCTGTACATGGAAACCAGGATCAGTCTGCTGCTGATTTACTGCTCTAATAAACACTTGTTGTCTTTTGTGTTTGGAAACTCTTTTTGTCCCTTGTGCAGATAAACGCCACCAGAGCTCATAGGCCCCTGTATATACAGTATACAGCACACTGGAATTCGATAAAAAAAAATTATACATTGTCCTATAGTAAATAAATAAATAATATCATCATAAAAATTCACCTTATGCAGCAATATTATACCAGATTAATGTGTTACGTCATACTGATGCCAAATTATATTAATATCTAAATAATTCAATATGGCCATTTTATTGTCTCATAATTCAATCGTATAACTCGATGATGATTCAAACTAAAGTGCAGGGCTTGTGTTTTCAGGCTTATTCACAATGAAACAAATTTCAGTTTTCACGTGTGAAACCATCATGTACTGTGATCGTTAAACCGTTACACCATCATCACAACTGTCTTATTAAACACAGTGGTGCCTTCAGGTTGAAGAGGAATAAGTGGTAGTAACTCTTTGCACTACGAGGAAAAACTATCCAAAGCTGTTTTATAACTGGCACTCCTGTCAATGGCAGCCTCAGTATTCACAGTCCTTACTCTTGTCATTCTCTCTCTCTCTCTGCTCATCACAGTCCGGTGAGTAAGGAATTACCTCACACCCCTCCATCACAGTGCTGCACCATGGCAGGGTGTCTCTACTGCCCCCCGTCCCCACTGGGGGATTCCCTTCTGGAGAGCCCACTGTGTGGTGACCTGATGGACGACCTCGCCATCATCTCCCAGTCCATCGAGGACAATACACTGGGGTTTGACTTTCCTGTGTACCAGAGCCCTGGCTCTGGATCTGATAGCTCTACAGCACTGGGTGAGTATAAAAACATGCCTTAACTGTGTATGTTCACAACACGACCAATGGGACTGGAGGATTTAGGAGATCTGTAGGAGATAAAGTTGTCAAGTATTTCATGCTGATGGAAAAATTGGGTGACCCCCAGTAGGGTTACCCAAGGCAAACAGGTTCTGGGTGACGGGTCAGACCAAAGGCAGTTCAGAAGCCTCTATGGACATAAGATCTAAAAGAAGAGTGATGTCGCCCGGCAAGGCGGTGCCGGGGCCTCACACAAGAGCCGGCCCGGGGTCGGGGCTCCGAAGCGAGCGCCTGGTGGCCGGGTCTTTGCCCACGGGGCCCGGCCGGGCCCAGCCCAAAGGGACGACGTGGGCCCATCTTCCTCCTCCTCCTGTGGGCCCACCACCCACAGAGGCCACCGTAGGGGCCGGGTGCATTGTGGATCAGTAGTCGACATGGGCAGTAGTCGACGGCAGGAGCCTCGGCAGCCCGATCCCCAGACACGGACTCTGGTTTTCGGAACATGGAATGTCACCTCGCTGGGGGGGAAGGAGCCTGAGCTTGTGCGGGAGGTTGAGAGGTACCGGCTAGATATAGTCGGGCTCACCTCCACGCACAGCTTGGGCTCTGGAACCCAGCTCCTCGAGAGGGGCTGGACTCCCCACTATTCTGGAGTTGCCCATGGTGAGAGGTGGCGGGCCGGTGTGGGCTTGCTTATCGCCCCACAGCTCAGTCGCCAGGTGTTGGAGTTTATCCCAGTGAACGAGAGGATCGCGTCCCTCTGCCTTCGGGTGGGGGACAGGGCTCTGTCCATTGTGGCGGCTTATGGGACGAACAGTTGTACAGAGTACCAGACATTCTTGGAGTCCCTGGGAGGGGTACTGGACCGCGCCCCGACTGGGGACTCCATTGTTTGACTGGTGTGTCGTTATTGGACTTCTGTGCTAGTCACAGTTTGTCCATAACGACACCATGTTCGAGCACAGGGGTGTCCACAAGTGCACATGGCACCAGGACACCCTAGGCCAGAGGTCGATGATCGACTTTGTAGTTGTTTCAGCTGATCTCCGGCTGCGTGTCTTGGACACTCGGGTGAAGAGAGGGGCTGAGCTGTCCACCGATCACTACCTGGTGGTGAGCTGGATGTGCTAGCCGCGGAAGAAGCCGGAGAGACTTGGCAGGCCCAAATGTGTTGTGAGGGTCTGTTGGGAACGTCCTCTGAATCCCCTGTCCGTGAAGTTTTCAACTCCCACATCCAGGAGAGGTTCTCACAGATCCCGGGGGAGGTTGGAAACATTGAGTCCGAATGGACCATATTCTCAACCTCCATTGTCGAAGCTGCTGCTGGGAGCTGTGGCCGCAGGGTCTCAGGTGCCTGTCGTGGCAGCCATCCCCGAACACGATGGTAGACATTGGAAGTAAGGGTTGCCGTCAGACTGATGAAGGAGTCCTATCGGACATTATTGGCCCATAGAACTCCTGAGGATGTTGATGGATACCGACAGGCCAGGTGTGCAGCGGCCCAGGCAGTGACGGAGGCAAAAACTTGGGCCTGGGAGGAGTTTGGAGAGACCATGGAGAAGGACTTCCGGTGGGCCCCGAAGAAATTCTGGCAAGCGGTCCAGCACCTCAGGAGGTGGAAGCATTGCTCCACCATCACCATTTATGGTTGAAGTGGGGATCTGCTGACCTCAACTGGGGATGTCGTCGGGCGGTGGAAGGAATACTTCGAGGATCTCCTTAATCCTGCCATCACATCTTCCACAGAGGAAGCGGAGGCTGGTTGCTCGGAGGTGGACTCATCCATTACCCAAGCTGAAGTCACCGAGGTGGTTGGAAAGCTCCTCGGTGGCAAGGCTCCGGGTGTGGATGAGATCCGCCCAGAGTCCCTCAAGTCTATGGATGTGCAGGGACTGTCGTGGCTGACACGTCTCTGTAACATCGCGTGGCGGTCTGGGACAGTGCCTCTGGACTGGCAGACCGGGCTGGTGGTCCCTCTTTTTAAGAAGGGGGATCAGAGGGTGTGCTCCAACTATAGGGGGATCACACTCCTCAGCCTCCCTGGGAAAGTCTACTCCAGGGTACTGGAGAGGAGGAGCTGGGCATCAGTCGAACCTTGGATACAGGAGGAACAATGCGGTTTTCGTCCTGGACGCGGAACACTGGACCAGCTCTATACTCTCCACAGGGTGCTCGAGGGTTCATGGGAGTTCTCCTAACCAGTCCACATGGGTCCGGACAGCCCTTTGCTAAGGGCTGTCCGGTCCCTGTACTCTCGGAGTAGGAGCTTGGTTTGCATTGCTGGAAGTAAGTCGGACCCGTTCCCAGTGCATGATGGACTCTGGCAGGGCTGCCCTTTGTCACCAGTTCTGTTCATTACTTATATGGACAGAATTTGTAGACGCAGCCAGGTGCTGGAGGGGGTCCGGTTGGGGGACCTCAGGATCACATCTCTGCTTTTTTCAGATGACGTGGTCCTGTTGGCTCCGTCAGACCTGGACCGTCGACCGGAGAAAGGTGGTGTGCCCTCTCCGGGTCAGTGGGGAGCCTCTGCCCCAAGTGGAGGAGTTTACATATCTCGGGGGGAAAATGGAGCGTGAGATCGACAGGCGGATCGGTGCAGCGTCTGCAGTGATGCTGTCGCTGTATCGGTCCGTCGTGGTGAAGAGGGAGCTGAGCCGAAAGGCGAGGCTCTCGATTTACCGGTCGATCTACGTTCCTACCCTCACCTATGGTCATGAACTTTGGGCCAGACCGAAAGGACAAGATCTCGGATACAAGCGGCCGAAATGAGTTTCCTCCGCAGGGTGGCCGGGCACACCCTTAAAGATAGGGTGAGGAGCTCGGAGTAGAGCCGCTACTCCTCCACACTGAAAGGAGTCAACTGAGGTGGCTCGGGCATCTATTTTGGATGCCCCCCTGACGCCTCCCCAGGGAGGTGCCAGGGCAGATCCAGGACACGCTGGAGAGACTATGTCTCTCGGCTGGCTTGGGAATGCCTTGGAGTCCCTCCGGAAGAACTAGAGGAAGTGTCTGGGGATTGGGAGGTCTGGGCCTCCCTGCTTAGACTGCTGCCCCCGCGACCTGGCCACGGATAAGCGGTGGAAAATAAAATGGATGGATGGAAAAATTCATTGTGATTCAGTAGATCATAAACATATGGCTTCAATTTAATTCTGAAACAGATGTCTATATATTATAATATATATGAGTTAAGTAATTATTATGCAGGTTATCATCAGAATAATCTTTGTTCTGTGATCAACATGGGTTTATTTTGATGGAATTCTTGATCTAGTAGTCATTAATGAGGATTATTACATTGTCATTTGGCTTTTGTTTGTCACATTCGTAGAAAAACAACCTTCTGTAAAACACTGTCTGTTGGTAGTTGATTAGATACAGTCTTCTTTCCCTCTGCCGGTCATACATAAAACCATCTCCATGTTTCTGCATTATTGCATGTAACAACAGGACCAGTGTCTTCAGTCATTTTATCAATAAAATCAGTCTGTAGGAGCCACTTCTACAATGTAACCTCTGAAAGTATGGGTGTGTGCTTGTTCTCTGTATGCTGTAGATACTTTGACCCCAGCCTCAAGTCCGTCTTCGGGGGTTTGTGGAGCAGTGGCAGGTGCAGAGGAGAGCTTGAACCCTCTCACTCTGGAGTGCAGAGTGTGTTCGGACAAGGCTTCAGGCTTCCACTATGGGGTACATGCCTGTGAGGGCTGCAAGGTGAGGGGTGTGGGGGTAGAACATGGATACTACCACTACTTAGATTAGTGTGTGTTTATGTTTATAATGTGTGTCTATGTGTATGTACTTATTGGCACAAGTATAACCATAAAGACAAATGCATTCAGAGTCGGGATCTTCAGTGGGGTGGCCTTGTCTTTGCTTTGGTTACCGCGACTTGAACAGTGAATCTGCACCTACATACGAGTACACACATCCAAAGCACACACGCAGGCATCAGCACACAAAGGCACCTGACACACAGGCCAGTGGAAAGTTTCTGAGACATGCAGCCAGGTCATGTGTGGTGGGGGAGAGGGTGGCCTTGGTTGACTTGTCAACTCTCCCCCGCTTGGACCAGAGCCCGATTTAATGACAGTAACATAGACACGTACAGACACACATATACGCACACAGAGACACATGTAGACCCATATAGACACATACATACACACACCGACATACACAGAGACACATATAGACACATAGTGAAACCTCGACACAGCTGCCTTCCTTCCCTCTTCAAAGTCACCTTAGAGAGTTTATGAAATGAGCAGAGATCATACTGTGGCTACACATGGTCAGCTCCGTGATCAGCTATATGTTCTTAATTATTAAACATCATCAGTGTACTTTCTCTTCTCTTCTTCTCATACCTCTGTAATCCACTTGCAGGTGGCTGTTGCTAGCCTGAGACTTTGTTTGCTATTTTTGCATGACTTTGTGATGTGTGAGTCAGCCTATTGGAAACTGTTTCCCCCATTAATGGTAGCTCCACTAGGAATAGAACCTGCTGTTTGCCTTATGAAACAGACACAACATGGGGAACAGGAGTTGTGGGGAATGGAGAATACTGTTACACACACTGCTTGTTTTCTCATTTGTGTTTCTTACACACTGTCGCTGCTTGTTTTTTCCCTTTCGCTCAGAGATATTTTTTTCCACTGCACTGGCAATGTGGCTTCAATTTCACTGTTAATCTACAGTAAAGGGGACAAGACCAACAGACACAAGCAGTAACTGGTATTTCACAATTTTCATTCCTCTGTCCAAGTTGTACCAACCTGCCCCCCCTCCCCCTCCCCATCTGTTGCACAATGCACATCTGTATGTTTTTGAGCGAGACACACATCTCATTCATCAGAATCACCACAAATACTTTACAGGCAGCTGCTCCACTTGGCATACAACCTTTACATTATTTTTTTCAGGAAACTGCTCTTCAAAGTAAGCATAAGGTGGCAATAAAGTGTAGGACGCTGCACGTGTGAGTTTTATATTGACACCACTCTGTCTCCAGCCGTCGCAACTCTCAGTTCTTCTATGATGGTTAAGCTCTGTTTCTGTTTCTCCTCCTCAACACCAACCCTGGTAAAAGACAAGTACAGTCACAGGAATATGAGAGAAAAGTAGTATAAACCTGTGGTGTTAGGGCTTGAGTGTGGTTATGGTATTATATTATTTTATTCTGGATTTTTCACAAGACGATAGTACAGTTACTTTCATAAACTACATGATGACATTCCCAACCCACAATGGCAGGGTCAGAGACAGCAGGCAACAAAACCCACACTACACAACACAAAAAACATAAAACGGGTATAATGACCGAGACTTGCATGTGGGGTGTGTGTGCCACAGATACTCTACCTAGTCTATAAATCAGATTGAGTAAATGTATTATGTCAAGTGTTGTTTACCTGTAAGGAAGCATTGCACAATAAAGATTGTTGCTTAGGTCTGTCATCCTGTTACTCATCAATGATATATCAAAACAAAGTACAGGCAAGTATTGACAGGACAAGTGTAAACAGGCACATCTGCATGCATGTACGGCTCTGTTGTTGCCTCCATCACAGAGGTGATGATTTGATTAATGTCTGTCTGTCAGCAGGTTTATGCAACAAAACAAAAAGAACTGCACTGACTAAACCGGTTATGTGAGCCAGCAACAAACCCGCTAAATTCTGGAGTTAATGCATTGAAAGAGGCAGAGGCTAAAATGTTTTTTTTTTATTTTTCTGTATCTAACATTATGCTTTGATTACATTTGATTGGACTATATGACGATGGAACTGTCTAGTTTTCAATTACTTTTGTGTGACATTTAATTATACTGTTTCCTGTACAGCTGGAATAGTTTTGTTTTCAGACACAGCCCACTTTTACTATTTATACAAATCAATAGTCACCTGTGACCTTGTTCAATGGTCCCATACTCAGTCCCTTTTACACTTTATCAATCAGGAATTGATCATATTGTCACTATCATTTCATGAGAAGAGGGCAAAATGTTTTACTATCACTTCGTGTCAAACTACATATATACCCAAACATTGCTTATCACACCAACTTCCTAACAGTCGACACAAAAAAGAAATGTACAAATTTTCCACGACCATAATAACCACATGCTCGTTAACATACAGCCAAGTGGTGATTGATGGTATACGTGTCCGTGTGGCTTTATTTACATTGCCACTATTTACAGTATGTACAATTTTCTGTTGCTGATAGCATGTGGCTAAAATCGCAATTATTTGTATAAGCGTGTGTGTGTGTGTGCGCGTGTGTGTGTGTGTGTGTGTGTGTGTGGAGGTGTTCTGAAGATCAAATGCTTCAGGACGTGTGATATCTTCTTACATTTTAGCTTGGCATGTCTTATCCAATCAGAGTTCTTGAAAGTTCAAGGTTCAGTGTTGTCCTTGAAGTATGTATATGTAAGAATAGATATAATTCCATCTCATAGGGCTGTCCAAACTGTCACAGTAGTTTTTATTGAGTACACATGTACTGTAGACCAGTAGGTGGTTCTGCAGGTGTAAAGCTCTAGCCTTATTTAACAGATGAAAGTGCAGTGTGACTACTGATAATGACCATCGTGACCAGACATCTTAGATAGATATGAGATTTTCCTTCTTTAGATGTCCAAGAGGAAAAAATTACCCATTTTCTGTGTTTAATCTCAGGACTTTGTCTGACTGACCCTGTAAACACAGATGGATGAGTCGCTGCCCTCTATTAATTTATGTTGTTTTTTTTTTTTTTACTCAACCAGGGTTTCTTCAGGAGGACTATCAGGCTGAAGTTGGAGTATGATAAGTGTGCCCGTAAATGCAAAATCCAAAAGAAGAATCGCAATAAGTGCCAGTACTGCAGATTCCACAAGTGCCTCTCTGTGGGCATGTCCCACAATGGTAACGCTCCACACTCCACGGATGTTATGATTAAAAGAAATAAAATGAAAAGGAAATGCTTAATGAAATAGCACTACAGAAATGACAAATAACATAGTGAATCCATTAAAAGTCCTCAGTTGACATCAAAGTCCATGTTAAGATCTCTGTCTTTGATTTAGCACCAGCCCACATGCTTTACATTGACTGCATTTTCGTAGAACGCGGCCCTGCCAGAGCCTACATGACGCTGAGTAAGCACAGACACATATAACTCCACATCTGGTCTATCATCTGCTCTGAATCCTAAGGGGTCATTGAGTTTGTTAAGATGGCCTCCCACTGCAGACAGAACAGTGTCATAAACCAGACAGGAAGTCGGCATGGGCAAAAAGAAACTAATGTAGGCGAATGTTTGTGTATGTGTGCTGCAGGAGTCTGAATTCCTTTCTCTATAGGAAGTTTACAGCTTGAAAACTGCTCTAGATGTTTTTTTTTTTTTTTAAAAAAGATGAATGTCTGCATGCATTAGCCATCAGGTTTGGTCGGATGCCTCACGCGGAAAAACTAAAGCTGAAGGCAGAATGCAAGGTGACTGAGAGGGAGGAGGCCAGCCCCATGCAGGGAGACCACAAGGTTCTTATTATGCACATCCACAAAGCCTACATGAAGAACTTCAACATGAATAAAGCAAAAGCACGGCTCATTCTTACCGGAAAGATCAACAATCCAGTAAGGGCAAAATTATCTATATTCTGCCTGCCTTTACATGCATGTGCAACTTTTTCAATAAGATATGAAGGTCCGAGTCGCCTACTAACATCATCTCCTGTCTGTCCCAGCAGCCTTTCATCATTCATGACATGGAGACGTTCCAGCTGGCAGAGAGGACGCTAGCATCCCATATGGTCGACGGTAAATATCCAGTGATTGAGATCAGCCTTCAAGCTGGGGGGCTTGTTCCTGTTGGGGTGTGTGGAGAGCTCCAGCAGAGTGAGGCTGAAGCCAGGCTCTTCCACTGCTGCCAGAGCACATCAGTGGAGACGGTCACTGAGCTGACGGAGTTTGCCAAAGCAGTGCCGGGTTTCCAGAGCCTCGATCTGAACGATCAGGTGAGTGTCTCCACTGAGACGGAGCTTGAAAACGGAGGTGTGAACCAGCTTCTTCAAATAACTGACACACATGTTTTATCCAGACTTGAAGTTGTAAGTTGCTGATTATTTATTATTTAATTTAATTTTAAAATTTATTTAGATTATGTAGTCTGAATACATTATATATGGATCGTAGAGGGCAGGGTCAGGAGAGTAGAAACAGGTCAGGGCAGAGGTGAGTTGTGAAGAACAGTAGCAGAGCTAGCAGGCAAAAGCAACAGTGATAGTTGGACTATAGCAACATCAAAACGAATGTTATTTATACAGCACCAAATCATAACGGAAGTTATCTTAAGTCACTTTACTTACAGAGGTGGTCTAAACCAGACGCTCAAGGTAATTTTACAGAAACCCAACAGAATCCTCCAGAAACAAACACTAGTATGAGTTTAGCCAATCAGAGAGGCAGAATTGATCAGCTGACGTGGGCTGTCTTTAGGATCAGCTACTGAAAATCACTTACTCATATGTCTACTTGATGGCCTACCTGAACCCACGCTACTCTGTTGTTAACCAACAAAGGCCACCCACAGAACAGCAGAGATTATTATCCCCACAGTCATAAATGCAGACAGAACGTAAACATGAATATATCTTGAACACTAATCTCCTCCCAGCAAACAATGACTTGATTGATTTTGTAAAGCTATAAGTTTCCTCTATATTGCAGTGTGAGCCAGGGAGAGAAGACGTTCTTAGTGATAAGATACATCAAATAAATGATCAAAATGTCCTGCATATTGGATGAAGTGATGATACTTTTTGCATAACCATTAGAAAACTGAAAAGGCCTCCACTGTCATAAGATTGAAGTGATTCAGTATTCAAGATGGCATCAAGGCTGGACACTAAAGCAGCAGAGGTGTTAAAAGTGTACATGTTTTGTCCTTAAATTGTAGTCTGCACTCATCTTACTCCTAACCTTGTTTTTCCTAATCTAGTCTTATTCTCTGTAACATTAATTAAAATTTTGACACAAACATAAATGAACGTAACAGCCAAGATTTTACTGTTGTTCTTTTTGCTCAATAATGCAAAAAGAATGCTCCTTTTCTAAGCTGTAATTATACCAACCAAAGAGAAAAGTAAAAAAAAAAGACTATAATTTGTGTCATTTTTGAGTATAAACATCTGGATTGAATCACTTTATTCTTTTAGGCTGTGTACGAGCTGTGGGGCCTCTGCTTTTCTTCAGTGCAGAAAAACATAGTTTGGATCCTTGTTTTTTTTTAAATTGGAGACTATACACTTTTTTGTAATGTGACTATATGCGCTTTCTCTGCTTGCTTCATATTTAGGTGACCCTGTTAAAATATGGTGTGTATGAAGCTCTGTTCACCCTTCTGGCCTCGTGCATGAACAAAGATGGTCTCCTGGTGGCGCGTGGCAGAGGTTTCATCACCCGTGAGTTCTTGAAGAGCCTTCGTCGGCCTTTGAGTGACATGATGGAGCCCAAATTCCAGTTTGCCTCACGCTTCAACTGTCTGGAATTGGACGATAGTGACCTAGCCTTGTTTGTGGCTGCCATTATCTGCTGTGGAGGTAACACTGTCTCTTTTTATATATATATATATATATATATATATATGCAATTTACAAAACTAGAACAGGAAAAGGTTAGAGATATATAAAGAAAATACAATACGAGCGATGGTGGACAACCATAGAAATTTGGCAACAATTTAAATATAGCACTCCAAAAGATCAAGACATTTTGATATGAATGAAAATATATTGGCAAAATTATTCTAAAAAACAAATAAACAAAATTCGCACTAAAGATCAAGGCATGAGAGATTTAAAACAGCAAGGACTTAGGTATACAAGAAATTTTTTTCTCCTGGCTTTTCTGTTCAAATTATTAATAACTCAAAGCGACTTGTAAAAGCGACTTTATAAATTCACACATCAAAGGAGGTTTTGATGTTCTTCCATTTATAACGGTGAATATGATATTTACCACACAATTGTTGTGTGATGTAATGTTGTTGTGTAATGTGTGATGTAATGTTGTTGTTTAATGGAAAAAAAAAGTAAAAAAAAAAAAAGAATATGATATTTACCCAAAATAACACTGAGGTTTACAACATCTATAAAATAAATACATAATAAAGTAAGAAATATTTTCCATTTTTAAGGACAACCCACTGTAAATGTGAGCTCAAAATTTATTGGTATGAGAACAATTGACAAACAAATGTTCAATGGTTTCAGCTTCAGAGGAACTGTCTTTTATTGGATGGGATGAAAATGATTGAATTACAGTAGTAAAATAAACTCAAAAGAGCTCTATAGATTACAATGATACAAACGATCCTCCGTCTATTCCAGACCGTCCAGGCCTAGTGGATGTGCCTCTTGTGGAGCAGCTGCAAGAAAGTATCATTCAGGCGCTCCGGCTCCACCTGCTGACCAACCACCCCGACGATGCCTTCCTCTTCCCCAGACTGCTACAGAAACTGGCTGACCTCCGCGAGCTGGTCACGGAGCATGCTCAGTTAATCCAGGAAATCAAGACTACAGAGGATGCGTCTCTACACCCGCTTCTTCAGGAAATATACAGGGACATGTACTGAGAATGTGCATGTCTGCGTATCAGTGTACTGTAAGCAGCTGATTGTGTAGACACAGGGCTGTGACGTGACGAGGCCGCATACACACCAAGCCTTCACTGGAACAACACACAGATGCGTTTATTTATCAGGGAGGTCGCTTTTGGAAAGTAACACCAGTGCTGAATGAAAAATGGTTATGTTTGACCCCAGAAGTCGTCACTTCTGCTGAAGTTGTAACATAATCAGCTGCGTCTGCTGGCCTGCTGCACAAACACGACAAGATGAACAGTGGAATATGGTGGAGGTGGAATTAAACGTGACACTCGGTCATGTTGCACTAAAGAGGGGCTGGTCCTAGATGTTCTTTTTCAGTTTTTTAACAATGCAAAGTTCTTGCCTAATTCTATGGTTTCTCTCCAATTTATTTGGTAATGTCCTTTTTTTTCCACTGCCCTATCTTTCCGCCAAGTTTTATGGATATCAAAGCAGTAGATTTGTGTTATCCTACAGCCAGAAAATCAGTTAAGGTATGCTCTGTACAAGTGTAGTTGTTGAAAATTAATTTCCACAAGTAGCAGCTGAAGCCTGGATGCAGGCCCCCTACACAGACTATTCAAGTCTGCTGAAATAGTAGTTTAACGAGTGCACACATTAACAACACTGACATGAATGGGAACACTAACACTAAATCAGTAGACTACGTGTGAAAAATGATGATTTGAAATCTTCCCAAATGCTTGGGAGATGATTGAGCTAAAGACACAGCTGTTCAATATCAGTCATGTACTTTTAGTGTTATATGTTACTTCAGAGAGTTATTCAATTATTACCATGTTTTCATCTTTTAAAGTTTATCAATGCATTAATGAAATATGCCAAATCTCTGACCACTTTCAGTTTTATAGAAAAAAATCTGAATTTACAGGAGAAAAGGAATCATAGAGCTTGTGTCTGTTTTGAAATTGTCATCATCATCAAATGTATAAGCGTTAATCAATCAATCAAATTTTATTTATATAGCCCTTAATCACTCGACAGGTCTCAAAGGGCTTCACACAATACTAAATAACGTTACCCTCATATTTTTTTTTTAGATCAGTGTTTCAGAATACAGCCGGGGTAGACTTCACCCTCAGGAGAAGTAAGCGCTTCAGAAAACAGATGTATGGACGTTACGGAACATTTTGTGCCATTTAATTTTTTTCTTATAACGCACTGTGAGCCAGTATCATTTGTTTTATCCAGAAATATAACCACTGCATAAGTTTTGTGTTTTAATTTGTAAATATAATAAGAATGTGAGGTCAGCAGTGAAAAGAATTTGAGCATGTACATATGTAGAATAGGAATGGATGAGACAGTGCGGCATTGTAACTTCATTTCTTGTTTTAAAGTGTTAATATTTTTAGTACAGTTATAAATGAACTGACCTAAACAAATAAACTAATATATTTATCTGAGGATTGTCTGCTCTAACTAATTGACATGTGTCCAATGTGTTGTTTACTTGACATTTTTAAGGCAAACGCATCAAGAAGTGCAAATACATAGAAACTGATCAATTAAGCTGCTAGTTATAACACCTAAAGTTGGATGTCAACAAAACTTTCATTTTTATTTAGCCCCATGTGTGGCCCGTTACGGTTCCTGTTTCCCTTGCTTGACCGGTGGAGGCGTTGCTCCCCCACTCCAACAGGTGGCGCTGGTGCTTCGTACAAGACATAGTGACATACTAAGAGCGTCATGAAAACCAGGAACTAACTTTCGTCAGCGCTGCCACTTCTCATGTCTGCTGAAAAATGACCGACAGTATGAGCGAACCCCCTCCGAAAACCTTCACCTGCCAGTTGTGTGGTTTAAGCAGCCCTTTTACATACTACGGCCAGAAACCACCAAACACCAGAGCCATTGTGTAAGTGAAATCTAAGCTTCGGGAGCTAACTGTGCTAAAGCTAACGTGTCTATGACGGCAAGGCAGCTGCACGTGACTCTGGCGATAAGGGTACATCTTTGCATAAGCTAGCGTTAGAAATGCTTCCATTGCGTGCCGTACATGTTTTTAAAGTTCACTTTTTCCCTCTTCAGGCTGCTTGAGGAGTGTTTTGTGACTAAGGACCCATTCAGTCCGGATAGGGAGAAGTTTCTGGTGCTGGGTTCCACCTGCAGCGTGTGTAGCAGCTGTGTGTGTGTTGGATCGGTAAGAATAATGTATTTTACACGTCTCTGCTTTGGCAGTGTGTTAGGACCGTTGGTGCAGGAGACTGTGAGACAGCAGAGCTAAAAGTACATGTCCACCTCGGCTTTGAAATCCAAGCAGTGCTCCTGTTACAGTTTTTTTCCACTTGGCATGATCTGACTTTCTAGTGGAGGAAAAAAACGTGGATCTGCAGTTTTCCTCCTTTTAGTCATGTGGTTTGTGTATGTACTGAGTGAACCTATTGGCTGCAGCATTTTTTAATCAATTAATCCGGTTTCACTAAACGATTCTAAGGATAAGGATTTAGGTAAATGTGACTGGACATATACAGCGCAGTGCCCTCATACTGAACTCTGCTTTCCTTTCTGTCAGGACTGCAGTCTTTTCTACACCAAGAGGTTCTGTATGCAGTGTGTGAACAAGTACTTGGACCAGTTCCCTCATCAGATTCAGGCTGAGCTGGCCAAGAAGAGGCAGAGCTCCAAGGCTGCTGTGTCCTGACTGGGCAATAGGTCCATATCCTGACAAACATCTGAATAGCTTTTGCCATAAAGATGGGATGCGTTTTTTTTCCCCTCCCCAGTACTTTTAATCTGAACCAAACTGAGGGAACATGTTTTACCGTGGACAATATTTATCAAACCAACACAGCTTTTGTGGAAATTTAGCTTGAAAGCTTCTGTTAATTTTACAGTTAAAAGTAAAGTGAAGCAGACTGAAAGCTACATTGAGAATCCAGATCCATTTTTGACTGTAGCATTCATTATAGATATCTTAACCAGTTTCATGTTTGTTACATTTGCAATGATAGAAGTCAATAACAGGTTGACAATCTGTCTTTGAACTTGATGAATTATGGGTGTTACAAAGTTTTTAGTAGGCTTTTGTATGACATAAAACATTTTTATTGCTTTCTGGCAATATATACAATGTTAACATTAATATTTATATGAAGTGTTGTGACAAATGTGTGCTCTGTTGACTTCTGTGAAGCCATAACATCTATTTTGCTTTGTTTCTCTGTCTTAAAGTATATAAATGTTACACAGTAATCTGTGTGAGCAGTGTTTAACCCTGGGTAAAAATGTTACACCCCAAGATATTTGTGTTAATGTTGTAGCATTGTATCAGTTAGACTTAGGTGTCTTGCTGAGACCCATTTTTTCATTTTTACAGTTTACAATGTCAGACTGAACTTCATAACAAATGGACACAGCCAAATTATTGAGCGATCCTCAAGTTTTCATATCAGGAGTCACTCTTTACGACACTGTGCTCAGTTTGTAGCAGCATAAACACATTATGCATTAACTGAGATCCCGGCGATAATGCTGAAATAACAGATGGCCTCGCTGTATTTATCACGAGATGTTTGACTTCTTTTTCAAGGGTTAATTGAAACAGCATGGTCCTTTAAAGGCAGGCCCCGGTGTTCCTTTTTTTTGTTTTTTATTGGCAAATGCTGCTGAGGAATGTAGAGTGACACTCACTGTAGAGTGAGCGAAATAGGACTTCCCAAACTCCTGTGCATAAGTGGCATTTACTCTATCTGATGCCCTCACCTATTACCACATGTGGTCGAAATGAATTGAACTACTGGAGTCTTGACATGAAAACTATTTGTATATTCAAATCATTTTTTTTTTAAATAAAGTGTGTCTTTTAAAAAGACACATTCTGAAAACACAAGCTCGTGTGCGACTGTCGTAGTCTCAAAAACATCTTGTTTCCTTTCTTGTGTACAAGCAATTACAACTAGTGATTCTCATAAACCAGCCCTGTGGCACCAGTGGCAAAGTCTTGATAGCGATAGACACGCTGCCAAGCATGACGCAAGGCTTTCTGCTCATAAGCTGATGTCATCCACTGAGGAAGAAGAGCTGAGGGCATTTTGGGCCATTTTCCTGTGTTAAAACCTTGCTATAATTGTCCTCCAATAACCCTGAATGTGTATCAGAACAGATCAACACTGATTGAATCATCTGTGCCTGAGCCATTTATTTGACACCAAATCAGATAAAGCTGCGATATCTGTCAGCACTCACACAGTCAGTTGGTGATTGATTTATTGAATTGAATTGAATATACCTTTATTTGTCCCGCGAGGGGAAATTTCACATTTATGGGATAGCTTTGCCAGCCTGGAGCCAGGCCTTGGTGCAGTACTATTGATAAAGAATTAATCTTTTCATATACTGTTTTCTTATCAGGATTTACGCATGAGACAACGGCTTGATTATTGTTAAAGGTCCACAATTGACAGATAGTCAAATGAAACTGACCATAAAAATGATTAACCCATTCTGTGCTGTGGCAAATGATGTACTAATAAGACAGAGGCTTTAATTTTACAGCCTGCTTTCCTTCAGCTTCTCCATGTCTATTTAACACATTGTGACACAATAATGAAGCCATATTAATGTGTAGACTTAATCTAGTGCAGCCTTATGGCAGGCCAAGTATGTCCAAAATCGACTTTAATGTGTGAAGTTGGCAGAAGCCCGTAAAAAATGACATCCAGAAGGAAAAAAGCCATATTATGCAGATGTAATGTGCACTCCTACGCATAACTTTTTTGATCTAGTACTCAGGGTAGCACCTGGAAATGTTGCTTGGTGCAACGAGATGTGACCTGCTCCACCGGACGGATAAAAAAGGGACACATGGTCGAATAACAGAGCAAAAACATGTATTCATATCTAAAGATGAATTAACAAATAAAGAAACAAAAAATGCATAATTTTAACTGGCATCTTTTTAAGCAATGAATGTCTTTTCTGTAAACTCTGAAATAAAATGGCTTCTCCTTGAGCTTAGTTTGCTTGAACATGAAACTTATTATAAAAGCTGGACATCCTCCTCATCACATATTTTGGAGTAAAACTAATTTAAAAAACAGTTAAAGTAGTTCACAGTGTGTATTCTGATAGTATATGAAGTACTCCTCCAAAAATGACCACATTCCCAAAGTATTTATTGAAAAATTGAGAAAACACATTTTAAATTATTTTGGGGAGTGCTTTTATTTTGAAATTAAAACAGGAAGTATCTTTACATTGTGTTTTTGGCTCGCTGTATGTGTTCCATAAAATACAGCATTGTTTGTAAGTAACGTTCAGTTTGAGAAGAACTGAAAACTGGATTGTCTCCATCACGCGACAAAATCTGATCCCGTACGAAGTAGAATTAAAACGGATTTAATCATCTCAGTGTGTTTCTGTTGCGGCTCATCTACCGTCATCGTGAGATAAATCGCGCGCATTGTCATTCACCAGCTGCTGACGGGACGAGTCGCGGATGGCTTGACCGCTGTTCCTGCACCACTTTTCCGCGAAAACACTTTTTTTGTGCGGCTCGGGCGTTGATGGTTCAGTCTGGTGTCTTTTTGGAGGCGGTGGTGGTGCAACATCACAATCGTTACTCAACGAGGTTTCCTTCTTTGACATTTTGAGGAATGCCGCCTCTACCAGCTGTTCCAGCTGTTGGTGTGTAAACGCGTTTCAAGGAGTTTGATGTGCGGCACATCTTGCATTTCGACAATGCATGGGCACTTACACACCAGTTAAGTGCACCCCTGGTAATATACTTACAACATACAAGTGTCAAAAACAGCGCCGAAAGTGCCCTTAATGTGTGTGTAATACTTTTTTTCCTGTCTGGAAGACGTTTTTTTTTTACCGGCTTCTGCTAACTTGACACGTTAAATTAAAGGCCTCACTGTTTATGGTACTGTTTGCACTGATGTGCAGTATTTTCACTGTTT
Source organism: Gymnapogon annona (assembly GCA_029814585.1). Lineage (NCBI taxonomy): Eukaryota > Metazoa > Chordata > Actinopteri > Kurtiformes > Apogonidae > Gymnapogon > Gymnapogon annona. Next base: position 22,077,758 of record JAPTHA010000005.1, on the reverse strand, counting down.
ATAGTACTGTTGACAATGTTTCTTTGTCCATCTTATTTATTTTGATTATTTATTATTTATATTGACTGAGTGTTGTCATATTTGCACTGCAGTTACGCTCGGCTACATCAACTGTGCACTTTATATTTTCCATATTTATTTGT
>JAPTHA010000005.1:22049612-22077515 GCA_029814585.1 Gymnapogon annona | reverse complement strand
CTATGACATTTCGTTACCAGATTCATTGTGTGTGTCTGTGTAATGACAATAAAGGAAGTCTAAGTCTAAGTCTAAAGGCGATTTTGGAGAGACTTGGCCTACCGCAGGCCTATCTAGCCAAAGACAAAAACAGCCTTTAATTTAATGTGTCAAGTTGGCAGAAGCCTGTGGAAAAAAACGCATATTATAAACGCACAATGTGCACTTTTGAATACGGCTTCGAGTGGTACTTCTGACACCATTGGTAACATTTAACACACTGGCTCACATTAAATGTGGGATAGAGTGGCACTTCCGATGGTGTAATTTACATGCGTCTTTGAACACAACATATGCCTATCAAAAATGGTATCAAAAGTGCAGATTATGAGCATATACTGCATTTTTTTCTGGGGTTTTTCCAACTTGACACATTAAAGGTGATTTTTGACAGACTTGGCCTGCCATTCTCTTCCGACACCCTAATATACACTAGCGTACACTAGTCAAAAACCCATAGGAAATCCACACATTGCCCGCATATAATATGGCGTTTTTCCCGTTTGGACGCCGTTTTTACTGGCTTCTGCCAATTTAACGGCTTAAATTAAAGTCGGTTTTTGTAAGACTTGGTGTGCCAACATTGTTTTCCCCATTCGGCTTTAAGAGCGCTCAGTGGGCGGTCCTTAGAGCGCGGACCAATGAAATGCCTTGCTGTGTTTAAATAGTCCTTGATGTCAACGTCGTTCCTTCACTCGCGTCTCCCTCTAACGCCATGTTGGTTGTTATGACTTGACTTGTTTTCGTTTGCTTACTACGGAGTTGACAGGAGTGGCTCTTTTTAAACCCCCTTCCACAGCGGCTTTGGAGACGCGTTTTCCCCCATTTTGCTCGTAAACTCTTTTGGATGATACACGCGGAGTATACATGCTTCGTCCCCGTGACTTTGCATTTCAACGGAATACTACTTGGAAATAAGAGTCTTCGAAAGGGTTTGGCCGTTTGTTTGAGTGTTTCCCCTGTCATATGTGCAACAAAATGTCAGATGTTCGCCTTTCTAATGCGAGCCCGACATTGGAGAGAGTGGATGCGCGGCAGCCAGACAGTGTCAGACCATCGGTTCGCAGATGTATTTTTCCCACACCTGACCGAGAGGGGGTACGACGAGAACTGCAGGCAATGGTACAGGAAGAAGTGCAACGGTTTAGGGAGACTTATAATTACGACCCCGTTACCGACACGCCGCTTCCTGCGGGTGACTACGAGTGGCAGGAGGACAGCGACGCGGCGGAGTTCTATCGCCGACCGCCTCACCGGAGTCAACGGCCCCGGCGAGATGTGGCTTTACGCAGCGGTAGCAGCCGACTGGACACCCAGGACAGAAGCGAGGGGCGTCCGGGTCGTCCGACGGGCAGAGACGGGACGAGGAAGAGACCCGCAAACGGTTCAGGTGACGAGCCTTCACTCATTAATTAAGTCACGCCTTTTGTTTTTCTCTGCCCCCGCGTCCTTAAAGTACCCGTTGGTGCGTGCACGCGCGCTAGTGCAGACGGGCCCTGTGTGTCCGTGCATCGCAATGCAAGGCAGTTAGTTCAGTTAAACTCAAAACACGTGAAAACTCCAAAGCTGTCTTGCTAATACCCCCCCCCGGTCGTCGGAGTAAAACCCTAACGAGCGTAAAGACTCTTATGTATGAACTGAACGCGTTTTCCTCCGTCCCACCGTGTTGATTGGAAACGCGCGTGTGCTTCCGCCAGAGCCGCGGCTGTCAGGTGCAGCTGCGCACACACACCCTGACCATGTACCTCTGCTCCGACACGCAGGTCCCTGTTCCACCGAGCAGTCCGGGAAAAACGCACGAACCAACGGTGACGACGACGATGAAGACCGGTCGGACAGTGCAGCCGCTGTGGTGCTGGAGCTGAGCAGCAAGTCGGAGGCCCAGTGAAACCCAGGTCAGTCAGGGACACCGAGTAGGACTCAAACCAGAAGCACCAGTGTGAACGTGCAGTCCGCCATACCTACCACCCCCCCACACCCCGTTGTGTGTGTGTGCGCGCGCGTGTGTGCATGAGGGATATCAAGCATGCGCGCGCGCGTGTGTGCATGAGGGATATCAAGCATGAGCAAGCGCGTTTTCAATTGCACCATTCAAAGCCTGTTTCCTCTTTGTGTCCCGCAGAGCAGACAGACCTGTCGCTGGTGGAATACTGTAGCCTTTCTCATCATCTGACAGAGCGGGAGAAAATGTTAAAAAAAAAAAAAGCAGCCTTTCTTAAGAGGGGAGGAGCAGAGGCTGCACAAGCACTGAATATGTACACTATCAAGTTTTGGCACTCTTTAATTAATTTGCCTCAGAAGCAGCAGACGATGTAGCAGTGTGCAAAAGGATTTTTTTGCTCATTTTTTTTCTACTACCTACGTTTTTCAGATGTAGCACATAAAAAAAAGCATAATATGCTTTTGATAACTTTGTTAAATGTATATTGAGTTTGTGAATTTGACTCGGGGAATTGCAGTGCAGTTTCCAACAGAGTAATGTTATTTTTTTTGTTTTAAAGTGGTCATATTGTGTCATTATTCAGGTAATTTGATGTAAGTTAAAATGCAGATTTCAAAAGTCAGGGTTATTGGGAAACAAATCTCTTCATTTTTTTTTTAAATTATTGGTCCCAGTGTTATTGTTTTATTTTTGAAGGCCCAGATGGCCACACTATAAGTTGAGGGTCCATCAAACTGGGAATAACCATGACAGTTAAAGTTTACATGCATGTAATTTAGTTCCCCGTTTGAATTCTTTTGATTCTTCGATTCCTTTTGTTCCTTTTATCATTTTCTTTTTGTTTTGCCAAAGTTTTGTGCCTTTTTCGTTAGGGGATGGGTGGGGTGGCTGAACTGCTGAGCAATATCCAATCAAATTTAACAGTATTTGCTAATAGTCCTAAGAATTAACTTTCTATTTTAAACTAGTTAATTTAGAATAGTTCACTGACCCCAGCCCATGTTAATTCATGGTTATGTCCAGGTTAACATAGATAAAATATGTTCAAATCACTGGGCTGTATTTTATGCAAATATGTGAATCAAAGATCATTCTTTGTGGTGTGGAATTCATGTGGAACATGTAATTGCACTATTGTTAATTTCTTATTTTTGTGAGGGCAGAAAAACAAAGTTACACTGCCATGGTTAGTGTAAAACTTTGAAGTGTACCTGTGTGCCTTTTTTTTATATGAAAAACACTGAAAAAGTTATACTAACTTATTTATGTTGAGCTTTTTGTTGGTGTATGTATAGCTTTCCAAAGCAACATTTTTTCCCATATATGTATATATATATTTTCATTATTTTTAAGATCAATAAACTCTTGCAAAACTGAGCCTATAATTGACTTTATATCATGTGGGCTTTTTTTTTTTCTGAATGTGCAATTTTAATGATTAAAAGCAAACGCTGGTGAAATATGTATGTGCTCACTATTTTAATGTTTACTCCACCCTTCACAAACACTCACTTATAATCTTTATTTTTATGCTAGCCACCCATGTAAACTACAGTGATCTTAGTGATTACAAAATCTTGACCTGGAAGAGCAGTAACCACATTATTTAAGAGGTTTAATGTGACCGGCAGTCTGAGGAATGACACGGCACTGATGGGATCTGGAACTATATCATACCTAATCAGCCACCTAACCACTCATGAGTCACGTCAGGGCTGCTCTTTAATTCACTCTAGTAACCTAATAGTATATATTTAAAAAACACATGCAGTCTGCAAAATTATATAGACTAACAGCATTTCTAAATGTTCCTATAATTTTCCCTAGATTTCCTATAATACCACTTGCATTAAGAGTGCAATTGGCTTTAATTATCAAATGAAATGATGGAAAAGTGAATGTGATCAGGTAAAAATCCACTGCACGGTTCCACATCTTCTGACTGAAGGCTGTGATTGTGCTGGATTGTGTCACCCTGGCTCTACCTCTCAAGTTGAAAACAAGGGTAAGTCCTGAGGAAAAGAGGGAAAAAAAAGTTTTCAGTTATTGGCTTTCCCTGGCTCCAATCAGATCAGTGAGAAGAAAAGCAGACCACTTATGAGCCAACCAGTCAGAGACCTGTGGGAGGGAGCTCAGGACAGTACAGCCTGTTCTTTTCATAAAACACACACCACCCAATTAGTTTCATTGGCTGCCTCTTTCCTGTTGATACCAGCGGTGTGTAGGAGTCAAATACAGAGTTATTTCTACAATAGATCATATTGGCTGTGAGCGTGGCTGGTAATTACTAGTGAGCTCATAGTCTGTTTTTAAAACGCCTAGAAAGGATTCTCAATCCTTTTTTCAAAAACAAAGTCAGTATATGATTTCCTCTCAGTACTTAAATAAATACATATCATCATTAACACAAAGATGACCTGCATTTTCTGCATCCTGCCATTTGTAGGTTTCCTGCCTGTCTGCTTAGAAATGCACTTCAAAATCTGTTTTCACCCCTCAGGTTTACATGAAATTTGGGTGAAACAATGCTTACTAATCTTTTGTTGCTGATCCATGGAGGCTTATGGAAATCCTGTGCCCTCGACAGAAAACAAAGCAGCTTTGATTGTTTATGAACAACCGCAAAAGCTTCTAGTAGATAACATTCTTATACGTTTTCCTTTAGTCTACGCTTGCACTGGCAAATTAAATCATCTCGTGTCCAAGCAAAAGTGTTTAATGTTAAAAAGAATCCTGGCATTAATGTGATGTATATGGTGGCTGGTTCTGTACATTAAGTGCCAATTCCCTCTTGATTTATTTTCCAAATTCTGGCCACATTGTCATAAAAATAACACATCAGTTAAGAATACTCTATTTGTTTGATGCAGATAAACAGATATATTTCAGAGGAACAATATCTGATTGAAAATATGTCCTTGAGGTCCAGCTTTTCTAAATCAGGGTCTGTTTAGCCTCAGGGGGCCCTTCACCTTACGGTGGTTACAATTACACTCATCTGGTGTCCACATAAGGGTGAACACTGCGTCTGACAGGAACCAAACAGATGTTAAAGTTAATGTCATTCAACAGATGCAGACATTTCTGAGGCTGAGAGTGAGCATATGATGAAGACGTGCATATTTATTACCTGGACGGTTGGAAATCCAATTGAATCTGCAAGCAAAGATTAAAAGCACACACTTAATGCACATTACTGCTCAGTCTGACTAAAGTCTGAGTGTTGATTTTTTGCTTTGTACATTCCCACAGTGTTTTTTTTTTTAAATGATCAAGGAGTCCATGTAATGATTAATTGGCAGTGTTAATATAATGTTTTTAGAACTGCGTTACCTCTGCATTAATATGTAGGCTATGCTTTAAAGTTGGTCCCTTCATTGCATAGTTGAAACTGATCTCAGTCTAGAGTGATCTAACAGTCTGATGAGTCTGTTCTGAATGGCCTTGCACCACAAATGATTAGAGCTGTACGTTACCGAGGTGCACATATAGAAGTGGACTAGATCAGAACTGCAACACTCAGATTGGATGTGACTGGTGATGTTCACTGGAGCTCTCATGGAAAGAACAAGGTCACAAATAACTTAAGTAACTGTAATATCACATTGGCAGTGTTTACTTTCAGTGCAAATCTAGTCTAATATAGTCTAGATACTGAGCCAATTGTTCACGCAACTGGTGTCATTCAGTATGACACGTGTACACACACGCACACCTACACACACGCTGAAAAGCTCCAACTGTAAACGCTGACTTCACTGCCTGATGTGTGTACTTCTCTACAACAGCACACTGTGGCTGACGTCTTTGGTTTGGTGTGTTACGTGGGTCAGTTCCGGACTGTGACCGGTTCCCACTGGAATTTAATATTATACGGATCTGAGAAATGCTGTCACACACATCCAAAAGCAAACAAATCTGAACAGACTACTACGGCTGGAGGTGTGATGGTAGCTTAGGCAACAGCTGACCCTCACAGGTGGTTTCATTTATTTGCCTGACGTGACCTCTGGTCATTGCGGTGGGGGCGTGGTCACACATGACTGACGTTTCCCTGGCTGTCGTCTTCGTTATGTTGCACCATTTCTTACTGTTTTATTTGCATTGCGTGATATCTCTGATTATTTTATAGTTGTTCTGTTTTGCTGTGTATTTTATCTGCCCAATGTACAGCACTTTGTTTCAGCTGTAGCTGGTTTTAAAGTGCTTTATAAATAAAGATGGTATGGTATGGTATGGTATGGTATTTGGACCGGAGCAGATTAATTCACGACACGTATAAAGACATCTAAGTCAAAACATGTGATTTGGCACTCTCACCTGCGGCTGCGGTGTTTGTTTGTTTTTCTTTCCTTTTTTTCAAAGAGGCATGACTGTCATCTTAAGAGACTGACATACAAGGCTTTGAGGCATCAAAAGCAGCAGTTGTCTTACACAGAATGAGAACATGCTTAGCTGAGGAGTTCATCGTTCCAGTGGAAAAGGTAAACTTAACACCTCGTTTTGGTGAGGTGAAAAGTTTACCTCTCATGCTGAGCTTGACAGCCAGTACATCAAGGTACAGATGTAACACCGCTGCTTTAAATAAAGGCTGCCAGCAGCCATGACCTCAAAATTAGAGCGGATCCAAGGTGTGTGTGTGTGTGTGTTTGCCTTCCCCTACCCTGCTGATCGTTTCACTGACACCCACACACAAAGCCAAGGTCCCCCATTGACTTCCAAGGGTTGTGAAGTATGTAGATCTGTCCCAGCAAACGTCAGTTCACTGTCAGCTGTCTTTGCTTTGCCTCCAAGACAGAAAAATGCTTCCATATTCCCAGAGTCAAATTAGCAGGCCCCTAATTGTTGTTGCAGATAACAAGAGGAGAAACGGGTCATAAAAGTCTGACATGTTGGAGCTGGGCTATGAATAGATATTCTGCAGAAGACGTAGAGTATGAGCTCACAATTTGGCAGTCTTAACACTTGTCTTTTTTTCTTTTTTTTTTTAAACAAATGTCTTGTTTTATTCTGGAAATACAACTTCCCCATATGTTTCTTGTTGCTAATAATTTGTCTGATTTTTTCATTTCTTTTTCTTTTTTCTTTTTTTAACAAGGGGCAGGGCTACTTTGTTTTTCCGCTTCACTTTGCCTCATGGTCATGTGCTCTTGGCAGCTGTGAGAATGGTGGAGATGAAGTGGAGATAGTTAAGGGGGGGGGAGAAAGAAAAGAAGGAAGGAAGAAATATAAAAGGAAAGAGGTAGAAAGGATGGAGTTAAAGACAGGAATGAGAAGACAAGCACCTTGGCTGTGCTTTGCTCCTGTCTGGCCAAATCACATCCAGTGCAGGATGTAAACAAACTAATCTGCCAATGTGAGCTTTTTACACATCTCAGTTTTGGTTTGGGCTCAGTGACTCGTGAGGCCCTGGCTGTGTGACCTGGACCATTCCAGTCCCCTCCTGAAATAAAAGTCATCAGTAAATCTTCTCAAATAAACTACAGCGTTTCTAATTTTCCTTAAAATTTCCCATGAGATAATATGAAGATTGTACTTTCAAGAACGAGTGCTCTGTAGTAATATCACGGAAAAGTAAAGTATTTCTATAACCCAAAGGCCAACTGAATGTTTTAAGACCTGCACATGAGACAAGCACATGAATGCAGCATTTTATCCCCTTTTTCCATCCCTTTTCAGGTCACATGTCTTTGATTTTTCTCATCTGGCCCTGAGGGTTCGATGACATGTGTCTGAGGCAAAGGAAGAAGAGCTGCTCAGTAGAAATAAGGCAACAATCAACTCTTGAGGTGACTCGTGCTCCAGCTAATAACACGAAGCCGTGTCTTTTCCACATATACATCACAGTTCAGGCAGCTGGGAAATGGCACGCGAGGCCACGGTAATATGACCCCAAGGTATCTAAATATGTATGTGCTTTGGCAAAAACAGCAGTTAAACATTAAATGTTGCCTTTGACAGTCATAGCCACCTGAAATAGTTCAATCTCATTTGTAATTTATGCATGAATGCACACCTTTTTGAACCCTAGTCTGAGTTTATAACCGTGCAGAATAGTGCATGAATTTCTCTGTGTGCACGTGTGATTCACCCAACAGAACTCCAGTGCAATACGGTAACAACTTGGCTGATATGAATCATAGTCTGTTTCATTGTGAAATTGGGTAAAGCTTATTTGACAGTGTGTACTATATGGAACAACTCTGCCTCCATCTCATCTAAACGACATGCGGAGAAGAATTTTTACAAAAGCAACAAAGTCGGAACTGAAAGCTGGCCACAGCCAATGACAATGAGTAATGTTTGACCCGAGGACAGACGTGTGGCAACAGGAAATATCGGCGCCCACAGGTCACAATGAGGTCAAACCAAAGTCGTCTAAAGTGTGTGATTGGTGCTGTGATGACTGAGCTAAGGTCATAACCTCTAAGGAGTCAAATGTGGAAAGTTAAACCCCAACATGAAGGTGGCAGGTCAGACAAGATCTGCACAAATCAGTCCAGGAAAAATGATCTCTCAACTTAATTCAAACCACTAGAGTTTCTCTGTTTTCTAAATAATACCAAATTTTAGTCAATTTTATTTCATCTCATTTTAATGTAGAATGCAGATCAGTTTAAAACAACTTGAAACTACAGGTGGTCCCTGGGTTACGGCGTACTCGACTTACATCATTTCGACTCGTCACTTGAGTCTACTTTACAGCGCCCGTGTCTCGTCTGCCATTTTTTGTCCAACCCCATACTTTTGCTGTGTAGCGTACAGCGTCTGTGTTTGTGCTCTGTAATTATCGGTATACTCTGCTTTGTCACCCTCCTTTTTCACACCATGGCCCCAAATAAGAAAGCAAGATCTCCTCCTAGCGATGCTGGTCCAGCCAAGAGGAAAGTCATTACTATGGAAACGAAGCTGGACATCATATAAAGGTCGGAGAAAGGCGAGACACCGATGAACATTGGTAAAGCCTTAGGCTTCAGTCGGACGACCGTGTCGACCATTATTAAGGACAAAGTCCGTAATTTAGACCGTGTGAAGGATTCAGACCCTATGAATTCTACAGCGATCACAACAGTGTACGATGCTACTGTGAGATCTGGGAGGAAAGAGGAAGATTTCCTACCAGACGGACATCTCCAAGTACTAAACCAAAGTAGAACCGGTACCTTCAACGTCTACAAAGACCCTGCACCTGCTCTCACAGCCTCTGCTCATCCTCCTCCAGCCTTCAGCAGTGATGGCAAGTACAGTACAGCATCTTATTTTTTATTTAAATTTGTTTTATTGAATTAATAAAAAGTGTAAAACGTGTACAATATTTGGCAATTTATTCAGACATTTAGGGGTTATTTGGGGTGCATTAAAGGGTTAATTTCGACTTACAGCAAAATTGGGGTTGCATCGCCGACGTAGGAACAGAACTTGGACGTAGCCCAAGGACCACCTGTAATTTTATACATGAAATCAATATCTTTAGTGCCTTTTAGTGTTTTCTTGTTTTTCATTTTACATCACTGTACAACCTCACTGTGGGTGTGCTCAAGGGCACTCCAGCCTCCTTCAGTTGACACCCAGAAGTCAAGAATGCAAGAATGTTGCAAACATAGTAATGCTTGTAGTCCAAAAACAGTTCCATGTTTTTTTTTAATTTAGGAAGGGACTGTAGATAGCCACCCCCAACCCCCCGCCCCCTCTCTTTGACTCCCAATCAGATGAATGTTATTTCCCACCTTTCTCTACCTCTGTTTCCTGGATCCTCTTTTCTCTCAACTTTGCATCATGACAAACCATACTCACCACCGTGGCCTTGGGGAGGACCCTAAATCTTGCCACTTTTCCTGAAAACATTGCTGCTGGTGGGATAAAACCTGCAGACATGAAAGAGATGACACAGAGTCATAAACTCCTTACACAGAGAAAACCACAGCACCAAGCTTTCAAGTTGACCTTAATTTAGGTGAAAAACTGTGGTGTCATGAAGGGGGATGGCCTTTTCCAGGGAGTTGACCTCTTCCAGGGTACGCCAACTTGCCCTGCATTTGACCCCATTAGGTTCTTTTCCACTGCAGGTACTTTGAGCATTACTAGAAACTTGGAGAAATCCCGCTGCATTTTCAACTGAATTACCCGGGTAAAAACCCTTTCCCTCGCCCTCAGACTTTCTAAGTAAAAGACCCTGATAGTGAGGGGATCCTTTTCAAATTACCCTGAATTCTTAGGGGGCGGGGCAAATGCTGGAGAACGCTGATTGGTGGGCTACACTTGTAGCATTCCACATGCAAGCGTTATTTTGTTTATTTTATTTTCACCTGCGTCTTTTGACAATGACAGTAACATTGTAGTAATTTGGAAAATATGGGTTAAATGGGTATGACAGGTGAATAAACAAACAACGTCCAGGCTCTTTTGAATGTATCGGGGGAAATTCAGAAGCACTACAGTAGCTAAGGACTCGGTGACGTCGTTGTTGATATCTAGGAGGTAAGAAGCTTTATTTCATCATATTAAACACAAGGCATCACAATATACGCACCAAGAAATGGCAATAGACCAGCGCACCCATGGTAAACCACAGAAATACCCACTATTCAGTTTGTTAGGAGCTGTAACACTCGTCCTGGTCACTGGCCACTCGACCAGCTGTTTAAGTCAGTTCAGTGTCAGTCTGGTCAACATCTGACACTGAACCTACAGACAGAGAGCTGGATGTATTCATGTTGTCATCGTGAGCTATACGCCGATTTATTCTTTATATGTTATGATTTTAATAAGTGATATGCAATAGAATTAAATTCAGGCATTCAGGCATCATGACTTTAGGCTTTAACCCGGATTACGTAAAACAACAGATATAAGACAAGAGACATAAAGTTAGATGTGATGTACTTTAATGACTGAGGAGTTGGAAATAAATGTTCCACCATTTTTAGATAAAAAAAGTAACTGTATTTTATTTGGAATGGGTTGTCTGCTGGTTAACTTGAGCTAAAATGTATTGCAGGTGACAGAGTAAATCTGGGTCATTATTTGGTGCTAGAGCTTTGCTTCTCAACTTCATTGCAGGTGTACTGCAGTTTCTTTGACCACGACCTCACATGCCATCAGCTTTAGAATAAATTACCCCGCACTTTGGGCGCAGTGGAAACATAAAGCACACATATAACCAGGAAATCTTTTACCCAGGTAAAAAAAAAGTTCCTGGTATTTTGGTTGAAAAGGGTCTATTGTTTTTGTTTGCATGTGTGTGTTTTGACGATGGATGAAGATGCAGGACCCTAACTGAGAGACCTATGTAATCAAGCCCCAGAGAGAGAAGGCCACAAACTCTTAGAGGAGTCAGCACTCCAAAAATATTAAATTATATTCTTATATTCTGAAATTTCACCGAGTGGGACAAGTAAAGCCAAATCAATATGCTTTTAAAATATATTCCACAGTTCTGTTCCATGAACTGGCCTGCAGAAATATCAATTATATTCCCAGGACTATCATGAAATTGTAATATTCATTGAATTGATGAATTTTTACGATGATATGGAGGTGTTAGTGGTTTTCCTGCTCCTAAAATATGCTCCTCTACTGAGTAGGTGTGCAGGTGAGGTTGGTTGAAGGAACAAGAGTGATAAAAATAAGAGCAGCTTAGTTTGTCTCAATGGTCTTGTTAATGGAGGAATTATGACCGTGTTTGCAGCAGTGTAGGAGGAGTATTCTCTCTCCTCCATTCAATATTTGTCTCTTATCCGCAAACGCAGATAAAACACACTGCACTGAACTGTATCTTTATAGAGCACCATGTCAAAACAATATATTGATGATATATGGATGAGCTTAACCAAGGTTTCTGGTGGTTGATTTACTTTATAAAATTTTGTCACACCCTTCAGCAGTAAAACAAACCAAGAATACTCCAACTTACAACATCGGTCTTGAGGATAAGTTAGACACGCACACACACAACCCACACTCAGGCCTGGGAGCTGTCCAGTGCAACCACAACCACAGTTGGGAGTCTAGTTCAGTGAAAGGCAAGAGCATCCTATTCACTTCTACTGTCCACATTTATCCTGGCAGTCTCAGTTTACCCAGAGAGATGGTTTACAGATGTTAAAACCTTGCATCGGTAGCTTCAGTTCGGTGCTGCTGTTGATTTGCATCAGCATTTTGTTGCTAGACGTTTTTACTATTAGTCATTGCTCTGGGGTTGAAATATTTCAACTATAGCACAATCTTGGCAATGCCACAGCTTCTGCAGGTCTGTGTTGCTTGCACTGCTTTGCTTCATGGAGAGAGATGGACAGACAGACTTTTTGATTTTGATTTTGTTGTATGGTCTTTTGTTTGGTTGGTGAAAGAGAAAGAGCAAAAGACAAAAAAGGACCAATCTGAGGCCTTGTTTTATTCTGAACATCTGTAGGATCAAGGTCACTGATGGCCCACACATCTGCCAAGCCCATGCACTTTCACACTTGAAGACACACATGCGCAGGCATGCACGCACGCACGCACACACACACACACACACACACATGCACACAGCCAATGCCTTAAGCTATCACTTCCCACACACTTTCACTGCTGAAGCAACTCTTTTATCAAGGTTTCCAGTTAGAGACATTCTGAACTGAGCAACACATACAAAGGGGACATCCGTCAACTTCTGGCACCAATCAGATCAAACAAGGGCCTGGTTGCACCCATGCTGCAATGGTGAACCACTTGTGTGTGCGTGTGTGTGTGTGCATGTGTGTGTGTGTACGTGTATGAGAGCAGAGGAAGCTGCTAGCTCTAACAGAAATCAACACGTCTGTCTCCTTCTAAACCACAAAGCAAATGTCACTTCCAGTACATCACTGTTGAAAGGAAAACCACTGAACCATGCTCATTTTCACATGAATACGTGTAAACAAATGCATTAGCTTCATTTCATATTTTGAAAAAATATTAAAAAAAAAAAAACAGTAGAGTGCCCTGTTAAGTTTTTAGCCCTTTAGACATTTGGACCTTTTTTTTCTTTTCTTTTTTAAAGATTGGAAACAGATGTGTTTAGTAAGAAATGCACGACATCGTATCTCCAGGGAAGCAAATCAGCATGTTCAGCACCAGCCTCCTATCTCTCCTCTGGACATCAACCATCTGTTCTAGATAAATGTACACATGCACAGACTAAAATCAACCCACACCTGCATGCATTCAGCCTAATCCAAAATGTTGGCCTCGTTTATGATTGATGGTGACGATGCTTTTAGTCCGTGATGCCTATAATGTGGCTCTATTTGTTGATTATTAACCGCAATTATGCTACACAAACATGCGACAGGTTAAATGTACATTGATTTGAGTCAAATGGCACATGGGGCAATGCAGACATATCAACTGACAGGTGGACAAAAAAAAGACCAAACTTCTACAGTATGAGCTGTTTAGTCAACTCCAGGGTTCGAAGTTCAAGTATCAGTGATTGCAACTGTTTGACTGTGGTGATATTTGCTTTCCTTTGTTTATTTCTCATAAATATCCTACGAACCAGTGTTTGCTTTTGTGATATAGTTTACAGATTTGAGCTCAATGTGAAGTAAATCTCCATTCATACCCAGATGGTTTCTTTTATATACCCCTCCATGGGTTTTTCATACTCCATTACATTATCACTTATATTCAACGTTCATTATGTGTGCTGTGTATTCTCTCATCTTTTTTTTATTGCTTAGTTGCAACCACATCTTAACATACACGTATTTGAACATACACTATTGTATTGTATTATCATTTCTCAGCCAAACTGAATGGATTTTGTCAAATTTGTCCACTTAGATAAAACACAGCTGCCCTTAGAAAGTCTTGATACAAACATCACTTTAATGAACGTGTGAACATGTTACAGCTGCTGAAAGAGATTAGAACTTTATGGTTCACGGTCCAACATCCTCTTCACAATATAGTCTTGATTTTTAGAGGCTGTTCTTGTCACATGCATTCATCCCCTCTGCTGTTCATTTCACTGACATACGACTAATCCTTTATTTATTATTACCACTGGTCATTACCACCATTACACTTTAGACGGCTCAGTATTTCTGTCCTGTTTGAGGTGTACATGAAGCTCATTTTCCAGTTCAGTGTGAGTCTCAGAAATAAATTTCCAGTTAGTCAAGCTTGTCAGATGCTAATCTGGGTGTGACATTTAACCAGTAGCCTTTAATGCTTTAGTGTTTTTCCAGTGCTAATGCTACTTGAGGCTCATAAAAGTCCTTAATACACATTTGTTAGTCCTTAATGCACATTTGTTAACAAACAATAGTCTGCTGCACTGTTAGTCACTCAACTGACAAACTATTATAATAACCTGTTTTGTTTATGGGGCACAGAGGATTGTGAACTCTTAATAACCACTTCCACCATATTAACAGCTAGCCACAGCAAATACAGTAAAAGCACTGATTAATCTATCTACCTATCAATCTATCAAAGGTGGCGAAGAAACTTTCGGCTCAAGACAAAACTTGACTTTTCCTTTACTCTGGTTGCTGTTGCTAATTTCCATACTCGACTGTCACCTAGGACGTCCTTGCAGATGAGTGCATTCTGAGCTTCCTCTATGGTTCCAAAGAGGTCTATAAAACGAGCCATAATTGTTATGTAGATGAGTGATGAGGTTATGTCCTCGGGTGTATAAATATATCTTTATATGAGAGCATGGTAGGTAATGAGCAGTCATTATGATACGGGCTGACTGAGATTGCACACTGACTCACTTCCCAAGGGCTCCGCGCTCAAGCATAAACACACACATGAACTCCAAGTGCTGGCAATATCTGTTCTGGTCAGCAAATGGATTGAAGGAATGAAGAGAAAGGAAGGCAAGAGAGAACAGATAGCTGAACAGTTTTTTTTTTTGGTTTTGTTTTACTGTGCATGAAAGAAATGTCAGAAGTGCCTGCAGTCTTATGGAGGCCGACTCTGCCATTACCGGAGGAATAGTGGGAGGACTGGTGTGTTTGGCAGCAGCAGCCTTTAAATCAAACATAAGAGCCTCAGCCAGAGGAAACCACTGCAGGGAAACCATGAATTTGATTCTGACGTTATCAGACGTGTCAGTCCCTCTATCTTGCGCTCCGCCGCTCGAGTTTTCTGCTAAAGTCTGACTTTAACACACGTCTCTGCGCTGCGATAAAACCAGAAGGCCTCCATTATCGTTTTCACCACCAAGGTTTACACAGATTTACACAGCAGCCACGCCCTTTTAACAAAACCTCCTCCAAACTAACATCGCGCACCGTGCAATGAACTTTCAACCAGATATAAACAGTAAAAGGGTTTGCGGTGGTTGTGTTCACATTGCAGTTAAAATGACAGGAGGATGCAGCCATTAACAACTAAAGTTAATACAACTACGAACAAACTACTTTGTCATCACGTAATTAGCCCATAGTGAGGGCAGTTTCTTATCCGGTTCAGTCTCAATAACTGTTCTCAAATCTAGCACTGTGAAAAACAGGAGCTGAACCACATTGTATCAGGGCTGTGATTATTTGGTTAAAGAGGAAACAAAATGGAAATTTTTATCACTGATATCTGCAGATATCTGTGACATCGACCATTGCGGAAGCATATAGTACTCACCTGCCCAATGTTATTTCCTCAAAATGTACCTGAGAGGAAACATTTGTCATTAAATACATGGCTTTGGACAGCAATTATATAAAGCATATATACTGCACATTTTAAGCCAACTACATTTCTTCCCCTTGGTCTTATGTTCTACATATTATCATTTAAGGAATCAACACTTAATCCTTCATAAATCGCTGCACATCCTTGTGAAATGTCTAATTCTTCATTTGTCATTTTTATTCAACACTTCAGTATCACGCGATTGCTTTGAGCACTGGTTCCTAAGCTGACAATAATATTCATTCAGGGTCAAACAAGGGAAAACGAACAACAACAGATGGATCCTGCAGTGCACTAAATGAACAACCAGTGAATAAACATAGGCTGACTTTATTTGCCTCTTTCTAGAGGGATTTCTCCTCGCTCAAAAAAAACAACAAAAAAACCCCATCTCCCCACAGGTGACCTTTGCTGATTTTCCTGTAAATTGTGTTTAAAAAAAGGACATAAAACTGTTACTAAAATGAATGATGGCAGACACTGAAAGTTATTCACCACATGAAGATGCCAAAAATGATCACTTTACAAACTGGATGCTCTGTGTTTATGGTGCCTCAGGTAATGTTTCAGCTTAACATTGCTGCAAAGGGAACGCCTCGTGCTATCCAATCACTAAGCCATAGTGTAAGTCATCTGCTGGAAGGAAATAGTGGAGAGTATTGGGGCCCAAATTCATGCCTTGTCAAAACAGGACATACGAGAGCAGCCATTAAATTGGCAGGAATGTAGGGAGCACGTCTCGTAATTTCTCTCGCTCCCTCTGTCTCTCTTGGCCTCCACCTCGTTCATTGCTTTAGCAAAATCAAAATGAAAGACAGGCGCTGGTTCGCGTGCTCAGGGTCTCACCACATTGAACCCCCAGGGTAAGTATGTTTCTGAGTGAGTGAATGTTGGGTGATGAAGGGCATTCGGCGGGGACAAGGAGCATATTTCACAGGCACGATACATCAAAGAGTGACAACATGGCTGTTTATTAAGGGTTTTCTTTCCCTCTCTTTCTATTTTTCTCTCTACTACTTTTCTCTGTTCACTGGGCAACTAATAAAGTCCACTAATCTAATTAGGGCCTGCTTAAAGAGACCGAGTGGAGCCTCATGCTGAGAGAAAATAAGTTTTTTGAGGGGGCTGTGGTTTGGAAAACCTCCAGCCTTGAGGGGTGAGGCAGATATCTTTCTTTCTGTCATTGCTTCACTTCTCACCTCTTCGCTGTTTGTCAGCTGCACGGCAGCAATGACGCTCTGAAGCTCGCGTACTTCTTTATAGACCAGATTTTTATCTTGGAAGCTATCCGAATCATATCTTTCCAGTTCTCCTTTTGTTGCACAGCAGAGGTTGTTAAGGTGACAGCGCTGCAATGCATGTGACAATAGCACTCACAAAGCACTGAGGAATATATGCAGGCAAGGCAACAAAACGGGTAGGGTTTAAGTTTTAATACACAAAGGTGCATTTAAATTTTATGCCAGTATACACCGGATTTAACACATGAGGGAAAGCAACGTCTTTGATCTCCTGCCAAAAAAATGTACAAACCTCAGAATTTTTTCCACACTCAGTAGACACATATGGCCTTATTAATGGAGATAGTGCTGGCACTCCTATTCCCTCTATAAAGAAACAGTGTAACAGTGTATTCAAATCTCGGCCAATCATTACTTCCTTCTCAGTTTCTATAAGCTTCCTCCAGATGTAACTAAAACACAAGGCATTAGTGATGTAAAAAAAATACGGGTTCGATGTATAGGGTAGCAGACATTGTCACTTCAACACCGCAGTTTTGTAACGACAGTTGTGTTTTGTTTGGGTTGCAGTAAAATGTACAGTATGTGTAATTTTGCTAGGGCAAGGGTGTGGCTGTGCTTAATAACCATACACACTAGCGTAGCCACTGAAAAGGATCAGTCTATCCATGCAAATGTGGAACTGCATATTCTTTATTTCTCTGTTCTACAATGGAGGTCATGACTGAGGAAGAAAAGTAAATGACAAGCCCTGCAGATCTAATTCACACGTACAAGTGTATGTTAAAGAATATCAGAGATTAAAAATTACGTTAATAGTACTGATCCCATCCCTGATATATTACAATGAGGTTCTGTCATATCCTAAAGCGATGTCTGTTGAATTTCTTGCAAAGCCGAATCACATGTGAAATGGATTACAGGTGGTACCCAGGTTATGGCATACTCGACTTAGGTCATTTCGACTTTGCGTTGCTCAAGTCTACTTTACACCGCCCATGTCTCATCCACCATTTTGTGTCCAGCCCCATACTGTTGCTGTGTAGCATTCAGCGTCTGTGTTTGTGCTCCATAATTATCAGTATACTCGGCTTTGTCACCCTCCTTTTTCACACCATGGCCCCAAAAAATAAAGCAAGATCTCCTAGCGATGCTGGTCCAGCCAAGAGGAAAGACATTATGATGGAAACCAAGCTGGACATCATATAAAGGTCGGAGAAAGGCGAGACACCGACGAACATTGGTAAAGCCTTAGGCTTCAGTCGGACGACCGTGTCGACCATTATTAAAGACAAAGTCCGTATTTTAGACCGTGTGAAGGATTCAGACCCTATGAATTCTACAGCGATCACGACAGTGTACGGTGCTACCGTGAGATCTGGGAGGAAAGAGGAAGATTTCCTTCCAGACGGACATCTCCAAGTTCTAAACCAAAGTAGAACCGGTACCTTCAACTATTAAAGGGTTAATTTCCACTTACAGCGAAATTCGGGTTACATCGCCGACGTGGGAACGGAATTCGGACGTAACCCGAGGACCACCTGTATATGCAAGTGCATGACTTGACAAAATGAAATGACAAAAACAAACTCACAAGCACATCAGTATTTACTACTACCACTTACTACTATCACCAACAACCAAACCAGTCCAACCTGAATTATTTTGCTCCAAAAGGGTGGGGTCACAGGTGCAGAAGTGCTGGCATGCTGCCGATTCTGCTCTGCTGGCAGGAGACGTATTCAGACAGATAGAGGTACTTCCTACCCACTGCTACAACTGTCGAGGAGACTATAAACCACTGCTGCAATCTGTGCTGGTGTTTTTCCTCACATTCCTGCAGAAGGTCTATGTTGTATAGAATGTCAAATTGTGGCAAAGAGACTGTGATTTAAAAAAAACCCCAAAATAGGAGTCCCAAGTGTTTATTATATCATGATGTGATGCAAATAAGGACATGCAACCATCATGGCTTTGGTGACAACAAACTAACTGTGACTGCATACTAAATAAACATGCACAGTACGGTACATAGTGAATACACAATCTGTGTGGGTATCAAAAGAAGTTGGTGTTCTGTGATTGTGCACTATCGCTTTCAGTGTGCGAAAGATGTTTCCTGTGTAGGATGAGGTATAAAGTTGAAGGGCATAATCCTTTCATGCATTTTTATGCCTGCAGTTCAGTCAATACAGGTCTGCATGTGCTCCGTCAGTGAAAAATGCAATCCTCTGTCAGTTTAGTTGTTTGTGTGCAAATTATCTGTATTGTTCTATAATGATAATTACCTCCTTGTACTCTGACTTTTAAAGAGCAACAATGTTAAATAATTGTTTTAACAGTTGCCTTTAAAGTGGGTGTTGTCAGCAAGTGTGACTTCTCCTTAATATTCATTTAAAGACAGTTTACTTCCTTTTTATGGTCTACCATCATTTCAGTTCTGTGTCTTTAGTACATTGTGGTTAATTTAGCAAACTTCTGAAGCCGTTAAAATAAAATAAAAAACACTGATAAAGAGGACATTAGGCCCTTTCACACTGTTGGAAGTTTTTGTAGTGCCTAGAACCTTTTCAGTATCTAGACCCTCTTTTTGCGTCTTCGGACAGCATAGGAACTTGAAACTACAGTACAGACCACAGTTCCTAGCTCCTACTCCAAGGCAAGGTCTTTCCATGGCACCATTGGCACTCCTATGACATTGGTGTTTGGTAATTGGAAGACCTCAGGCCAAGCCCATTACCAGATTTCCACATCTTACAGTGTCGACATTTTTAAAAGTAATAAAACATTTACTTTTAATGCACTCAGTGCCATTAAAATCCTACATGCCGGAGCATTAAATGAACAAATATGGACCGGATTCTAAAACGCTTGTGTCACTGTGTAAAATATGAACAAAAATCGAATGCAAAGTTATTGAAGTAGTAAAGTCAAAGTGTTGTGCATTACATTTCACACATTTAAGTATCTGTGGGATTCATACATGTATGACTATTCTGCACAAGAAACCAAAACACACTTTGCTTTTCATTCACACCCCCAGAGTTAGAGGTTTTGTGAGTAACATTGTGACTTAATACCAGTAGTATATAGATTTCAAAGAGATGTAAGTCATTTTGATTGTTTGGTGTGAGGTATTGATTTGCAAAAAAAATTCTTCATTGTAATTGTTCCAGATTGTGCCTAAACAATCAGGACATACTCAGTAACAGATGTAACGGATTACTTTACACATAAGCTATTTCAACTTTATTTCTTCTACAAAAGAGCTTCATAAAAAAAAATACTGCTACTACAGGGGAAACTACACAATTCCCTTCATGCCTCTTTGCATGTTCTTATCTCTCTTCTTCTTTGCCTCCTTTCTTCACCTATATGACACACAGTGCACAGTGTGGGAGTCAGCTGGCCTATTCCTGGCGTACGATAAAGAGCTCTACCTCCTCCGTGTGCATGAGACCAGGCCACTACGATACACAGGCTAAGATAAGACTACTCCCTCACACTGTCTGTCTGTCCTCCCTCTATCCTATATACCGTTCCTCTCTCTTCCTCCCCGTTCTCTCTCGATACCTCACCCACACACACATCCACTGTCCCTCCTTGAACATGAACTGTGTACTCCCTGCCTGTTCTGCCTCGTCATCAGGAACACCATACTTCATCACACTTCACCTTATCTCTTCCTCTCTGCTTCTACTCTCTCGTCACACCTCCTACATCTCTATAGTTCATACGGGGTTAATGCGTCATCGTGGAACCCTCTGAACCCCTGCAACGCACAACGAGTCAAACGGTAGTGTGTTGATGATCACGCTCAGGGTTATTACGCTAAAGGAAAACTGAGACTCAAATGAAAGTCATAGTGGAATTCATGTTGGTAAATGAAAGAGAAAGAAAAATACACCTGAAAGTGACTATACCAGATCTATACAACTTTACGGAAATTTTTTTTTTTTTTTTAACTTTTTATAGAATGTCTGTGGGAATTGAATCAAGTCAGAGGAGATAGGTCAGATATGACTTTAATGAGACAAAAATTACAATTAATAAAGTTTCACATTTTTTTTCCTTACTTTGACCCTTGAGTTAGAGAAGCCAACATGCAATTATTCATTAACTTCAAGACCATGTACACAGAAAATAAGAACATTGTGGACAGTAGATGTTGGAACACACACGAGACACACACAATCACACACTGAAGGAAGTCATATATACAGTTGTTAAAACAACCTGACAAAACAAACCGTTACTATCTCTGAAAGCCTCTCAAAGCATTGAAACAAACAAGTTGACCTGAACTGCTTTATTCTTCTACCACTATAGATCTCAGAGGTACTTTGAATTTTAGGAGAGTCTTTTAATTTTGCTGTTAGTACTTTTATTCCCTGAGGGCTGCGCTACTGAAACACTGGGGCAAAATGAAAACAAGGAAAGAAATGCATGACTTGACTTGAAGTTACCTTTACTCAAAATGCTCAACACAATCATGGGAACCAAAGCAGTGCAAATACTCTGAACGTTAAGTGCACGGTAACTGTGTATTTGATATTTTCATATATTTTTCATCTTATATAAATCCAGACTTTCCTCATAATATCTGAAATACTACACCAACTAACACTAACCCAAAATAAAATAGATAAAATCAAAGAGTAATCTTATAGACTAATACAAAATAAACCTATAGGGAACTATAATCCATTATATATAAATATCATTCCCTCATCCTTTACATAAGAGCTGTATCTCTGGGGTTTTGGCATCAGGATTATTATTTAATAGTTCTGACAGAGGTTTGATCTTGGACAGAGTTTTTTCTCTGCACATCCCTGTTCTTGCGTGAGGCAGGCGAGGTCCTCAAAGGTTGGTGGAAAATCTTCCAAATTAGAAGTGAGAAGTGTTCTTCCCTGTTTGTTGACCGTCTGTGTGTGCCATGGAAACCGTGGTTGTTGGTCTTAGGAGGCAAAGGCGTCCAGTTGGGTTTGCACGATGATCCTGCTTTACCATCTCCTTTTGTGGGCGTTTCCTCTTTATCGTGTGTAAATACGACAATGCAGCCTCAGCGGTGCAAATCGTTGGGCCGTGTGTACACGATGGGAATCTGACAGTCACACAAGAAAGACACACTACAATAAGAACTGCATGGGGCCATACAAGGTTCCCTGTGGTATGCCCTCAATACCAGACTGAAAGAGTAATTATCTGATATATGTGAATCCAGATTAGCACTCCACACCCTCACATACGTGTCCTTAAAATACCTTGAGAATCACAAACAGGCATCTGAGGTCATGACGTTGCATTTACAAGCGAGGTGACAGACACTTTCCTTTCATTCATTTGTTCACTCGTGGGTGGAGGTTAGCACTTCCACCTCACAGTTCAAAGGTTCAGTGTTAGATTCTCAGTTGGACCGGGGCCTCTCTGTGTTAAATTGCAGGCATGTGACAGTGGTCTAGAACAAAGGACTGATGAAGATCTGAATTTGGCCCCTGAACACCTTTAAGGGCTGCTCACTCAGTCCAGTGTATTAATGCATTAATTATTCCTTGAGATTTTGGCACAAATTCACTCGACATGTTTACTAACATCTATATGTTTACTTATGTTGAAATAATAGCAAGTAATAGTATTTAACTAGCAGTATGCCACTGTTTGTATTGTTTTCATCTGCTTTGTCCATTTTGATTTTTGCTATATTTTTCTTTAAGTCTTTTATAGCTGAGGCTTTTCCTTTGAACCTCACAAGTTTCTGATGTAACAAGTGATAAATTCTTCTTTTTTAAGAAACAAATTAGTGAATTATAGTGACCCCATAAAATGCTTTTGGGTCCCTAAATGCTCATCCAATATGGAGTAATGTGTACAAGTAGACTGTTTACATCCACCTTCACCACACAAAGTAATGGTCACACACTAAGTTGTTATATAAAAGAGCGCATGTGCAGTTTTAGCATATTTAATCTCTACAAACTGTGGTTCCTATGACTTCAATCACACTAGTTGTATGTACAGAGATGGCACATTTGCTTTTATTACTGAAAATGAAAGCTTTACAGAATTTACCAGGTCTGTGGGGGAACTTGTGAGTAACTTCATGTTGTATCCTGACTTGGCAGCTTGGACCAGGAATGTGTATTTATTCCTTAAATGGCTAAATGTTAACCAGTGGATTGAATCCCCTGTATGGTCACCACCCAGGCTGTTTTAATCTCCTTGAACATGTACTGCCAATTTGGAAGAAACCATCAGTGCACTCTTGGTACCTGGACCTGAACACAGATGTCCTATTAAATTAGATTTAAAGGTAATGGCAGTTAACTGACAGCTTCAGGCTGAAGCCATACCATGAGTATATCATTCTCTGTCAGCTAAACCTAAATGGAGCTTTAGTTAAACTTTACTCAGCAAGATCTCTTTTGCCCGTCAAGGGAGGCTGGCTTTATGAGTATAAATCAGCAGGAGACCGTCCGTTCCTCAGACAGACTTGATAGCTCAGCTTTGCCGAAATGGCCAAAAAAAAGGGGCAAACTTCAGAATAATTTTAAGTGTTCCTGACTCCGGGGTAAGTCAGCCGACAAATTTATCCCTCATTAATGATAATAATACCCTTCCAGGGCTATTTTCAGCCAACGGTGGTTGCCATCAGATACATTTTTAGCCTGCTTAAATGCTTTGTGCTTTTTTCCAACTCTTATATTCGGAGGGAAAATAGATGCTGGTGGAGAGACCTCAGACCGCAGCATGGAACTACGTCAGACCCATTAAAACCCCAAGAGTTCACTAAGTATAGGGAGCACTCCTCACGTCGCATGCCGTTCCTCTTTCTGCCTCTTTCTCCCTCCTCCTATGTGTGTGTGTTTAGTGATCCTGAAGTCCAGGTTTATTAGTCAAACGGGCTGGATGCCTACAGTTTAGTGTGATGATGTAAAATGACATGTCATTCAGTTGGTAGACTGCTCCCTAACTATCCATTTTGTGGTCTGCATTTATCCTCTGTATCTCTCCTGCTTCTGCATCCATAAGGACACAAGATCTTTTATCTATGTGCTTTGACTACATTTTATACACAGCATGCCTGGAATAGCAACCTGAGATATAAGTCAAATGTCTGAGGTCATCAGACAGGTTCCAGCAGTAGATATGCTTTTCTTTGTTTGACATGTTTTGATGCGAATTGGGCTTGGAGAAAATAGTAATGAATTTAGTTGTACAAAGAGAAATTTGGACATTGTTTAGGACTAGTGTTAATCCCCTGTGTGGTGACCACCCAGGCTGTTTAAGCTCCTGAACATATATATATCGCCAATTTAAAGAGCCAACCATGTCTTTTTACATGATCCTGAACAAGGTGATACAGTGAGAACATCAGTCTGTGTAAATGAAATGTACTTGTTTGTATTGGGAAACATGAGTATGACTAAAACAAACCGTAGAATATAGTCTATTTGGCCAGTGCTGACTCAGAATTTCATTGGCCAACAAGTTTTTTATAGATATTTTACATAAGCCACTGGGTTGGAAATATTGAGGGAAAGGCTGGACAAACACTGTGTAGCTTAAATCACATCATTTTTTTCTTGATTAGTACTTTTCAATTCTTGGTAACAATTCTCGTTATATTCTCTAGCTGTTTCTAAATTTTTCTCTGTCACACAGAGCAGCACAGACTTGTATGTTCACATTCTATAAGTCATTGGTGTCGACGTTGTTGTTACTATGGTTTAGTGTTTTGTGTTTGATGTCACACGTCTTACAGTTTTCCAATGGGCGTGGCAAACTATAAGACAACCTTAACCCTGTCTTTGGTCAAACTCTTGGATTCCACAAACTACTCTTGTATGTGCTCTTTTTCTGTACATCTCTATGTTAATATATAAGGCAGCCACAAAGTATGACAGGCAGTAAATGTGGCAGAAAATCAAAGGCTGCCTTATCTTGATTCCTGGTTGGTCTCGATTCAGACCATGACATTGTTACAGGAACGCAAATGCTGTTTCATGATCTTATCAAGGTCCACGTTCACCTCATAGGGTTACTGCAAATGAATTAACTATGCTAATTCACCAATAAAACTGATCAATGAGGAAACTACAGGTTTGTTTGCCAGACCAGTCGGACAGTTACAGTGTGCCTTCTATACACGTCATCAACATCACCTGATAAACCACACCTCTGACAATGTTCTACAAGGTCCACACCTCCTGAATACCACAGGCTATGAGTAGGTTCCATCTGCGTATGCATCTGCGATGTTGGTGGTTTTACCAGTTTCACATTTATTCATGGGAGAATATGGACATCATTGAAATGACAGCCTGTATTTTTATTTATTGTTTTTACTCGGCATGTGTTCTCTATTTCATGGTCAATGGGATCAAATTTTATAGTGAATACACTATACTTGTAAACACAGGCATTCCTAGGTAATGTCCAAAAATGAGCTCAGAGCCTGAGGCATTTTCTTCCCACCACAACCAGATAGAAACTGCAGCAGACTGAACTTTCCTCTTATTACCCTTTGGCTACGCTTCTTGGCCTTGTAGTGTGAATAGGAATAACAAGGGCAGGCTCTTGCAGAGTATCTCTGATTGTTTATCATGATGCAGATGCTGTCGCCAAGGGACTTTCCCTTGGAGAATTAACATTATTGACAATACATTTGAGGTGGAGATGTGCATCAGCTATGTTGTGGGAATATTTCTCAATTTGTACACACGACCATGTTTTCCACAAGTTTTTTTTATTATTATACAAAAGGAGTGGGGTGCGGAGGGGTGTTTTGAATGCTGGGTACGGGGACTTTCCTAAATAAAAGCATGTGATGTTAAGAAAGCGAGGGCAAGGGGTGGGTTTTATAGGAACTGAAACCAACAAGGACAACATGGCAGACTGTCAGAGAGTCTTGACAGCTAGCTTTCATGTTTCAGCTGTGTCCCTTTTTTCAGCTGACGGAAAACACCCTCTGGCAGTGGTTTCTACAATTCCACACCTGTTTGGTGCCAGCCACTGAGAGCAGGTATAATTTAAAGGAAAGGTCTAACTGGCGATCTACTGAGTTACCACAGAACCTCCAGCCTTTATTCTGCATGCAGAAATCAGTTGGCAAAAAGCAGTGAACAAAAAAGGCACTGGACATTGAGATGGTGAATGTTCAATGGTGTGTACAGATGTTGTGTCAAGATCTTTATAGATGCACGCTCACATCAAAACCCTATGCCTGCCATGGTATTCATGCTATTATCTGTCTAGCTGATGGACTCATGGACTGGCACGATGGCATCAGCTGTGGATGCTTGACAGTTGTTCATTTATTGTTCATGGTAATTACTGTAAGTTACCCTGGTTCATCTAGTTTTACTGGACCAGTCAGCAGAATTCTTCGGTGATGGTTAGGTTTCATTATGAGACAATGCACAATGAGCAGTGATGTCAGTTAGCCTATTACAAAGACACAAAGCGCTGTGCTTTATGTTCTGCATCATGAGATTAACCAATGCTTTGCAAAGCCTGCATGACCAGTAGCTGAAAGAACTGGAAGGGTGTGGGTTGGTTTGTAACAGTAAGAACAATGATGATTAGTAATAAATGACATGCCCATGAACCTTGACACACAAGAATATCCGAAGGACAAGTATAGCTGGATATAGTACATGTTTAATGAAGTGTTGTTCATATCTTAAGACGTACATATCTTGCTTATCTCACACTGTCATGGAAAATGTTTTTTTCATACACCAATGTCTTTTTAATCAAAAAATTAAAAGGATGTTGTTGTGTGTGCACTTCCAGAAAAGGTCCCGTAGGTAACTAAATCATCTTCAAGTGTCTCTCTTTTTTTTCTGGATGTACTCCAAAACTCAAGCAGTTCGCTTTTGGTTGGAGTCATGTCCTTCCACTGTGTTTCACTTATGTGACTGCTGTTGACAGACAAACTAACAAGTGGCAAAGAAAACAACAAAAAAATGCAGGACAAGACCACCCCAATCATGTCATCTAATTTGTCTGCTTCCATGGTAATGTTCACAATATTGTGGTGTCATCTGTTTATTCAAGACAAACAGGAACTGACTGAAAAACTCCTCTCAGCCCCCCACAGTCACATTTTTACATTTTCACACAATGATCGTCAAAGATTCCCTCTGCCTTGAACATAAACTCTCCATAATACCAGTGCAACGCAGGTCATGAAATAGCCTTAGTTGGTACGAAGTACACTTTGTGTGCAGATGGCTAAAAATAAAAACGATCCGTGGAGAAAAACATCTTATATACCTTATACGGCGAGGGCTATTGGGGCCTTTATGGTTGCATATAAAAATAAACAAGCGTGCTGTCATCACAGAGGCTGTTATATTCTAAAGCCAGGCAATTAAAAATGTGCTGATAGTAGCAGGGCAGCAGCCGAGCGCTGAGCCGGTGCCAGGGCTCCATATGTGTGAGGGAAGAATGAACTCACAGCTGAGGTCACAGGAAAGAACAGCAGCACTCGTGGGTATATTTGGTGAATGGCACTGCGTCGTTTACCATACACATGATGGTGCGTATACCCGCTGTGTTTGTACATGGACGTGTATGTGTCTACTTTAATTGTCGGTCTATAAATGCTTCATAATGTTTGCTTACTCAGTGTGTACCACGGGTGTGTTTGTGTGTGCATCTGTAAATGTTAGCACCACACCAATTACTTAAAAAAAAAAAAAGGACTCCCATTATAGGAAAAAATTATAGAGTAAGTTCAATGGTTGTACCCTGACAGTTTAATTGGGTGTGAGCAGGACTGCATTGTTTGGTTTCTACCAGAGTTACTCAGTCAGGATGAATGATGTCTCACACATATACGCACGCATTCACGTGGGGTTGTTTGAGATGTGGCGTGTGAGTAGGCTTATGTGCTCCATCACTCATCAGCGCGGATGACAGGCTGCACGAACGCACACACACACACACACACACACACACACACACACACACACACACACACACACACACACACACACACACACA
>JAPTHA010000005.1:22011062-22025624 GCA_029814585.1 Gymnapogon annona | reverse complement strand
GCTGCTGTTCTGGCAACCTACGAGGGCGCCAGGAGCCCCAACGAACCGCAGCCTCACGGCGCAGCCATGTTGGAATTCAGCTCTTGCTATAGCTAGATAAAACTATCAAACCATGTGTTTGCTAGTGCACCAGAATACAGGAAATATAATCTACTAATTTCAATATATTCTGGGTGAGAACCTCAGAACCCCCATCTTTAAATTGTCCCTCCCACATTTATTTTTTTTTGCTTCTGGCACCCATGTGTAAGTGGCATCAGCAGATACGTGTTTTCAGCTATTATTCCTGAGCACAAACTCATGACTTAATATATCAGATGAAATGAAGAAGACGAATCCTGACACTCTGGTCTCTCATTTTCAGTACAGTTACTCAAATCTGACCTGGGGTTATGCACAAATACTGAAAAGTAAATTTGGCGTTTGTCTGTTTGGAAACTACATTTCCCTATTACAGAAGGTTTTATTGACATGACCAAGGTAATTTCCTTGTAGGGATATTGTCAGAGTTGGTGTGAGCATGACGTACTCTCCCCATTCTGACAGAATTACTGACTGAAGGAGGATATGTGGATAACAAGGCCCGACTAGCACCACCCAGTCACATCAAAACTACACCGAGTCCCACTGAATACATGCACATTTATTTTTTCCAGGGAGGAAAGCTAGAAAACAAGGATCTTCCATCACTGTCTCACCGCCAGTAATTTTCCTTCAGGGCACCCATGGGAGCCATACATTTTCACATATGGCAAGCCCAGCCTGGATTTTATGGGGTGAATTGTTTTGGGATTCTGTGAGAAGAGAAGATGTAAAATTTTAACTGTCTGTGGCAAGACAAAAAAAAATGGAGAGAAGAATATTTTGATCCTGAATTTTTTTTCTATTGTGACATGAAAAACAGTCTGGAACTTAATGTTATAGGCCACCTTTTTTTTTCCATAAGCCGCTTTTTTAACACAGTCTGACACAAATGAATAACACTTATGAAAGAGAGGGCTCTGGACTCCAGAGGGTGACATGGGTGGAGACACCTTCCACTTGACTGTTCAGACAACATACGAAATGCCCCAGTTTTGCACCAGGTGAGCGCTATTTAAGCTCACAGTTTTGCCATGTTTAAGCTTAGGTCAGAGCTTGTATCAAAACTCTTCACCCTCAAAGTCTGTTTTCACCGTCATGGACGAGGCCCACTACTGCAGAGATTGGGAAACAAGTTGTCATTATTAGCAAACTTGTCTTTCTCCCATGTGAGTTCTGAATCTGATTAATTGGTGTCACTGTGTTTCTTTTTCTTCAAGCAAATTAACAATTTTTAACCTGTCTTCAGTAACTATGCACCATGTTAACAAACTTGAATGCATTGCCCCCTGCTGGATCTTCAACTGGAGTTTTAAGTCAGTTCGAGGATATAACTGATTATTTACGCATCCTCAGAAAAGCATATTCTTGTTGTAGAGCATTCCCCCCATTTCAACAATAGTCCTAGAAATGCTCACTGTGTAGATTATCGATGCAATGTCCAAAGAAGCATAAAAATGAATCAAGGAAAGACATACAAATCTGGTAAAGTGATGGCTCCTTATGTGATGGAGAAGGATTAAGGACATGAACACCGGAGGTGTGGAGATGGTACTGAAGCACATGGATACTGTGAAACAGATACAACAAATCATCAAAGGGATCCCCTGTGGTTGTTACTGAGGTGCCGTGACAGTGTCTATTTGTGTGTGTAATTTCTCCTCTACCGTCACTATGGGATAGGATGCTACGACCTACTCTGCAATGCTGTCTTTCAGTCCCAGGCAGTATCAGAAATGAGACAGTCTTTACTGGAGGGCTGAGATAAGGACTGTCTAAAGGTGCATTTAGATTCAAATGTGGAAAATGACTTGCCATGAATGTCAAGTCTTGGCTCAGGACAAATTTAATTATTGGGTTTGATCAACAAGCCTATCAACACGTTCCTTTTGCTGCTATGGGGCTGTAAAGACTGGACTGGCCCTTTAACAAGTCTTAAGGAAGTTCCTTTGGGATAAAGTTCTATTATGTATATCGTTTTTCCTCCAATAAAACCGCACCCTTGTCTGGGAGGATAACGTCTCCCACCTCCCTCTCACCGTCCTATTTCCACAGTCTTAAAATCAAACATTATTTCCCTATTTCTTCTTAAAAGATATAGAATAAGTTCATTATTACACACTACTGTATGTGCCGTGCATTACACACCACACTAATATTTTGACATGTGTTATGTGACATATTTTACCTTTTCACTTGTTTTGTTGGTCTTAAGGGCCTTCTAATCTTAATAGAAGTTGGCAAAATAAAGGTTAAATAAAATAAAGTTATACTCTCCAATTCCTTCCATCCCTCACTCCTTCCCCTCTGCCCAAAACAACCCGTGAACGTCTGATTTATTGTTATTACAGCTGAGCTGAATCAAAGAGTGGCAGGGGCACAGACAGGAAAAGCGGTGAGGAGGGAGGGACGCTGCCCAAGGCTACGATCCGCAGACACTACACTGACTTTTAAATGGAGTAGGCCGCTGTGGCATTTGAACGTTCCATTTCCTCATGTGAGCCAGTTGTCGTCTGGTAGGAAATCAAACTCATTTCACAGGGTCAGATATGACGTTTCATGATAATGAACTCTGCATGGGTTTCATTGGAACTAAATCTGAGATAATAAAGAAAATAATGAGTTCAGGAAGATGTTTTGAAGTGGATGCATCAGTATAGGTCACGCTTTAGACCAATCCACAAAACTCAACATATTGCATAGATTACTACTCTCTCCGTCTTTGTGTTATCTGATTTACCTCCTATCAAAAAATAAATAAATAAATCTTTGGACTGTTTTGTTTTTTTTCCTGAGCGTTCATTTTGATAGGTGCCACAGGCTTCTCTGTGCCAAAGTCACAGGATTTTTGTTCAAAAGCCCAGAGAACAGTAATTGTCCAGATGGTTCATAGTCCTGACCCTCTTTCAACATGATACAGCTGTATACAGCTTTGCTGATTGACTGACTAATTCACTCAACAAAAACCTGCTGGGAATATGTTTGTAATCAAAATGTATAATCTCTTCAGCATGGCCCTCAGATCAATGATGTTTCTGGCATTATCCAGCAGATTTGTTCTCTGATGTGAAAGTTCATCAGCCAAAAGTAGTAAGAATTTGTTTCTCCTCTTTTTTTTATGTTTACATGATAAGCCCGTACAGAAATGTGAATAAACAGGGATGCATCAGCCTAAATTATACACAAATGAAAGCCCTTTAAAGTTTTAATGATCAAATTTCAGTCCTTTCTGAGGTTTGCAGTTATTAGGATACAGATGTTTGATAATCTGTTTCATATTTATTTGTATTACAATAGGCCTGTAATATATTCATCATGTATTTACAACATAACATAAAAAAATATAGAAATTCTACATACAGTAGGTGCTTCACTGTTGAAAGATTTCAACAATTTGTCCAGTCAGACGTTCCTCAGCACAATTACTCACCATGTGTTGGAACAAATGTGGAAACGTCAGAGCAGACAGTTGAGGAAACACACCGGTCATCCACTGGATCCAGCAGATTGGCGTGGATGTCTACAGGGTTTAGGATTTCTCTGAGATTTCTCTCTCCTCCTAATGAATCAGAGACATAGATCAAACTGCAATAAAACATGAATTAGCGGGGATTTGGCAGCATACTTATGGAACATCACACTTATATGTTACAGCAGATGTATGAGGTTTTCTTCAGCAGAGCAGTGTGTGCTGTTGTGCTGTTTCCTGCTTCCCAGTGCCCACAGTTTCACACGCTATGTTCCCACCGTCACCCCTCCATCTCCGCACCCCCCTGCCCCACGCCCCCCTGCTTTTCCTTCCCTCCACACAACTGCCGCCCTATACAGAACATCACCTCCTTATGCACCTTGTCTTGTCTCCTCCCTACTCTACTCTTCTTCATTTATCCCATCATCCCTCAACTTTTTTTTCTCATCACCTGTCATCCCGACCCCTCCTGTCTCCCCTTCCTCTGACGTATTGCCACTTCTCCTCTTTCCTACAGCATATCTACCTTCTGCCCTCTTCCTTGGCAGTGGAATTCCCATCCAGCTGAGTTCTGTCTAGATCCAGAGCCACCAGATGGCACCACACAAGACCCAAACATCTGCTGTAAACCGTTCAGCTCCGAAGGATGCACAGCTGTATAAACAGCTTGTGTGTAAAAATGCATGCAACGCAGCCAAGCACAGGGGTCTTCACCAGGTCACTATGACTCGAATATTATTAATAATAATGATAATAATGATCAAGTGAGTACCTTGGCTGGATACGCGACTGTGGGGCTGTGTGACAGCGGGTCATGGGAAAAATGACAGATGCCTGGGGCTGAGATCAGTTACAACAAACACACTGCTTAATGCAAGTATGCAGGGTTGGATAAGTTTCAGTAAAAACACACTTCATTACAGTTGTTGTTATTTTGCTTATTCATTTTCATTTGAATGTCGGCCAATGGCACACACTGTGGCAATAAGCTGGAAGAGAATACATATGAATTTACAGTGTTTATCCATCAGTATTTTGTGAATCTGGACTGAAATTGACAGCCCGAAAGTGAACCCATCACTAGTTGAACATAGGGAATCACAGTGTATGCCGAAGGCTAGGAGCAGCGGGGTGTGATGTCAGGTACCCGGGGAGAAAATAGGATGGGGCGCTTTAGTGCCTTGCTCAAGGGCACATTAGCCAACAATCCACCTGTGAGTTTTGGGAATTGAATCAGCGACCCATCAGTCAGAAGTAGCAGTGCCCCCAAGGCATTGTAGGGATTTGTCTCCATTACTGACCTTTCTATCATCTGTTTTAAACATTTTACATTTAGTGGAGTCGGACCATAAGGAGATGCAGTTACTCCCAAGCATTAACCAACGTACAGTGAGTTACTCCCAGTTGTATTCCAGGCCAAATAATCTATTGTGCGTATGAGTAAAAGAGAGAATGATTATTAACTCTAGACCATTTGGTTTCTAAAAGGGAAAACCTAACACCTCTTTTTCCCAAACGTACATTTTCTTGCTTTAACACAACCTGAGAGAACACAGCTACTCTGCAGTAACACACTCTGCTCACATTCAGCCACTGGAACATTCTCATCTGAAGAAAAAAAGGAAAGGGGAGTGATAATATTATACATGCGAGTACATAACTTCAGTAGTTTTAAACAGATGTTTGTCTTGGTTGTTAGATCTTACACTATCTGTCTCCCGCTGGGCCACTTCATGAAGCAGAGCACAAGTAGCAGCATGAGCCTTTATTACAGTATGCACTGAAGACACAGCAGGTCACGGAAACAACATGGGAAATCTGCAGAAACTTATCTCTGGCACTGCGTTCACATACTCTGATATACAGTATATTTGTTACTTAATGTGGTGTGTGATCTAAACACTGAATTGGTGTTACTTTGTTGTAACCTGCCCAGGGAATAATGATAAACACCTCTATTTAAGCTCCTCATATAGACTGAAATCTCCACCAGTGTACATTAATGTTGTATAAAGTAATGGAAAGTCACACTTGTGTAGAAGCACAGGTACCGAACAAATGACTCTGCTAGATGTTCCAGTCACCAACACCATACGACTGTACAAAGTGAAACTTCAGACGCTTTACTTATCCCTCTATGTCTCCCGTTGTTGTGCACCTCATTTTCCTTTTCCTAGGAAAAGGAAAATGAGGTCCTTTGGAAATTATATTTGAGGAGACAGGATGTTTGTATCCCAATACCCGGCACCAGGCCTTGATGACGCTCTGGTGTTCTCTCTGCTCTTAGATTCACAAGCGCTGCTAAGTTATGTATCAAACACAAAACATTCCTGTAAATTAATTACATTGTGCCTTGACAATGTTTGATCATATTGGAGGTATTTTGTCAGTTGAAGAAACAGAGGCTTTGTAACTGTTCCTTGTGTCATCTTTACCCGTGAAAAAGAGACATACAGTACTTTGGTATATGTCTTCCATGTTGGCTATGTTCTAAACCAAAACAACGCTGGTAGCGTGCCATGTCGTCACGTATGTGCAACAAAGTCTGCACCGATAAGCAGAGTCCCTAAGCAGGCAGGTAAACCATTCCAAGGAGTCCAACCTCCAGGAACCGGTTCTCAAAAAGAGGTGGTTCTCAATTCCCATGTCTACTTTGAAGTCCTATCACTGCTACCACAGAACCATTTATGGCTTAAACTGGATTTTTACATCCATGTAAAATGATTTCTACCATTCCTTAAACCACTGACACACATGAAAGCGCCCAGACTCTCTTCTGCTGGAAGTCAAGGCTGATCTGGTGCAACAATGGGGCAACTACTGTTCACAACCCATGAAGCCAAGGATTACCCGCATGTGAACCGCGATACAAGGAACTACTCATACATGTCCTACTAAAATACTGCAAAGCCTGGTCTGTCTTATGTCTTTTGAGTGCGAGTTATACATGGTGAAGAAACGCAGACTCTGCGTGCGTGTTGAGTGGATTATAATAGCTTATCTCACAGGGAGCCATTGGCCTATTCTCTTTTGCCTCAAACTCCAAAACAACACTCAGGCCCACTTGAGAGTACTCTGGGCTTGGATGAGCTTTGCCTCTGGCACTGAGTCACCGGCCCAAGAATTTGGCTGCCCTCCAAACACAATATTTGTCGGAGTAGCCTTGTTTCAAACTCTGACTGTTTATTACATTCTCTTTTCTTCATGAAAAAAAAAAATCAGAGATGGGATTTCAGATTAAACCTTTTTCATGCTTTTAATTACTCTGAAACCGTTCAAAGGGGGTGTGTTTCTCATCAGCCTGCCCAGCTGCACCGACATTGGAAAAAAAAAACAACTATTAATTTTTCATTCACGTCATATGGCTTGAATAATATTCTTCCATTCTTTGAGACACTGATTTGAGGAGCCTCCACCTCACGTGTCTGCCCAAAGAAAAGATGATGTGTAAGTAATCCGGAGTTCAACAAACCACAAAAATAAGCCACTGACCAAGAACTGAAATTTCCCCGAGTGGGACAAATAAAGGTATATCTAATAAGATGGCTAATGTAGTCACATTCACAGCCTAACTTTTCGGTTAAAACATATCTGGCTGCATCCGTCCCACAATTTAGCACAGATCTTAACTTATAAACTTCTTAGGAGCGAGTGATGCATTTGTTTATGTAGACCAACAGGGCACAGACATCAAATGAATCTGCTGTGAAACATATTTTGCAGTTGAAGAATGAAGTGAAGCCTCAAAAACAAAACAGTCTGAACCCTCTGACCCTTGCTGCAGTTTGGTCACACAGGAATTTGGCTGGTGGAACCATTGGCTCCTGTTCAGTTAAACGCTTTACTGAATGCACTGAAAACTTCACACACAATGCAACAAGCATTTTAAGTCAAGACTTTGGTCGGAGAATCAAAAGGCAGCCAGTCATAGACCAAAATGTGACCATGTGTGCGGAGCTGTCGGCCTCCTGCACCTGCACACTCCTCATATGGCGGAGGCCTGGACCTCCCAGGATACAGTAAGTCACAACACTACAACAAAACATTCCCCAAAGGGTCTGCGTCGCAAACACACACACACACACTGCAGCGCAGGGACAGTTTTTCATTGAACCGCTGCTCTGAAACCACTTGACTTTTTGTTCGATACATCATTTAACCGCAGATTTGGAGACAATTTGGCAGTTAGGTTTATTTGCAATATTATTTTGCAGAGACGCATTTTAAAATAAGGATTACTCGTGCAACTGGAGTGAATAATTTCATTTCCTTTCTGTGCTCTTGTAGACATCTTCACTGGAAAAGAATTCTTACCAATTTCCCTCTAATGCATAAAACAGACCAGGACCAGATTGTGTTTTTTTTTTTTTTCTTCATCACTGGGTGGTGATCAAAGGTGACACACAGTACGTGCCCTTACATCTGGGTCTGTGGTGCCAGTTCCTCCCTCTTGACCGCAGCCTGATGATGGCAGGCGGCCATGGTTCAGGTTCTCCATCATAAAGCAACGGAAACCCCTTCTGTCCATTGTTTGAAAGCTTTCCCGATGGCACACCAACCGCAGCTCTCAGCGGCGCAGATTTGCAAATGTTCTGTGTAACGTTAACAGAAAATGAGTGCCGAGGTCTCCCTTGAATGACTTTCCAGCACATTAGTGCCAGGAAGCCGTTCATTTTAATGTCAGTGGTGTATTAACGCTGTTATATAGTGTTTTGACTGTAACTATCCCAGCATTTACTCTAAATATACACACAGCATTCTTCTTCTGCCGAGCATATCTTTAAGGCATAGTTAAGTAATTACTGGAGATTTTAAAATAAACACATCCGGTACACAGACATGGTTTTGTTAACAGGACGATGGTTACCACCCTTTCATGGTGTACATCCAGCCTTGTATAACACTTGAGTCGATGCCTGGAGAACATGACACACAAGCTCTCTCCAGTGTGAGGTGGAGCGCTGCTTCTGTCCTCCGTCCTAATATCCTTCATATTTCAGTCTGTCTCAGTTAAAGAACATTTCATTTTTAAGGCCCTGGTCTCCTGGTTACTGAAGCAGCTTGGCATGCATGGTATGTGACCGCAGCAATGTGCATTCAGATCATTTCATACCCTTCCATTTTCCCTTTTCCCTCTCTCCTTTTAGTGCAAAAACACATTACTGAAAAAGAAGAGACACAGCAGAGACATCTGAATTACAATACTGTGTTCAATTTGAAAGTAAACATACATTGAAAACAGGAATCACAAGTTTTTTCATAAGTGATGCATATGGGTCGTCACTAATCATATATTGTCAAAAGTATCTACAGTTGCTCATCCACGTTCACACTCATATTCAAACTACGAAGCCACCCCAATCATGTTCAGTCATCCACTCTTGTTCTTGATCCTCCTTCTTTTAGTTTTCAATAAGCTCTAAGTGTTACAAGAGTAAAAAAACAAAAAAACAAAAAAAAAAACGTTGAATTTCTTCCATACAATTCTTCAACCTTTTTTTGTGAATCTGCTCCAAAATGTATTGAGTTCATTTTTTGGCCACTGATACCAAGTTTGGGGAAAATTGCAGGGATAGTTTTGGCAAAACCTTGCTGATAGACAGACAAGGCAAACAGTAATAATCACATAAGCTCTTGCTGAAGGAAAAAAAAAAAAAAGAAAAGTTTGTTTGTTTACATTGGCAGATTATGTGACTTTTTAAAAGCTTTTGCTGGTGTTTGTTGGGACATGTATTCTCTGCTTCTTCCTGTTTTATTTTATCCAATCTCTCAACCGCTCAGTTTATCTAGCCGCAAACAAATAAACATCAAAGTAAAATATCATTTATCTAACGATTTAATGTAATAACTCCTCAAAGTGGGCCTTTCATCGGTTCCACTAGTGTCTGTTGGGGCCATTGTTTCCTCAGTCAGCATCGTCTTGAACTCACTGTCTCGGTATTCAGCCTGGCATCCTCTGCACTCAGCTCTCATCGAGGCCAATCCCTGCAGTCTGGCAGTAGTCGGAGGTATTACAGTAACATCTTGTCCTCTCTGCACAAAGAATGCTTGTTTTGGCATGAATGAGGATGTGCTCTCCATTAGAGGCTTTAACACTCTCAGTGTCCGAATGATCTGCACTCATTGTTGACTGTCAAGACCTGGATGTACATGAGGCGGCAATGCTGGATGGATATCAGGACACTTGACACTGTTCTAATCTCTTTTTGCATTAAATACCATTTATAAACAAGCGACTGGAGGCAGAGGGAGATTGTCAAAGGACGGTGTCTGTGAAGTTTCTGTGTCAGAGAGAAACTAAATGGAGTTTTTGACTTCAGTATATTGTACTTTTCAACGTGTTTTACCCTGTGGCAGCTCTGTGCTTCCGTATCTATCTGCATTGCTTTATTTATTTATTCATTTAGTAAGTTAGTTAGTCAATTAGTCACCCATGCAGTCACATCCATCCATTCGCCATCTGTAACTGTAAAACCACAGAAAACCACAGCACATTTTAACCAGGTCAAGTCTATCCAGTAGCTCTGTCCTCCTAAAAAAACTGCCGGCTCTGGGAGACAGGACACTTGTGAACACTTTTGTCATTTTCTCTGAAGGTCTGTAGTTGCTCTAAGAAGAAAAAAAAAAAGCTCAAACATGCTGTAATGGAACATAAATCAACA
This sequence comes from Gymnapogon annona, assembly GCA_029814585.1. Lineage (NCBI taxonomy): Eukaryota > Metazoa > Chordata > Actinopteri > Kurtiformes > Apogonidae > Gymnapogon > Gymnapogon annona. The sequence goes on along the minus strand of JAPTHA010000005.1, from coordinate 22,015,412 downwards.
TGATCGATTATCAGCAGATTTGGAACACTATTCAGAAATGATTTCCAAATCCTCCCATTCCTTTTATATATGATATGTTAAAGTGTTCACTTTGAAATTACATCCACTAGACCCCATGTAATGATTAATCCTTTAACTCAAATTCTGAGACTTTGCTGCTTCAAGGAACCAGTTCAGACCCATTAGCTTATTTGGCCGGCAAACCCGGACAGAACCTTCTTCAAGCATATTCACATAATAGTGGAATTATTCATCACGGCAGGGAGTGTCTGCTGGCTTCTTTTTGTTCTTGGCATTTCAGTGATATTTAAAAAGTTCAATACATAACATTTGCACTTGCAGCCAATCACCATGGACTGGTGGTTATGAATAATGGTCTATTTTTGCTTTGAAGCCTCCACAATAACAACATGTTCACTGATTTCCAAAGGACTCCGGTCAGATTTTCTGCAAAAATGTTGACGTTAGCATTAAAAGGATGATGTAAGAATAAATTATGGATTTGTCTATTTTGTTTTTAAGGCACAGTCAATTAGAATTTTATACTTATTTATTTATATTCTTCTTTTTATTCCCATTTAAACACATCAGTTATCATATTTAAATAGGTGTAACGATCATATACTAATCCCACTTACACTTTATCTATAGAGAATGGATCCCTTTGTCATAACCATGTCATGAGGAGAGGTAAATATATTTTATTTCAACTTTGTGGTCAACAAATTGCAATATAGTCCAAATTATGTTGACATATCTTATTTCAGAAATTTTACATGTTGAGAGTTTAATTCCATCCAGTAAACAAAAGGCTAATGCTAAAAAAACCTGTCTGAGCTCCAGTAAACCTCTGACCAAAACGATGAAGTCATGACCTTTTTATGGAATTATCTGAATACACTTGAGTTTCTTAGCATTTAATTATTTCCACGATGTGGTACAGCATCCTGATTAGGAGCCTCTGTGAAACATGAGGCCCAGACCTGCCAGGCATTTCCTCTCCAAAGCACCTGTGTGTAAAGTCTGCTCTTGACTAGGTCAGGTTCATTTGACCAGAATCCATCCTCACATGTGCTGCAGGTTCAGCCAGACCGGCCATAAGTGCCTTTGAGAGGTGAGCGGCGCGGTACATCTTCCATGGAAGTACAGGGGTGGGGAGGATCAGCAGGGGTCAAGCAGTAATGCATTTCAGTGGTAATAGACTGTAGCGCCTTATGGCACATATGAGCCTCCATCTTAACTCTGTTACAAATATTACATGGACCAAGACAACTCTTTATGTTCAGCATTAAAGCTCTTTGTTTGGAGATAAACCAATCTATCCGAGTACACTGACCGGAGGCACACGCTGCATTAGTACTATTCTTTTACTGAGCTCTGTTTTGTGTTGCCTTTCTAATGAGCTGGTTCATCTGGTTGGGAGCGGTATAATCACGGTTTAATGAGCTGTATCAGGACCAGCGCCGAGAGCTGAGGGATTTGAGAGTTCCTGACCAGGCTACAGGCCCTACCTGTTACCCTGAATGCTCTCGTAACCCAACATCTTGATTCAATGGCAATAAAACACAAATGTGTGACCGTTATTTATGCCTGTATTACCGTTGGCGATTCCTGCTCAAACTTATCAGCAAATTAGATCCAAAACAATAAGGAACGGAGAGTTCAACTGTTTCATCCATCTAAGGAGAGTGAAGTTGGTGACTTACAACATGAGGAAACAGAAAATGACACAGGAAATATTTACTGTTAAATTCATTTTCAAACGTGCCGCAAATTAATTAGATGCAGAACTAGATTGGAACAGAAGTATTCTGTGTGGATAAGAATATTCAGATCACACAGTAGCAGGATTGTTTTCTTCCTTCTTCTATCTGCACGTCATCGCTTTAAGAGTCCACCTCTCTAGTACAGAACAGAACAATAACCTCTGAGCTGCAACTATACCGGGAAAATTGACGGGTTTGACAAAGATGTGTAAAATCAAATTACACCATCAAAACATTGTGCACTCAAAATAGTTCAAGTACAAGTCAAACACCCACGAAAACTTACCGGTATATCGTTGTTCTGGAATTGTCGTAGAAGAGCTATTATGAAGCTAATGGAGACTGGTTTGGATATACAGACCTATCTCCAACTATCAGTTTAAAAAAACTTTGACATCTCCTCAGGTATGAAAGTGCTAGTTTAGGAGGTCTGAGGTTAACATACTGGATGTCTCCCTGTGAATGAGGCGGTTCACTTATTTATGGTTTTGGTTTGTTTCATTTTGTTTTGGTTTGTTTTGTCTGTTGTCTCTGACCCTGGCACTGTGGGTCGGGAGTTTTGTCTGGTGGCGTATGAATGTAACTGTAATATTGCATAATAAAAAATGTAACAAAATTCTATATTTAAAAAAACCTTCATAGTTGTCCATTTTCATGTGTAGTAGTCAGACCTTTCAGACATTCTGTGTAAAATCTCCATTACAAAGTTGAGAGGTATCAAACTGTTTTACTGGAAACTGACTGGAATCAACCCTTCACCGAGGGCAACTCAGCCAAGACGTCTAAAAGGACAGAGTGTGTGTTTATGCAAGTGTTTCCCATAGGACGAGTCCCAGACATATTTCTGAATGAGACTAAGTGACGGACAATTTTCGGAATGGCTTTTTTTATTTTTTCCTCTCTCCCAATGCTGTCAGATTCCAGAATCCACAGCCATCTGCCTCACTTCTCAGGAATTTTGTGTGGTCTACTGTGCTACACCTGCGTCTTTACCAGCAGTAATATCATTCATTTGCTCCTGCTTGGATGTTGTGTATCACGTAGCACGAGCACAAATCAGCAACGTGCATCTTTTAGGATCAGAGTTACAGTTGCTGAGATATGTTTTAAAGTTCAACAGTGAGTTGTTGAAAAATGTTTTTATGTAAAGGCTGGGGTCTTTTGTTTACTACAGTTCCCTCTCCACATTTCCTTGGGTTTCATTCGTCATGGAGAAAGTAGACTGAGCTGTGCACAAGAGAGAAAAACAACCCATTCCAGCACGTCGAGGATCAATACTAATTGATAACATGTGTATAAGGGGGTAATGCGATCCTAAGCTAGTGTACAACCCAAACACAGGCCACCTGCTGCGGTTTGGAGAGAGCAAAGTCTATCTCCCATCACACTGGAGGCCTTTCTGATTCAGACAGTTCACATAAGGACACGCTGGCCTTCGTCCAGAGGCCCATCAATCAGCCCCTTCACTCTCAAGTCTAAGGTTGAAAAGGTGAAGCTAAAATAGGGCACGGGCCTGTACAGGGGCAGAAAATAAAAGCCTTCTTCTTAAATGCTTTACATCTATTTTCAAGGAGGAACAGTCACTGGTTCCAAAATAAAGTGAATCCAACATCGAAAAGTCTTTTGGCAGTGGATTTTTTTTTCACCATTTCATTATGTGCTGTTTGGCAAGGCTCGCTTTCACCTTTTCCAAATAATGGAGTCCTCATTTTGCAACAAAATGTTCAAATGTTCAGGGGTTACTGTTGCCAAATTAACCCATATGTCATTTCGAGGCTTTCATTAAATGTCTCTGGCCTGTAGACATTAAATGTCTTCAGTTTGGTCTGGGGCCAGATACGAGCTTATGAGCTCAGTACAATTACATTGTTCTTTTCTTCACAGCATTTTTTCCCCCTCTCTGGACAGTTTTGTACATATTTTAACAAAAGTGTTGTGTAACATCTTGAGGAGAATCGGTTGAAACCTCTGCTGTGTTTCTCAGTCCCTCTGGGTTGAATAGAGAGAGTTGTGTGCCAGCTACTGCACACACAACTGTGCCTGTCACTCCCAGGACGCCGCATAGTCAGTGGCTTGGACAGTACACAGATAAGATAACACAGAGTGCAACCACTTCCCCTTTTCCCACATTTATCAAAACAGGATCCAGCTACCTCATGTGAACTGTACATTCAGGACACTATGTCTGTTGCTATGTTTGTCAGGAGGCAACAGTGGCAGTATATGGTAGTGTTGATTTCCATGCCAAATATGAACATCTGAAACATAAGCAACCATTGGACAGTCACAGCTTTGTCCTTTATGAAATTAAAAAATAAATGAATATGGGTTAACCTAATAATGGAATTTACAGAATGTTTAGTTTAAATATTCATTTATTAAGTGCAATACACAAACTGTTTGTTTGACACGCCCAACATGAGGAAAAGTCACTGTCATTTATTGAATAATATGTTCAGACACTGATCTGTTCACTGGAGGGTGCATGTGTCTCCATACTCCTGATGTCAGATTCAGATTCAGATTCAGATTCAGATTCATTTTATTGTCATTGCACAGACCAATGGTCTGGCAACGAAATGTC
>JAPTHA010000005.1:21972373-21989450 GCA_029814585.1 Gymnapogon annona | reverse complement strand
CACACACACACACACACACACACACACACACACACACACACACACACACACACACATATATATGTCTATATATTAAAATAGTTATATATGTGTATATATACAAAGTATATACAGTATATATATAGTATATATATATATATATACTGTATAATGTTTAATATATATATATATATATATACTGTATAATGTATAATGTATGTATAATCAAACAACATTTTGAAAAATGTTATCATCATCTATTTCTGCAGATATTCCTCAAAAGATTTAGAATATGCATGCTCACCAGGGCTGATGGGTTTAAGTTATGTCCTGTAAGATCCTGAAGCAGTTGAAGCTGTACTTTTTTTAATGAACCTGCTTTTTGGTGGTGCAGTTTATATGGAACACTGAAATGATCCTGTAGCCAATCAGAGCATGACTCCAAACCAAGAGCGGCAGAATGACAGGTGAAAGTTAAACAACTGTGTCTCAGCTGTCAGTCAGCTGTGTCCTGGCATCGTTCCACTGCGGTCCTGCTTGGGGCAGACAATATTGGTCATGTTGTATGTTGTTGAGAGATTACATTTAAACAATGTTAATGTTAATATTACAATGCAAATTGGTTCATTGGATCACACCCAAATATACACCTGTGTTTTAATGGTATATTCTAGTGTAAGAGAATCTAACATAATTGTGTGATTTCCTTTAGACCACTGGTGTTAAACACACAGCCCATGCGTCAAAACAGGACCAAAGGGTCTAATCTGGCCTACGGGATGAATTCACAATTGCAAAAATTACACTGAAGATATTAAATGTCAACCGTGCCAGATTCCTTTTAGTTCAGTGGGCACACTGATTTCATTTTGAGCAGGTCTAAGCAGAAAAAAACTCTAAATAATACAAACTCCAAATGTTTCTCTTGGCTGTGATGTGAGACATTGCAAAATCTAAGTCACATGATGAAAATCTTTACACTGTCCTTTCACAAAAAAGAAAATATCCTGTGAACAACCGGAGATTTCTCAGAACACATCAATTCAATTTTAACAAATGCTTTTTGTCTTTAACTGCAATCTACAAGTGGTAATTTCCGTATGTAAATGCTAAAATGAGGCATAATGTTTTTCTTAAGGAACTTCAGGCTGCACATGATTATTCGTGTTAAGTAAAGATCATCTGTAACTATACACAAGTTCATAATGTCCATGTACTTTTTTTTATTGAAACAAAGAGAATGTTGGAGTTGTCATTATGTATACACTGTATATGTTTGCATGTTATTTTATTTATCTAGTCCATTTCAGATCCAACTGAACGATATGTGGTTCCTGAAGTGGAATGATTTTGGCTCCCCAGTTTTAGATGTTTCCAACCTGTTGTGATGACTGCCAAGTATAACAGAAATGTCTTAAAATCAGAAACTCCATACACTGGAACATTTTCATGGGTTAACAGTGAGAGGAAATGTTAGACTGACACATGGAAGTGTGTGTCCTCTTTGCCTTATCCAGACTCTGTTAACCACTCTTTCAGGTACCGTGGACGCATGTAATGTTTTTCATTTGTTAATTTAACTCAGGTCATCCTCATTATTTAGCCGCCTCAGAATGACTCAGAGATTAAGTTTCACCAACAGACATGAACGCTTCTCTTCATTTATGTCTTCAGACGTCTGTCTGGTGTATAGAATAGAGCAGAATTTATATAGGAAAGATACAGTTCAACATAGTTACAGAGCTTATAACTATTGGAAATTTTCAACTTTGTCCCTAGATTGACTTTTACATTAACAATAAAATCACCACAATACATACAAAATGGTCAACATATTAATAAGCACATTATACAACAAAATAAAATATATAGGCGCAATCGTCTCAACCAGCCGTAACCAACATAATGACATTGCACATGGTTCAGCTGTAATTTTAATACTCCATATTTTGATCAGTCTCAAAATGTATCATGAAATATTTGTTCTTTAATGGCAATACGTTAATTATTTTATAGATAAAAATTCACCAATGTTATCCTATTATCTAGGGCTTGTGTCAGTCTCCCTTTATCTAGCCATGATTTGTGTGTACTAATAACCCAGAATAAACAACCAAATTAAAGGTGGATGAAGGCTATTGAATGATGCAGAATTTATGTAATGTTTATTATGTCAAATGGTGTTCCTCCAGTCCAAGTTGATGTAATTTGATAAATTACTAAACTATAACTGAGTAGAAAAATGGGATGATGGTCTGCAGTTCCACTTGTGGCCTGTAGTCCCACTTCTGTCCTGAAGTTCCACTCCTGTCCTGGTGGGGGCACTATTGCGCCGCTGATGTCTGCGGCCAGTGACGCGTGTGAAAAAGGAGTCGAGAGTAAACATCACTGCTCAAGCTAACCCGCGGTTATATCTGGACATACAGGTAAGAAACATTGACGCTTTGACTATTTCATCAAAAGGCAAACTCTGTACCTAGATTATGTATTTTTTCGCTGACGAGTAGGTTGAGTTATTTTCACGAATGAAGCCTCGGAGCTCCGCGTTTCCATGAACAGTGGTGTGTTTTGTGTTCACCTGATGTGACATGTCCTGAGGAGCAGAGGGACTTCAACCAGCGACCCTGAAATCTGACGCACTGTGAAGAACGTGTCATTATTTACGCTGACGTGGTGTGTATGGAAGAACCAGAATCAGTCTGATATTGTCAAAAAAAAAAAAACTTGATTCATGCTACACGACGAAATGAAAGAAGGATGTTTTTTTTTAAATGTCTGTTAGGTATGCTCTGAACACCGTGTCCTCCTTACTTAGATTCACACCTTGATCAGTCAATTGATTTATTTTTGCGACCTTAAATCACATTTCGTTGAAGTTTACATTTGCAGGATGCTGTCATTGAAGGAATACTGAATGGTTGGTGCAGGTACGGACCAGTTCTCCACAGCAGTCATGTGAATAATGGTATCAGCTGATACAGGAAACGATTTATTGAACACACGAAAGTGAAACTCTGAATTTCTGATGGTTTAAATAAAATGTTTCTCTTCTCCTATCAGTTTTGCTATTAAAATGAAGTAAAGTTAGTGTGAAATTTCCATCTGTAATATTCATGCAACGAAAAAAATGATCATATATTAAGTAGATCTATAAAGATCACATCTATTAAGTATTAAAACTACATGTGTAAATTATTTAAATACTTTATGAAGTACCTCCTACTTAAAATAATTTTTCATTTTAATCATGAAGATAAACAAACCAGTAGAAAGTGGCATTTCATCAAGTGACCCACTATAGTGGCAGGAAGGAACATGGGTATCAACAGTGGAGTGGACCAACCGTCCAAAACATCGTGATCCTAATCCTTGTGGACCTCAGGATATTAGTAACGAATCACTCCACTAATGTCTACTCAGTAAATTAAGGGAGGGGGTTGAGTAAAAGTCCTGGTCTTTAAGAGTGTCGTCTTGGCACTTTCTGAGATTTCTGTGTAAACATGAGGTGATGCTCTGTTGGAGTTAATCTGCTGGGGGAGGTAAACACAGTACAGTAGTCCCATTGATGCAGCTCATAGCAGAGTGCACACAAACATTCAGACAGTCATCTGTTCCTGCAAAAGGACAGGCACTGAAAGATTAGAAACACTCCTTTCATTCCAAGGAAAATATGTAACACACTGCGTGGTCAGCGTTAGAGCTGACGTGTGGCAGTAGATGTGGAGCCAAGAGTCGATGAAAATTGACCTCTGTGGTTTTTTCCAGCAGTTTCAGCTTTATTGAAAACCCTTTAATATCAGAAACAGAAAAACCTTTATTTTTCACAGAAGGACAATTTATGAAGTACGAAGAGCAGCACAGAAGCAACAGAGAAGTAAAACTAAAAACGAATAAAGCGAGTAGAAAAAGTGTTTTAATGCTGACATTCTTTTCAGACACAGATGTGTTGTTGTGGTGTCCCTGTCCCATCTGGCATAGTGGACGAGACTAGCTGAACCCACCTCTGTCCTGTCACTGTTCCCCTGAAGACCTCCAACTACATCTCCTTCCTCGTCCTCTACCTCCTCCTCTTCCTTCCTGTGATGCCTCCCTCGTGCTGTGGCTGCCTGTCACAGTACACCCATCATCACCTGGTTGCTTTCCTCCTTACCTTTTTTAGGTAATCTAGAACACCCGACATTTTTACCTCAAACCCGTTGTTTAAATGTGATGTTTGTCATTGGAGACAAACATCCAATGACAAATCTGCTGCAGCTCCTGGAGGTAGAGGAGCTGCAGCAGATTTAAATCTGTGGGGTTCTCAAAATCACCAGCTTTTGCTTTGTTTGGCTAACAAAGAAACACAAAAAGAACATAAAATGTGTGCTAATCTGAAATAATACTGGTCTAAATAGCAGTTTTCAACCACAAGAGTTACAGGTAAGATATAGATAAAATACAGTTCCATAAGTGCACGCTCGAGGAAAACCAAACATCAGTGACAAGATGACTGGTGTATAAATGTTGTTTTATTTCAGCTAAACGTGTATGAGTCAGGGTTAACACAGGTTAGACGATTCCACGGTAACACGTGCATGTATGTATTTATATTCAGTATACTTGGTTGGTATGTAAACTGAAGCCTCACAGAGTGTGTGGAACATTAAATGTGCTCATTTCTGTAAGTGAAATGTTTTCTAGAGAAGTGGAAGGAATACAGAAAACCCAACATGTTGTCTGATTGTAAAGTGATTATCTGAGACTGTATTTGTTCTGTGTAGTTAATCTTTAATTAAAGTACCCGCCTATGGCCACGTGATGACATTCTGATCAGGGTCAAAGTAAAGTGCCGTCTGCAGCAGTCAATGGTGTATACAGACAGTAATAACAAAAGTTGGGTGTGTTGAGTTCCAGCCGTTTCCTCTTTCATTGACATATGATGCTGTGTTCCAATGTTCCCTGTAAATATGTAATGTCAGTGGATTAGTATTTCCACCTCTCAGACCTGGCAGGGCAGATGATAAGTGTTGGAGCCAGATTAGTTCACATATATCGTTATATAAGTCATCTTCTATTGCTAATAGAGATAGATGCCTAGAACAACCACGTGTGCCTGTTGACCCTGTTCTCAGCTCGGAACTGTCTCTGTTCCTTTAGTTATGTGTTGCTTCACGCGTCCAGGAAGACATTCAGCAATGTGAAAGTCAGCATCTCCGCTCAGTGGACACCGTCTGTCCAGAATGACAGCGCCCCTGCATTCTTCCCTAAAGAGGTAATGACATACACTGCTCCATATTTCAATCTATCCATCAAAATTAAATGATCTGTTACTCATTTGCCCGATAAATAATCATGTTTGTCATCGCCGCAGACATGGGAGAACAACTGTCTGTTTGCAGATGAAAACCAGGCCACTCTGTTTCTGGGAGCTCTGGACTCCATCTTCCTCTTTTCATATGCAGTGGTGAGTGGCAAATGTGCTTATGTTTTTCTTTTTTGTTTGTTTGTTTGGGTTTTTGTTTTGTTTTGTTTTTACAAATTTCTCATATTTGCTTTCGTCAACCATAAAATGATGAGCCACTGGCACAGCCTCATTCTGTGAGGTTACATTTAGTCAGTAAAATTGACTTTATGAATGAGTTTCTCCTTTCTGATAGAAAATGTCCTATGAATTATCTGACAGTCAAACCAACATTCATAGCACCAATATCAGCGTTATTTGGATACCTCACAATCGTCACCTGAGCCACGTCTCTTAATTACACTCTTCAATAGTGTTTTAGTTCCTACTTTGTTTTTGTCATATGATCAGTGTGAAAGATGCACAATCTTGTTTATTCTTTTTCCAGGGCCTGTACCTCAGTGGTGTGATTGGAGACAGAATTAACCTACGCTATGTGTTATGCTTTGGCCTCTGTGGCTCTGCTGCTGTGGTGAGTACCTTGACCTCTGACCCTCAATTGCGTGGTAGGGATGGGAGTTTGCTTAAACTATGTAAGATCCCTCCGCCAACATCATAAAAGATGCGATTGTGTGTTTGGTTTGTAGGAGTTTGTGTTTGGCACTTTGACTGAATGGCTTCACATCTACAACATCTATCTGTACTGTGGGCTGTGGGTGCTGAACGGCCTCCTGCAGTCGGCTGTCTGGCCCTGCGTCGTGGCTGTCATGGGCAACTGGTTTGGCAAAACAGGGTGTGTGCTGTTTCTCTGAATATGCTCTAGGTATCAGTGTGGGCATATTTAAGATGCGTTCTCTTACTGCTACTGTCAAAATGTAGACTAAGTTTTCAGAGTGAAATATAATGAAGCTACATCTAGAGAGATTTTTTTTTTAACCATAAAGAGTGAATAGAACCATGTTGACTTCAAGTGGAAAGAAGTAAACCGACCTAAGCAAATGTTACACTTCAAGCTATGGAGAAAACACCTGAAGTATTCATATTTTTAAAAATAAATATACTTCTTTCATTATTTTCTAGGCGCGGTTTTATCTTTGGTCTCTGGAGCGCTTGTGCATCTGTGGGGAACATCCTGGGGGCTTTCCTGGCCTCTAGTGTGCTAAAGTATGGCTATGAGGTGAGACACACACAGAACACGAGGGACTTTTAGTGTGAGCGCTCTCCACTTCCTGGTGTTGACTTGGTACTCTGTGTCCCTGTACAGTATGCCTTCCTGGTGACGTCAGTAGTGCAGTTTGCTGGTGGCGTGGTGGTTTTCTTTGGCCTCCTTACATCCCCAAAGGAAGTTGGTGAGAACTTGACTACAATCACACCAGTTCTATTCTTTCTCTGATACCTGGTGTAAAATGAAGCGGTTTGAATGTGCATTTGTGCACCAGGAATGAGTCTGGAGTCGGACACCGGACTTTGCCCGGTGGAGACGGACACAGACAGCCACAGGCCTCTGATGAGCGACGATGAAGATGAGGTGGAGGTGTACGGAAGCAGACGCCCGTCAGGTCAGCAGCCAGAGGAGCCTCCACCTGAGTCCCCCCAGGCCATCAGCTTCCTGCAGGCCTTCTGTCTGCCAGGGGTCCTACCTGTGAGTTGACCACATCAACTCGCTCAGTTGTCCTGCTCTTCTTGGGTCTGATGTTCTTAGTTTGTTTTTCATTGTCCTGGTTGTGTTTGCGTTGCAGTACTCCCTGGCCTACGCCTGTCTGAAGCTGGTCAACTACTCCTTCTTCTTCTGGCTTCCTTTCTACCTGAGCAACAACTTCAGCTGGAAAGAGGCCGAGGCCGACCGCCTGTCTGTGTGGTATGACGTTGGAGGAATTATTGGCAAGTGGAAAATTTACTACTGCAACTACTGGTGTTGATGTCAATTCTGATTCAACAATTATCAAAGGACTTTGGTTGTGATATAGATAGCATCAATAAACCAGTGTCATTCTTTATGTCAGTTTTTGTCTCTTTGTAAGATCGATGTTAATCCTAACACTTCTCTTTTTGCCTGTCGTTTTCAGGGGGGACAGTTCAAGGTCTGATATCTGACTTCATGGGTAAGAGGTCTCCAGTATTGGCCTTAAGTCTCGCGCTGGCAATGGGAGCTCTAGTGGGATACAGCCGTAAGTACACGGTTTATACATGTCATTCTACACAATAAAAACCAAAGAATGAAAACGATACAATGACGACTTCATATTAAGTTGGATAATTCTATCTCTGCTATTTTCCTCCATCCCTCTCAGGTTCCCCGAATGACCAGATCATAAACGCGGTGCTGTTGGCCACAACAGGCTTTTTCATTGGTGGTCCATCAAACATGATCAGCTCTGCGATATCTGCAGACCTGGGCCGACAGGAGGCTCTCAGGGGCAGCAAGGAGGCTCTGGCGACTGTCACCGGTATCGTGGATGGAACTGGAAGTATAGGAGCTGCAGCAGGACAGGTACTGCAGTGACCATAGGATGACTCGGACAAGGCTAAGTAAAAAAGGCCTTTATGTTTTAACTGTAAGTGAAATATGGTGCTGAAGTTTCTCTCTGCATTACTAAGCTAACATTAGTCGAGAAAAGTGGAAGAACGCAGAAGCATGCATCATAAATATATCATAAAAAATATCATCTAAGTCCTCTAATAGAAGTTAGTGCACAGACGATGTGCAGAGTCCGTGATTTTATGAAAGAAAAAGTCACAGTGTGATACTAACAAATATTATTGATCATTTTGATGAGTTTTCCATCCCTTGAGCTACTTAAACTACAATAAAAAATACTAAAACTGTATTTTTGTACTGTGCACATCGTGCAGAGATCCACTGACTCCAAAATATCTCCCCACTTTAGATCTTTTAACACAGATGTTTTTGTAATTATGCAATTGCACATGGTCACACTGACTCAATGAATTTTGCAGCACGAGTTGCCTTTGTAGTGAAGTAAGCTCAAGTACACAAATCACTGGTTCCTAGCCCAAACTAGACTTTATGTAAGCACAAGTAAATCTTCAATATAGTTGGAATAAATGTCTGCATAACTCTTAACACATTGACATTTGACCTTTGCCATCTTCATGTTCTTCTAGTACCTGGTGTCTCTGATTGAGAGTAAGTTGGGTTGGATGTGCGTCTTCTACTTCTTCGTTGTCATGGTAAGACGTAGTTCACTATTGGAAATACCTGTATAGACTTTAACTTACAGCAGAACCGCACTACACGATTATTCATATCACATAAATAAACGCCACTTAGGCTACTAATTGATTTTTGTGCTTTATATCAAAGACCGGGGGAAGCATCTTGTTCATCACTCCCCTGATCCTCAGAGAAGTGCGGGCCATGTGGTGGGAGAGACAGACAAGACGGCATCAGCTGTGATAGCCTTAGCAATCGCCAGACGTCAGGTTGTTATTCTGTAAGTGACAACACAGGTTCTCAGAAATCACTCCTTGGATGTGAAGAAGTGGGCAGATTGGCAGTGCACTGTTTACCTCGGCCTCAAGCAACACAAGGCACAAGTGGCACACTCACAACACCCAGAGTGAGCCTCGAGAGTCTGGACAAAACTCACTACAGCCTGAATTCTAAATGTGTCCTCATAGATGTAGACGAAACCAATGTAAAGATGAAGTGCCTGACTGAAAGAAGCTCTGAACACAACCTGTCTGTAAATTCAGAGCCCAGGGTTCTCGCTTAAATGTATTTTATGTACATATGGGGGAGGGGAGGGGGGTCGTGGATGTAAATATTTTACTTAATTAAGGTTTAGTGAATTGTCCTATGAACCCAGGGAGTTTTAAGTTAAAGATAAGTTCATTGGAGACAGCCATGGAGTTCAGGATTGCCTAATGTGAATAATACTGTGAATAATAATGTAGAGATGATTCGATTTTGTACACGTGTTGTGCTTTCATTGTGTTTTTTGAAATCATGAATACTGCACTGTAGGATGTGTAACGTCCCATAGTCTGAAATTGCTGAATTCAAATGAACCACTAGCGGGAGTATTCCACAGTCCTGCACATGTGTAATTGTGTGTATTCAGGGTCTGTAACCCTTCTCACTGGGGGCGGGGTCCTCTCCATCACTGTTCTGATGTTTGCCTGTCATTCCCATTTCACTTCCTGTCACTAAAATGTTTACACTTTGTTTTTTTTTTTTGTTTTTTTTGTCCCTGCCAAATCCACACTGGCATAAACACATATTTCTACCATGTCTTAATTTCAGACTTTTAGAGTGAAGCATGCTGGGATGCGTTTCACTGTAAATTCTGAATGCATCTTCTGTTTTAATCAGGGTGTTTCAGTGTGTTTATTTTTTTTTTTATTATTATTTTTAAGCAAATGTTGAGTCACAGAGAGGGCAGTTAAGGTAAATATTTTGTTTCCTACATTTTACTGGTGATTTGTTATTTTCTCTTTTTTACAATCCCAAAGGCCAGTAGACGCAACAGATTTTTTTTTTTTATGGCAGTAAGTCAGTTTGCTAAGTACCTTGTTTTTAAATGAGTAGGAAGAAGAAAATCAGTTGTTAGTTTTATCATTCTCATCACTTGTGACAGGCTCCCCTATGCTCATACTCTCTCTGGGCTTCATTAGCAAATGTAACAAGAATGTAAAAGTGAAAGTTACACTCAACGTGTAACACTGTGGTGTACTTTCAGTTTTCTTTCTATTTGTATTTATTTGCACTCTGAGTTTTAAACCAATGTAATTGCAATTTTCATTTCTAATAAATGCAATCTACATTTGAAAAGTTGCAAGTATTCTAATGCAGAACCTCAGTGCTGTATGTAGTGTCGTTTGGCGCCAGCATGGGGTGCTATCGGTCCACCTCTCCTGTAACTGCACCCGCTTTCATAACTTACAAAAACAAAGACACCAAACCAGTATGTTGGAATACTTTTGTTCATCAACACTTTATTTCGAGCACACTATGTGGAATCAGAATTATAAAAGGCAACAGTGCACCAACATCCCAGCAAATTAATCTCATATTTTCTATGCAGATATTACTATCAAAAGGATGTGATTCTGGTCCAGAACAATAACACTTCTGACATGTTGCAGGGTTACATAAACCAGTATTAAATTACAATACAATTATAACAAAAGGTATATATTGATTATCATACATTCATGCATATACAAAGTTACAAGGACAACACTACACTTGTATAGCTGCGACAGGTAAATTAGGAAAGCAAAGTTTATTCGGCACAAACATATCCATCTTGACATTTTGCATTTTTTTCCTCCCAAATGACTTGAGGGAGACAAATGAGGTGATGAAAATCCTACAGAAACTGAGTTACAAGTGTTTGAAACATCTTCCCGAGTGTGTTGGGAGGGACGGAAAACTTTTAACTGCAAATATCAAGAAATTCCAAAGATGCCCTCTCTGAGGATTATTTATTATTTTAAAGATTGCCATATAAAAATATAGTTCTCTTGTTAACAATGTTTAAAGTAGTGCAAAGATATAGTTTCAGAAACAACAGTTAGTTGTAGCTATAAACAAGGGAATTTAAAATTATATCCCTATAATGTATGACACAAAATCAAAATAAGTTAATATAGGCTTTGAAAGTTTCTTAGATGAAGAGATGGGAGCAAACAGTCTTACACACACACACACACACACACACACACACAGGTGGACACATAGATACATCATTCTACTAGCTGGTTTTAATTGTAGAATCATGAAAAACCAATCACTGAGTAATGTGATTATGAACAACTGCTTTCATGCCAATTATTTTGCAGAGGCTGAGGCAGTTGGTTCATGAAAAAGAGACAGAGACAAACAGGTGTGTGTGTGCAAGGCCTCGGGTCACTTGTTTGCTTCGGGAGAGACCCCCACCCCCACCCAATATTCCCTACTCAGTCTATTTCTGGGAAAGGGGTAAAAGAAACAAGGGGCAGAACCAGAGCGAGTGACAACAAAAGCTGTCTGGTTCCCCCGGGGGACCTGAGTTTCCTTTGCGTGGCCCTGGGCCCCCGCTCTGACACACTGACTCTTTTACCTGATGTGAAACTCTAAACGTGACGCTGAACCTCAAGAGCTTCAACCACAACAGAATATGCTCCCACACATGGGTTTGTCTCTCTATCTTTTTTTTTTTTGTGATTGTAGACACAAACAACTTGAGCTAGATCGGTTATATAATTTCTTTTTTTAAACATTAAATTTTGCAGTTTATTTTTTCTAAATACCTTGGGGTTTTTTTTGTTGTTGTATTATGAGGTAGTAGGAGTGGATTCATCCATATTATGGCTTTTGATCCAATTATCCAACAAAGAATGTTAGAGTTTATTTAGGAAATAAACGAGGCGCATCCTGCCCCCAGGCAGTTACGGACCACAGAAAATCAGATGACATGCTTTTAGAAAGCTGTACTTCTGCAAAGTATTTCCAAATTATTTTTGTCTGTTGCCCAGAACCACCCGAGCAGTTAGTGACTCCTGCGCATGATGTATCTTTAACGGCAAAATTATTCCTCTTTGGTTCAACTGCCTCAGCTGCCACAACATTAATAATATGCGGGGAAAAAAAACAAAACAAAACAAGCGAAAACACTGACTCATTCACACAGACACATACGTATTTGCCTATATACAACTGCACAGCAACAGAATATGTGACGCAGCTCGACTCTTCATATAAAAATATACACAAGCAGAACCAGTTTTGATTCCTCTGAGCTGCAACACGGTGACAAACACTACATTCCCTTCATGGAGAAAAGAGGTGTGTTCAATACCCAAAAGTTGGCCGTTGCATGAAGAAAAAGAGTAGAGATGCTACATCATTGAAAGCACAAAGTCAAGAAAAACAAATACTCATAAGGCGTGATCTGTTGCCAAAAATGCTGATTTTACAAACCCCAATATGCAACTAAACAAAACATGTCATTGAATAATATTCCGATCTTACGTTTTTGAGTGGCAACGGTGGAGTGTGTTTTAGCCATTTTGACTTTTGGCATAATTTGGGGGCAATGGCACAGGTTTCCACAAACACCTTATCTTACCTCGCTTTATACATTGCGCTTTTTTCATTTTTATTTTGAAGGTGAACTAGCACCATGAATAAATAAATAGTCACATATAGTAACATATTATTATTATAATTATTACTCTGAATTGAAATTGTGGTTGTACCGCTACGACCACATTACCTCATCACTTAACCTCCACCGCTGACCTCTGACCCAGAGCTAATCATAGTCACGCTGCCAATTGTTAACCTTGGGTGAGCTTTTGACCCTTGGCTCGATTCCTGTCGCTGACAGGATTTTGGAGCCGTGGGGTGATACTGAAGGCTGAGTGTAGAGAGGCCAGGAATAGAAACTCATCTATTCATAGTCTCTTATGACTTAAGCAAGAAGGAAAAAAAGGTCAAGGACTGAGGTCAGAGACCTAGACAAAAGCCATCCAAGATAACAAATGTCTAAGGACAAAAGCCTGTTTTCTGTAAATTTCTAAAAGAGTGCATTTCAAATTATTTCACAGTATAATCAAAAGCTAAACAAAACTGTATAAACAATATAGAGAATATTTATAAGTATCCACAAAACCGTTTACAAATTCTGAGCATAAGTAGGAAAATGGTAGCTTCATGTGCTGAAAAACTTATATATGCGGTGTCAGAGGAGGTTTGAAGCCCATGCTGTATGAGCTCGTGGACAGCCAGTCGTACATTGCTACATATATACATGTCAGATATATCTACGCGAGGTGATGGGAAAGGGATGTCGACCACTAGGTGGTCCTCCACTGCGCGTCATCTGGCTTTTCTACTGCCGAGAAGATTCTTTATAATGCAGGAGTCGCCTCTTCTTCACTTTGAAAAAATCTGCAGAGGACAAAAGAATACAAAGTTATTGATATACATAGACTTTATTACTTGAATTACTGACTTCAGGAGGAACTCGTTGCTGTTTCCAGTTAACCACCCTTGGCGTACCTGTGATGGCAGACTGTCTGCGCTTGCTCGGGTGTCGGAGCCGATAGCATCCCCTGGCAGTCACCTCAATGTACTCATCCCCGGACCCAGAAGAACTGCTGGACATTGGGGAACCCTCACTTGATGAAGATGATGCCCGCCTCATGCTCTTCGCCACTCTAGGTGGCGCCACCGGCCTCACCATACAGCTGCGGTAAAACAGTGGCACATCCTGGCAGCTAAGCTCCTCCCATTCAATGCTGGAGCCCTGCCCAGGTCTGTCCCTCTGGAAATCAAAGTTCCAGCGTTTGTTGGCGACCTCTACGCTCATGCAGAGCAGCCTCTGAAAGTCCTGCTGCAGCTGCTGGTGGTCTACTGGTCCAAAGAGGTTCCTGCGCACCGGCCCCACCTTCAGCCTCAACGCCTCAATGCCACCAAGGCAGGAGAGCTCGGAGTTGGATGCGGGCGCTGCCGCTGTGGTTGATGTTGATGGAGAGGCCATTGCCATGTCCCTATTGGAGGACACATAAAGTGAGGAAGGGCAGAGGTTACGTACTGGCTGAGTCTAAATGAGGCGTGATCTAAGTTTTACTACCATAGATTACAAGCACACATACAAGCCGTTAAAAAGGTTAAACACTCTCCCCACCCCCGCTCCACCTGAATCTGTACTCACGAGCTCTGCTGTGTTTTATATGATCAAGTGCACATGTGCCCTAACCCACCGAGTAATTACTCCAACAACAGGTAAGAGTCTCCACCTGCTCTGGTGTCTGCCAGTCAAAGGTCTACAGAGGTCAGCAAATCACCCAGGAAAAAAAAAAACAAAAAAACATGTGGCCTCTATGAGGAATTTCCTCTAGCTCCTACCTGCCACATTTAATTAGAAGAACGCTGCAGAATTCTCAGAATAACCTTTTCGCTTTTGATTGTCTTCACTTCAAGTTTCAACACGCAGAGAATTTTCTCTGCGCTGTCAGCCTCCTCACACCACAACCTGCAGCATGTCTACACAGCTGTATCATTTTTACATGGAGGTGGATGGTAATCCTGTTGGACTGCTGACTCTGCTCTCTCTGAGCTCTGTTTGACTCCCACCACACTCACAGTTCAGTACTTTATCAGCTGTGTGTAGGCAGTAAAATAACATCAGCTCCACAAAACCAGACCGTTACTACTATAGAACTGGGATGTGTAGAACTAATGTGATACTACACTATATTGCCTACAGTGGTGTGTTTTACTTATTTGTACGCAGCATGGTCATCCACACCGAAATCACATCAATAACAAAAGGTTTTTTTTCTGACAAATTATTCATACACAATAAAGTGTCACTGTCTACACCGAAAAAATTTTGCATTCATTAAATCATAGGAGATAGATTTTTAAAATTGAGTTGTGTAACGGTCAGCAATTTATATGGATTAAATAAAATCTAAGGCTGAGTTAAAAAAAAAAAACAATGTAAATAAACTTTCAAAGAAGCCAATATTCATCATATGAGACAAAAACCAAGTCTGAGGACAAGGGTTAAAAACACCTCTCGGTTTGACACTGACAAAGCCTACAGCCAGAACACTTTCACTAGTCAAACATACTAATTTTATGACTATGGTCAACCTTATAAAGTACACAAGTGTCGGAAACCACCGAACGCGTAAAGCGCAGACGTGTCCTTTAGTGTGTATTGGGTTTAACACCAGGAATAAGACAGATATTCAGCAACACAACGGATTCGTACCAAAAAAACAGTGCCTTGTTTTTCTAACCCCAGCAGGGCTTTCTTGGGAGTCAAAATAGTTTTCCTAGAAAATGAAGTGGGCGCGGTATGCAGATCAGGTTTCCACTACAGTCACTTCCAGAAAAACACCGAGAAAAACCCCCAGAAATTTCCACCCCAATATCACTCCATTGGCGTGCGTATCGGTTAGTGATATTAACGGTTATTATCGTTATTGTCGGTATGATCGGTTATGGTCGGTTATTGTCAGTTATTATCAGTTAGTTCAGTTAAGATATTCGCCAGACGACTGGGGTTCGGTGAAAAACACCGGTTACGCACTTTTAACTCCAACCGAAGATATCGGTCAATGAATATAGGTCAAACTGCCCGCATCTCGTCAAGACACTTCACGCACATTTTAACCAGTGAAAGCATCCCAGGTTTTGTTTGATATGAAAAATGCAACGTAGATTAAAAAAAAAACGAAATTATAAAAAAAAAACGGTCTGGTACAGCGCTCGATAACAAATGCGCATTAAGACGCGTACGGCGGCGCAAACGTTTCGGTTTTACACTTAAAGGCATTTTACATGATTAAAAAA
The DNA here is from genome assembly GCA_029814585.1 of Gymnapogon annona. Taxonomy (NCBI): domain Eukaryota; kingdom Metazoa; phylum Chordata; class Actinopteri; order Kurtiformes; family Apogonidae; genus Gymnapogon; species Gymnapogon annona. The sequence continues at coordinate 21,973,773 of JAPTHA010000005.1, read as the reverse complement.
ACAAATCCCATCAGTTTCACACATTAGGTAAATTTTAAAAAAAGGTCAAATAACAACAACAAAACATGTCTCACCATCGGCGTCGGTTTCTGTACGTTTACAACGGTCGCTTTTCACGTCTCTTCAAGAATGTAACGCGCAAACTGTGCAGAGTCGATCCAGTCACTGGGATAAAAAGGTGAACCTGGCCGTCAAAGCCCGTGGAAATAAACAAGTGTCACGTTGAGAACTCTTCGCGGACACTGCCCACCGGTGGGTTGTTCCAGATGCCTTATCTGCGGCTTGTTTGTTATGGACCCAGAAGACAAGGGGGACGTCCTACGAGACGCCGAGGTCACGTGGTCTCCATCAAAACACATTGTTGGAGTCGAGCCAGGTGGTAAACATATATATATATATGTATCATATAGCAGTACGACAAACACAACCTGTAACTTTACTGCAAAAAAAAAATAAAAAAAAATAAAGTGTCCAGAAAGTCTACTCGTTTAATCTGTTTACGCGTAAAATACGTAGTAATACTTGGTCGCGCGCGCACAAAAGCGTTAATAATGGTGCACATTTTACTTACTCGGTCAAAAAGATGAAGTGAAGAAGTCGTTTGGTCTGCGCGTCCCTCAATCCAAACCTGTTGCTCCAAAGTTCGGCTCCGCTCTGTGCCCCACTTCTCCTTCCCGGCTTGTAAAAGTAGGTCAAATATCTTGGCGATGGCGGCCATTTCCCTTCTCCCTCAAATGTGACACACATTCTCGTGTTGGCCTTGCATCACGTTTTGTTTTGGCGACGCGCCCACATCCGCGAGTCACGTTGAGTTGCAACGTGACCTGTACAGTCAACTCCATTTCGACTTCTTCACATTTTACCACATCCCCCATCTGAGTCCACATTTAGGTGTGTGGAAGTCTGAGACCGCGGAGATGTGGCTGTATGTGCCATTAATTCCACTGGGTGAATTCAAATAAAGAAGAAGAAGAGGAGGAGGAGAGAGAGAATCCAACTCCATTCTGCTGCTTCAAAAACATTGACTTACTGACCTTTTAATTCACTCTTTAGGATTAGACGCCTGCTGAAAAATACAGTGTTAAATATTATAGAGAGGAACTGAAGCAGTTATTTAGACCTACTCAGAACATTAATAAACATATGTTTGGATTTGAACACTTAGGTTTTGTTTTGAGGTAAATGTTGCTGGTTTTTTTTACCGCATCTGGAATTATTCATTGTTTTAGATTCTATATATTTTTACTTGAAGTTTTTGCCTTATCTTTTATGTGTTTATAGACTTAGACTTAGAGACTTAGACTTCCTTTATTGTCATTACAAAGACACACACAATGAATCTGGTAACGAAATGTCATAGAATTGGCAGCTGATAACACAAAATAAATATGGAAATAGAA